>CAXAMN010023106.1:303822-398424 GCA_963970005.1 Durusdinium trenchii | reverse complement strand
GCTCTTCCAGACCACTGTATAGCAAGCTCTCACTCACTCACTCACTCACTCTCCCTGCTCTCTGGCAAACACCCAAGAACCAACGGAAGTCGTGCCTCCCAAGCCACCGTGTGCCCCGCCCTTTCCGCGACCTCCTTCTCGGAAAAAAACCAGACCAACCACCCCACCCCGCGGGTCCCGCCGAGCGGTACGGACGAACGAAGGTCCTCGGAGAGGTTGGACGACTGCTCCCCATCCAAGAACTCTTGCCTCGGAGCCACGGAAGTAGCTTTTCCGCTCCAAACCGCGGAAACCGCGGAGCCATCCGCGAAGCCCAATGAGACCCTGGTGGCCACGGCCCCTGGTTTTGATCGGTCACGTGGTGGGCCATCCAAAAATCGGTCACGCGGGCCGTGAGGAGAACTCGAACCCTATCGGACTCAGCAGCTTGGCACATCGCAGGGGTCCTCTGGGCTACGATCACTTCACCAAGCTTTTGGAAGCCCAAGCGGCAAGCGCTGGCCGTTCATCTGCAACTGGCCGCGGCACATGGGGCAGGTGGCATGGCCCTGGGAGCTCCGGCTTCGGACCCAGGTCTTTAAGCACCTGGGTCGTGGGCCGATGGTTCTGCTGGGAGTCCAGCAGAAAAAAAGAAAATGGGTCTCACTAGGTGACTGGAGTTTAGGAACAACACCAATGACTTCCGTCGGATCCAAATCATGGTCTTTCGACTTCAGGAACAGGCGATCGGATGCAGTCTTCCAGTCGGTCCGAACCGATGGATGCGGAGGTCCCCGGGCTGTCCGCTGAAGAGCCTCGCATACCCGAGGAGTCCAAACACCGAGTTCATAGGCGAGCTGTTTACCCAACAACTCTAAGTGCTAAGGAATTGGCCTGACCTGGCCAACCCATGGATCTTGGAAGAGGGGCCTCATGTGCCACAGGACACCGACATCAACTCTCTAGTCACGGAGAGTAACAAACTACATCAAACTACGCTAAAAGTTCCAGCTTCCTACGCAAGTGCCACCCATGTGCAACCCAATCCGAAATGTGTTTTCCCGGTCCTGTGGTCCACTTCGACGAGCCTCTCCACCTCACCACCACCTCTCCATCTTCCTCCCCATGCCCTACCTCTCCCCCCACCCCTGCCCCCGCCTGGCGTGGAAATAGTGGTGCACCCCCCCCCTCGCCGGCGCAGCGCATCGCCGCCTCGCCGTGGTTCATGGGCTCCAGGCAAATGGGACAGTCCTCGGGGCGAGGACCGGAGGGCGGAACAGGCGCGGAAGCTGGGCCGTGGCGGAGACCAAGACTTCGGTAAAAAAAGAACGGTTCGAAAGCATCCACTTGAGAGAAGGGCGGGGCAGACGAAAGGTTGGTCAGCGACGGGTGGGTGGAAGAAACTGTAGAAGGCATCCAATGATTGTGAATGATGATCCAACAAGGTGGCACCCGTTGGGTTAACCGACTCCATTGGACTCCGTCGTTCAACTCAGCCGAGGTTCACCATGCTCTTCATCTGGGCGAACCTCCTGGCGCGGAGATTATATATCCTCCCTGAACAATCATGGAAGTGGAGTTCACCCCCAGGTTAGTGGAGGAAAACAGTCTTCGAAGTTCAGGGGCCATTCAGGGGGCCATTCCATCCACTTCCTAGAGAGGACGTTGGAGGGAGGGTAGGACTACTTGAAGAGGGGTTGCTATGATTAGTCTATTGATGGTTCATGAGGAAAGTTTTGCCAAAGAGGGTGACAAGCTTGGACTGTGATGAAAAACAGTAGAAGCACACTCCCTGAAATCATCATAAAGTGAAGAACCACCTGTTTGGTATTCGGGAAATAACGTCATCCAACCGGTGTATGTTTGTTTGTTTCCCGGGAGTGAGTGTGCACCAAAAAAATCCTGGGAGTCCAGTCGACTCTACCACGAACGGCCTGGCCGGGTGACCCCAAAAACTCTAATTCAGCCGGTCGAACTGACAGTGGTTTCAGAGTAGATGGCACTGGCACCCCTACATGTCCTTTTTAGATGGGGGGTTAATATAAACCACCGACCTTGGGGATTGCGCCATCTACTCTGAACCCACTGTAATCGTCCTTGGACTCGATCTCTCCATGCACACGAGATCCAGCGGCGAGATCCCAGCGATCCATGCACCGACCCCCAAGGTAATGATACGAACCCCTCCGTCTGGTTCGCTTGAAGTACAAGAACAGCGCGCGCTCGCTGAGAAACAACTCCTTCCAGGCTCCCCCTCCACCCAATCCTCCCTACCCTTCCCTCCCCCTTGGTCACAGACCCCTTGGAAAGACTCACATGGACCCGGGTCGAACGGCTCGGACGAGTCCGTCGGTCCCCGCCTCCTCCGGCGGCGCCGTGGGGATCTGCATCTCCGTCGCCACGGCGCCCGCGGCGGTCGCCAGGCGCGCCAGCTGCGTGGGATCGCCCCGCAGCGCCTCGGCGGAGACGGAGCCGAAGGAGGTGCTGCGGCCTTCTTGGAAGAATCTGAACTGATCCACAGTAAACATGATTGTATGGTTTGTTTGTCTCTCTTTCTTTGATAATCTTTGATATTCTAATTTTATCCATCTCACGAATCATGATTCGTGGGTTTACTATTCTTTCAGGTGAGGATGGGGGAGGGATTGGGGGCAGTGGCACCTCGTAGACCTCCGGCTGTTGCAGGGCGCTTAAGCCCGCACCCAGCTGGGTGGCGATGCTCCTGGCAACCACGCGTGGCTCTGCGTGCGCTTGGGGCGTTTGGTGGGGGAATGCGGGGACCACCATCGAGGTACAAAATCATTCCACCAAACCGCGTGGTGCGAGGTTTCCCGAGCAAAGCACTAGAAAAAAGATGAAAAAAGAAACCAACACTGGTTGAAGAACCCTATAGACCAGCCCATAGGTACCCTAGTAGGGTCCTAGCTCAGATCACTGAACCTCTCTGGGAACCACACCTGCCTCCAGCAGCGCGGCCCCGCCCTCTCAACCCATCCAGGGCGACCACAGCTGCCCTACCCAGCCCGCACGCTCCTGGCGATCTCGCGGAGCTGCTGCTCATCAGGGCCTGAGTCCCCCTGCTCACCAGCACTGGCAAGGAGAAAAAGCGACAAACAACAGAAGAACAAGACCTGCACAACCAACTAGGAGTCCCCAAAGATTCTTTTATCTATCCATCCATCCATCCATCCATCTATCTGTGTGGCACATAGTTATGACACCGCCAACTTAGAAGGAAATTCCCTGGACTCGCGTCGCCTAAAGACCTTATTGAGTTGTCTTGGTCGACCTCATCCCAAGCCTCCTGAACACACCATCAAAAGCACCAACCTCGCCTGTCCCACGCCAAGCAGCTGGAGCTGATCACCAAGCCTCGTCCTCCATCAGGGCTCAGCAGCACCAGCTGCGCGGGGCCCCCGCCGCCCGACCAGCGGCGCCACCAGGGCGGGTGGGCCAAGGCCAAGGGACCTGCAATGGCCTGGCGTCAACACACGCAGTAGCTCCTGGCATTACTACATATTACTACTAGTCGCAAGAATGCTACTAGTAGCAAGGAAGCATGAATCCGGACCATGGAGAAGATGGAGGAGATGGATGCTGTCAAGGAAACGGTCCTTTTGAGGTGATGACCGCATGAACGCAGGCGGTCGCCACCGTCCATCGGAGCTTCGCCTGTGCCACCCAGTTTCGCCCGTCCATCGGCAGCTCCACCGTGGGCGCGGTGCTGCCCGGTCGGAGCGCCTCGGGAGGTCCAGGCAGCACGAAAAAATGAAGAACTTCTTGCTGCACATGTAAGTCAAAATGGGTACCAAGAGGTTAAGTGACCGTAAATAGGATCCTACTGGGGTACCTATGGGATAGTCTGTAGGGTTCTTCAACCTCTGGTGGTACTGCCATGAAATACAACAGTTGAAATGAAATATATACAGCACGGACGTACTCAGGATGAGTCAGCCCCTCGATTCACGATCGACTTCGACTGGATTGGGGTTGACATTCAATCGGTGAACTATGAATCTACTGCTTCTGGATCCTAACAGAGGCTAAGTGACACCTGGGGTACCCAACTGGGATAGTCGAACAGTCGGGTTCTTCAACCTCAGTTGGTTGGCCAAGGGAAGTGACTGACTCTGTCCCTCTAGCCGGTTCACAGCGCCCGTCAACCTCCCAAATCTCCCGCCTGGGCGGCATCCGGCCCACTAGAGCTCGAAGCCTCGAAAAAGAAAAAGGACCGGAAAAAAGAAGAAAGAAGTGACCGTTTACAGGTTCTGGAAGGTCCTGGGAGGCTGGAAGGTCTGGGAAGGTCTGGAAGAAGAGAACATCCTCAAAGACCTCCTGAAATCATGTATAAGTTGGGCTCTTTATGAGGGTCAGAGCCCAGCTCGGAACGGGTGTTGCTTCGGCTCGGCCGGGCGCAGGTTCCTCTCCTCGAAACGGAGCCACGGTTGGGGAGCTCTTTTGCTTTGGAAGAACCCCCCAACCTGCAAAAATAGGGCCCTTGTCCTGGTCCTAGTCAAAAATGGGGGACTAAGGGGACCATGTTTGAGCTTGTTTGAGCTCTATCTATCTGTCTGTCTGTCTGTCTATCTATCTAGTTTAGTATGAAACCGCCAAACCCCGCGTTTGGAAGCTACCCTGAAAGGTTCCACCTGCAGCCTGCGCCGTTTTCCGCGGTCGGGCGCTCCGGACCCATCGTGGCATTCCTGTTGGGCCATAGGCCTGGATCAGTGAAGGGTCCCTCTGGGACAAAACATTCCAAAGACTCCCAAAGATCCCTCTAACAAGGGCATCGCTACTGCTACTACTACTACTACTACTACTACGACTACGACTACGACTACGACTACGACTACTACTACTACTACTACCACCACCACCACGACTACGACTACGACTACGACTACGACTACGACTACGACGACTACTACTACGACTACGACTACGACTACGACTACGACTACTACGACTACGACTACGACTACTACTACTACTACTACTACTACTACTACGAGTACTACTACTACTTGCACTAAGGCCCCTTTGATACTAGTAGCTTCTTCTTACTAGTAGCAATGCCAGGAGCTACTAGTTGCTTCTTTCTCCGGCATTCCAAAGGCTCCAATAGATTCCTCCGTGGTCCTTTCGGTCCAAGATACGCAACAGTCGCCGCAGCTGCCGTCACTGACGGAGCCGAGCTCTCTGAGGAGCTCCTCTCAGCAGCGCACAGGGCCGCCGACAGCGCACAGGTTGGCTCTGTCATTAGGCGGCACCAATCAATACTAATATGTCCAATCATACATATCACAGCAATGGATCAGGTGTCCACACTTCACATGCCACTGCCAAACGTTTGCCTTCTTCCTCGAAACGTTTACCACTTTGCAATCAGATCCCGGTTGACCCCGGCCACAGACTGAGCCGACCCGCCCGCAATGCCGAACCTTGCGCCGACGCCGTCGGCCGAGCAGCGTCCTGGAAGCTACTGGGCACCTTCAAATGCTGCCGAGCCAAGCGCTCCAACGCTTCGGCGGAGACCTGCGTTGCGAATGCTTCTTGGGGTCAGGTCTTTCTTCCCATGGCCATATGGCCATCCCCCACAAATCCCCCTGGGCCACCCCTCTGAAACCAACGGCGTGGGCCCAACGCCGCCTCCGGCAGCTGGTGCTGTGCAATGAGGCGCCGGAGGAAGACGACCTAGACAGACGCAGGTTCGACACGCCGCAGGATGTTTCTGCCGAACTTCATCCATATGGAACAGCCAAAAATGCAGAAACTTGGTACCAGCACCCTCCTGTCGGGGTGCCCTGTCTGGAAGCCTTTTTCAGTCGTGTGGGGTAGTCCATGTTGGAAAGAAACATATATGATATGTTTTGGTGTGTAACCATGTGTAACCATGTGTAACCACGTTGGAAATTTGGTATAGTTGGAAAAGCCAGAGGCGTGTGGAGTGTGTAACCATGTGTAACCCATTCTCAATAGGGAGATCCCCTGCCAATGGCGTTTGATCGACTTTCTTTCTTCCATGGGGTTGAACCCCACAAAACGGTGGAGGGACGCTAGACGTCACGGGGCGGTGACGACAGAGACGTGAAGCCAATGAACGCCCACTCCGAACACACGCCAGGCATGGGGCGGCTGCCAGTCGTGCCAGGCTTCATGTTTAGATCAAAGATCGAAGCGCGGAGAGCAGAGTCGTCCCGTTTCTGTCCCATCTCGTTGTTCACCTCCGAGCTGCCATCTGCTCCTGGTCCCCGCGTCGAATCAGCTCCCGATAGCCCTCCTTGTCCAGCGCCACGGCCGCGCTCGCGGCGCTCGCGGCGCTCATCAGCGGCTGCGTCGCCATGGCGCCGGACGTGCTCCGGTGGACTGGTGCGACGGACGGGTGGCGGGACCTGCGAGGGTGGCTGATTCCCTGCTCGAGGTCCCCCTGGGCGGTGTGTGGATGGAAGATGATGGAAGCATGGAGATCTTGCCTCGGAGCTGCATGTGTTCCTCTCGGGCCGGTGTGGTTCTTGCTATCTTCACCGGTTCTCAGGGCCGCAGAGGAGGAAAATCGAAGCGATGGGCACGGACCTCTAGGGACCTCTAGAAGGCATGACGGCTTGCCTGAACCAGATGGGCGGACAAAAAAATGCCAGATCCTGTTGATCACTTCTGGGGGTGGTGGTTTGAAGACACCCTTTAATCAGTAATTAAACCAAACATTGAGATGGCGATTGGTGTGACTTCCCTTTCGATCCTTCGTGTTGTGAGCTTCCGCCATGCGAGCTGGGCTCAGCCATGCGTGGTGGAGCACCGAGTGCATGCCAGAGCAGCTGCTGAGCTGCAGCAGTGATGGACGAGAAGGACCAGATTTGGATGGACACCGCTCAAACGGTCTGACGTACCGCTGCCATCGGGAGGTTCCAAACCAATTGCCCCCCAACACACCCTGTGCAGCCTGGCCCGAAACCATCATAGTGGGGGGATAGACTGTGTGTGTGGGGGGGGGGTCGGTTTGGAAGAAGATCTGACGCGTGGGACTGATATCACATACACCACCAAAAGCTAACCAGAAAAGTAAAATCCCTTTCAAAATGATGTATTGGAAACCGTTTCTATCTATTTGAGAACCACTTTACACCACCGGGTCACCTCACCTCGACCCTTCCAAGCCTAACTCCGAAAGGTTACCCTCCTTGGATGCACGTCGCGTCTGACCTCGAGCCGAGGTTCAGGTCGCCTGGCCAGAACCGTGGCCCCCATCCAAAGCCCCTGGCACCAAATGGACGTCCGCAAGGCGCAAGCGCCATGACATCAAGTCACTGCACCCACGCGGCCAGCGCCACCTCTTTTCTAAAGCACTCGTCCTCGTCTGATTCGAGAGGCACCCAATGGCTCCAATGAAACCAGCACCCAATGGCTGCACATCTGCCGAAACCAGAAATCCAGACCTGTTGACACTGGGCCAGGACTGACTGAAACTTGGCCAGCCCAGTGGGATGTCCAGCCCACTGGCTTTTTAAAATGGTTGACCTTGGTTTGTGTCGTAAAATCCTGAGCCAAACCATGTAAAACCTGTGGTGGTTCGGGATTCCAACCATCGCATTCGGGTCATTGACCCCACCTTCACCCTGGACCGCCGCGGAGGGCCTCGTGCGGAGGGCCATGCTGCCTCAACAGAGCAAGCGACCCATGATGCGTGGAGAGGGGCCTTGATGCGAACCAATTGGCTCCAAACGCACTTCCAAACCAGGACCCTCCGACCTTCGGGGTGTCCTGGCTGAACTACTACCCCACACGAAAAAGGCTTCCAGACAGGGCACCGACAGGGTCCTGGAATGATTTGGGGTCAAAAGATGAAACATCTAAGCCAGATATGGCTTCGCCCTCCTAGGGCTGGTTCGCCCGATGGTTCTGGGTGATGACTTTCTGTCACGGTTCCGCGGCCGCGGCCGCTGGCAGCTCGAAGCTTTTTCGTCCAAAGCGGAACGATTCGGCATGCAGCGGGTGAAACAACGACCCCGGTCTGTGGGCGACTCCACGTTTCGGCGAATCTCTCTCCAGCCTCGCGTGGGCGTTCGCCTAGAGAACCACTCCCGTTCGCCTTCAAGGACCCTTTAAAGAATAGTCCAAAAACATTCTGTAGTCCATTGAAATCCCAGGGATTTAAAGGACCTGCATCGGAACTGGCCGTGGGTGCGACCCGTGGCCTGTGAATCTCAAAGTACTATCACTTTTGAGGAAGTTTTCTCTGAAAGCTTCACATACGTACTTCCTTCTGTGAATCACCCACGACCGCCATGAGATCAAGGCCCTACAATGGTCTCAATTGCTTATGGAGGGTGCAGCTATATGTTCAAGGAGTCTGCCCGGGATATTCTCCTGCTTCTCTTGGGATCTGTCAGTCGTGACCCACCCCGTGGAAAAGAACCAACTGCAGATCTGCAGAGTCCAGCCACCCTACACGCCCCGCCCAGCGGCGGTCCACCGGCAGGCCGTCGCCCACAGCCGTTGGTCACGAGGTGCAGAAATGTGAAACCCGCGGAGTGGGGGGTGGAGGGCAGAAGAGAACCGGGCCAAAGGCGGCCAAATGGGACGTGCCGCCCACGCTTTCTCCCCGGGCAGGGTGCCTTGTTCCCCAACCGAAAGATCTTCTCCAGAACCGGTTCTGGGACTGATCCGTGAAAGGGCCCCCTGGGACCGAGGTGAAAAGGCCCCCCAACTCCCTGCTCTCCACGCGAAACGCGAGCCGCCGTCGACTGACGTCGAAGACGACCCAGCTCAGTCGAGACGGGTGATCTGCCGCAAGGTGTTGTCCCGCGTCGTCCGGATGTCCTGGCCGGTCCGAGTGAGCACAGAGAGTGAAGCACAAAGAGATGCAGGAAGTGCCCCCTGTCTGGTTTTTGCATTGTTTTGCCAGGCCCACGCGTGGTCTGCAGCTTTTGAAGCATTGTGGCCAAGGGTATTTTGCTTCTTGCATGCCTTGATTCAGCCATACTTAAGCCTTTATCTGCGCAGCGGCCCAAAGGGTCAAAAGGTTAGTTATCACCGACTTGCTTCCCGAATCGGGTGTCGTGTGAACTCCCCGGGCCCTATGGACGGACCAAGCTCGGAGAATCCCATGTACCTGGGAAACCAGTCCCAACCAGAAACAAATGGATGTTTCCCCAGTCCCAGCCATTTCCTATGTAAAGGATGTCAAGCTGGCGCCATATTGGAACAACCATTTGTTTCTGGTTGGGACTGGGTTTCCAGGTAGAATTCTGCCTCCACCATCCTCCACCATCCTCAGGTCTGCCTGCTGAAGGGAGGGTCGTTTTGCGTCAAAACGACCAGCAACTCTCGCATGTTCCACCTTTGACCCTGGATGGGGGTTCTATGAGCGTCGTCCCAGGTCTTCCTCGAAAAACACCCCACCACCACAACCGCCCGAACGCTCTGTCCTTCTTGGAGAGGTCCTGCGCCTGCTGCCCAAAGCTGGGGTCCGTGAGCGCGCCGTTGAACCGCGAGCTTTGCTCCTCGGCACGTGGACGAAGGAAGCTCCAGCGCGAGATGTGGCCCCCAGGGTCCGATTGAGGTAGGACGTCGCGAATCGCATGGTGCTCATCCACCCAAAAAAGAAGTCAGGGGTCAAAATCAGGCCACCCCTGCCTCTCAGAAACTGTTTCAGTGAGGAGCACATAACTGGCCAAGATGACCAAAGGTGTCAATACAAAACAAAAATACCATCACAAAAAGACTTCCACTGCCCCGGGCACGTAGCTGGTGTAGGGCGACACGCCACTGGGCATCGTGTGGGAGAAGCCTGCGGCGCCCGGCACCTCTGTCGCGCCTGGCAGCGCCTGCAGTGAAACGCTATGTGGAGTGGAGAATCGGAGAATAGTGGAGCTCATCCTAGAAGAAGTGGCTAAAGGGAAAGTCTACAACAACAAAGATCGCTCTTGGGGGATGAAAACATATGGTGTCCTCTTGGATGTTCCCTTCAGCCAATTCTGGGAAGTTCAGTCTGCTTCAAAAGCTTCGGAAGATGGCCCGCTATACTCCGTGTATGATGTCTGTTGGTGGGCACCAATGGTGGCCCTTGCTCCAAAATCAACCTGAGCAGGTTGGAACGAAAGAGTCCAACCTGATCAAAACTCACCTCAGCAGCCCTAAGCCCTAAGCAGCCTGTCCAACCAAAGGTGCCCATTTGGGCTTGGGTCGCCGGCGACCCGCGACCCGCGAAACGCCATGGAACAGCCCCGGTGTTCACGGGGGGCGGTGCCAAGGACCGCCACAAGGAAGCCGCCTCCATCTGGTCGCGGGTCATCTGCGCATCCTCCAGCGGATCCGCGGTGGCCTCGGGGGATTCTCCGCACGAGAGAGACGTCCGCGCCCGGGGCATCCAGGCGCGCCCCAAGCCCAACAGTAGGTTTCGAGTTGGAATACATGATTCGGATGTGTGAGTTGGTTTGGAAGTGAACACATGAAGCCTAGTGACAACATACTTAAAGTGAGTGGTATTCTGAATAGCACTAAGTGCGGAAAGAAGTGGTCACGAGTCTTGGTCTTGCTTGGCTGGATCCTCATGGCCGCCATCCCTGATCCCTGCGAGTTCCGACCCTCGGGCCGGGAAACCCTAGAACGGGATGAACCGGTGAAGCGAAGTCTCTACCAGGACCCTCCTGTCGGGGTGCCCTGTCTGGAAGCCAGTCCAGCCAGGACACACAAACCTTGGAGGGTCCAGGTACTGGTTGAGTTGGAGTGGGGCGTCCCCAAGGAATCCCACAAACAGAGCCGCTTGCTGCCGGTTCTCCAGTTTGGCACCTCCCCACCGGTCTCAGCTCCCGCGCCGTGTTCAGAATGGTACTGCGCAGCTCCCGCAACGACTGGTTCGCCGCACGCGTGGTGACGTCCTGGCCCGGACCGTCAGGCGTGACGTGCCTCCAGCCGGAAGAGTGAGTGCTGAGAAGGTGCGACGTCTGCTTCTGTACGTCCTGTACCACCCTTGAAGCACTCCATGATCATCAGGAACCTACCAACAGAGGCTGAAGGACCTTATAGACTATCCCATAGGTACCCCTGTAGGGTCCTATTTACGGTCACTTAACCTCTGTTGGTAATTAGGCACTCATCGGCAACTCTCACGACATCTCGATGTCACCGTCGATGCTGAAGATGAAAGGCCCTATAGACATGGGGCGAGTCTTGAGGCGCCTGGCGCCTTCCACGGCGATCGTGCCGTACCAACTGCCTTTGCCTTGGGATTGAAGACAGAATTTGTGGTCTTTCGGCCGTCGTCCACTTCCATGTGTGTTGGAGAGAGGGTCAGACTCTCAGATTGTTGCACCTGGAATGGGCAAAGTGGCCATCAGTAGAGGCCAGTGGCCAACGTCAGGCAACAGAGTGCATGGCATGTTCGACTCTCAGGTATGCGAGCGGTAGTGAGCCCTAAATAGATTTAACTACAGCAAAGATGCCTTTATGTATAACAGGACCCCCTGGTTTGGGATGGTTCATGGACACCCCTGAACCGCGCTGATCTTTCTTTAAAAAAGGTTGACCTGGTCTTAGCAGTCCAAAATCCTTGTCAAGATACAACGGTCTCTTGTTGGGTCAGTGCGGAAAAAAACCCTCGGAAAATCCCGAAAGAAACTCCTCCGGGTCGCAGCCCCGCACCACCACACTCGATCACGTCGTCCGTCCTTGGCCGATAGCATGGCCGTCGTCTTCTGCTTCACCGCCCGCCGTTCGGCGGCGGTCTTCGGCAGGAAGTAGTTGTTCACCTGGCGCCTGGATTTCGGGACGACGGCCGAGAGCCATGATGCACTGGGAAAGGGAAAGGGTGGGGGGAGGCAAGGACGGTGTTCGAAACTCTTTTAAACCACAAAAGAACAATAATCCAGCAGTCACAAAGGGGTGCGATCCATGGAGGTTAGGGGTGCCCAGCTACTCCACTCACTTGGAGACTAAACACCACTCCTTTGTGACTCCTGGATTATAGTCACAGTCTGACCTGGGCCCTGATTTCAGGCACGTCCATTCCTACGAAGCACCTTCGACTTCGGTCCACAGTCGCTTGGTCGCTTCGCTTCGCGTCGCTCCGACCGGCGAAGCCCCGGTGCCTTCGCCACTTGTGCATGTGCAGCATACCTCAGCGGCGAACCGCGCCACGGTGAGGCTCTCGCCCACTCCCTCACTGTCTGGCTTCCGTTCTCCTAGCCGGCCTTGGCTGTCCCTTCTCCCCGCAACTAAGCCAGGTGTAGAATCTTGGTGAAAAGGGGTGTTGCACTCCATGTCGGGGGGGCTTGTATTCAGGCATTCCCTGATTCAAACTGATGCAGAATCTTCATGAATGTATAGACTACCTGGACCTTCATGTCCTGTCTGAAGGTCCCGGATAGTAGTGTGGGGACCCAATTGAAGGTGCTGGTACATTAGTTTGAGCGAGGAAATGCCTCCACCCCAAGCTTACGTGTGAGCACGCCCAGCCACCCAGCAGGCGCCGGCGCGTGAGCACGCCGCGCCAGCGGCGCTGGATCATCAGCACCACATCCTGCGGTTCTTTTGCTGCGAAGGCACAGGTGGGATCAGGGCTGTTAACTTGGATTTGCTGTCCAAAATGTGGAAAATAGAAAAGAACAATAACCTCAATAACTATAACTATATTCCCCGGGTTGGGTGATTCACCCAGCTCGGGAAAAACAATCCAAGTCACCCGATCTGCAAGAAACCAGGTTTCAACACCCCTTGGAGGCTGAAAGACCTGAACGGGAATGGTCAGGTTCATCTGATATCATCGACATACTATGGCCGCAATGATTGAGGTGCACCAAGCGCGCCTCAACGAAAGAGGCGCGCAAGTAAGGTGACTCCCTTCACCACCCGCTCGACTCTTTGCTATCAAGTGGACTTGGCACACCCCACCCCCCGTGATTGTGTGAGAATAAGACAGCGCCATGCTTTTCGAGGTGGTAAAAACCTCAGCAAAAACGCCCAAAGCCAAGCGTTTAGAAGTGGTGGCCATGCCCAGCGCCCCACGAGTCAAGCGCCTTGCGCTTCTTGAAGTTGCGTCGCGCTTCGATACCCTTGACCCAACCTGGCGGTGAAGCCGGTGAACGTCATCTGTCCTGCTGTGCTGTCCTCATCTACTCAGCTTTATGCCCAGCTGTCCAAAGACCACCACGAAATCATCTCCAAGTACCACCTCTGCGACCTCGCTACTCCTCTTCACTCTCCTCTCCCTCGCCTTGCAGTTGGCTGAGTGCCCAAAGCACTCTCGGCCGCGCACGGCGCATGTGCTCCTGGGGTCCCGTGCGGTCGGTTGACGCGCGCGCATCGATCGTCCCACTGGTCATAAAGGCAGTCGGATGAGAACAAAGCATCATTTTCGCGCACCCCACTACCCAACACATCCCAGTCACTGGTCACAACCCTGTCCCTTCCAGCCCCGCCCTGCCCCACACCCATCCATCTCCTGAAACGCTGGGTCCAATCTCTCTAACAGCACCAGCAAGTCCTTAGGCAGCCACCGACGTCCGGCGCTTGCTCGAGAGCACGTGCACCCCCCACCTCCACCCCCACCCGCGGAGCGACCTGCCGAGAGGCCATGGCATCCATGAAGAGATGCAGCCTGCGCGAGCCCGGGGCGTCGATCCCGCCCGTGCGACCCGGAACCCGTGGGACGCGGAGCGAGCTGGTACGAGGCGAGCCGTCAGAGGAAAAGGCTCTCTTTGGAGGCCGGCCCTTGGTCCACATAACAAGAGAGGTCTAAGATTGTGGCTCTAGGTACCTAGAACACAAACATATTCTCCTGGCCACATTTTGGAGATTTGATCCTCCAAGACAGGGACCACTCAGGCTCAAATAGGGATATACCCCTTCAGACTTCCCCCCATGCAGCGCTGCTGTTCCTGAAAACCACCAGGCAGCTGCATGAGTTCCGGTGGATTTTCGCTGGTCCAAACCGAGGGCGTGGCCGTGCAACACAGGACTTACTATTATGCTTGGGCGACCCAATCCCAGAGGCTTGGCCCTGCAGTAGGGAGAGAGTCATAACACATATTTTTCATAGCCCTCACTGGAGGTCCGCATCAACATCACACCGAACAGCATCCAAGGTGCATGCGGTTGCCCTTGGCGTGCAGCATGGTGAAGCATTCCTGGGAGGTTGGCACAAGCTGCTTTACATGTGGCCATCACATCAGAGACCCGGAAAAACCCTGAAATACCGGCATTTTCACAGGAGGCTGACACACCAGGTTAGTGCGTTCAAATGCTAGCGCGCTCAATTACATACCACTCGAATCCACTTGCAGAAGGGACATCCCACTCCCCGCCCCTCCAGCCGCTCAAAACCAAGAAAAACACGTACACTCCCTGAAACAATCCATGGTTACGTGGCATGGCCTGTCGGATGACCGTTTTCATCCAAAGACCCAACAGGATCAAACAGGTGGCTTTCACTCCAGCATGATTCCTTCGGGGAGTGTCATTATGTGCCCAGAACATCCACTCACTGGATGGATCTATACCAGAGCCCCCGGATAGGGGTGGTTAATGGATACCCCTTAACTTCTAAGGAGCTATAATTAGACACCCCGATGGCCCGGGGGCCCTGGTAGAGCCCACCCTGACATGGAACTTCTGGAGTGCTTTACTTCTCAATGAACTCCACGGACATCGCCACGGACATCGCACCGAGGGGCCGTGCACATCAACTCCTGCGTTTGCTCTGAGAAGATCGTGGCCCGGACATTCTGGCACTGGTTGCACATCGGCACCACGGCCACCTCGCCGAGACACAAGACACGAGACAAAAGCTTGGAAAGAGCTGAGGAGGCTCTGTGAAAGATGAGGAGTAGGTCAAACCCCCAAGGCAGGTGTGAACTGTATATTGTTATATACCTCACATTCAACCCCACAACAACAAATATATATATATATATACATATTACGTTCACCCTTTTTCAATACAGTGTGACATAATATATATATATATATATACTCTTAGGAAAAAAATATGTATATATAACCTATGCACTTGCAATGCTCTCTTACTGCACGATACACCCAAAATCAAAATAAGTACCCAACACCGATGGTGTCCAGCCCTGGCTTCCGACGCCGTATGCTGCCCCGCCTTGGAGGCAGTATGCTGCCGCCGGTGTCCTGAGCTCCGGTGGCTTCGTCGACCCGAGTGTCGGAGCGGGTGTCACCCTGGAAGTCCAAGATGACTTCTTCAAAAAGACTATACCAGGAGTCACATGTCGGGTGGTTTCCAGTCCGTGGACAATGGGCATCCCTATCCTCTAATAGGCTTTTGGTCCTGGGGTGGTCTACTGTTTTGGAAGTCCAGACTGTCAATTTTTAAGGGTCTGTTGGGGTGACGCTAGACCAGGAATTTCCTGAACACTTCGGTGTCGAAGATGGTCGAACGGGACTGGTCGTCAGGGTTGAGGCCGCCTTGGCATGAAAGCCGGTCTGGTCACCAGAAAACAACGGAGGACACTTGCAGAAACCCCCTTTGGCCCCTCATGAACACCAATGCGCTCCTTCAGAATGTCTGCTGAACGGGCAAAACCGTGGGCAGTCAATTCGCCCTCGATTTTGCTCAGCCATCGCTTCTCCAAAACTCCTGTGGGACCAAACCCTCCATTCACAGCACCCCCCATGGGGAGGCCAAGGCAACTGTGCGCAAATGGAAACTGTTCCGGCCACCATCCGGGCTTGTCTGAGACGCGGAATTCCACGCAACCACCATCCCCACGCGGAAACCGATGGTTGTCGTGACGAAGCGGCCATTGAAGTGGCACTTCCAGAAGCATTGCACGCAGTAATTGTCCAAGCAATAGTCCTCAGCTCAGAAATCCCTCCAATGTGCTTCAGAAGAAGCACATTACATGGCATCATCCGTCAGTACACTGATGTACATCGAAAGCACTTCAGAGATGTATACTATAGACTATAGATGGGTTACTTCAACTAAATGCGGAAGAGCACATAAAAGATAACTCAAAGAGTATGTACTGCACAGCTTGGCCCATCGTAGTCCGGCCAGGCACCCTCTAACAGCCAAAGTTGAAAGCCTCCGAACCAAGATTCACGGCCCCCTCACCCAAGTCCACTCCTCCCCCACTCACGTACCCCACAAAGCCAAAACCCTCCTCCTTCACCACTGATCTCACCTGTGGGGCACCGTGTGGAGCACCACCACAAGCACCAAAACCCTCCCAAACCCTCCGGTGAACACCCCTCCTCCTAGGCATTCAGTGAGCCTAGAGTTGTTCGTGGCAACCGCGTCCGAGGACAAACCTCCAATTTGAATAACCATCACTTTACTACTAGGAACAAGTGCATGGCTTCTAGTAACAAGTGCCTTACTACTAGTAACAAGAAGCTATTAGAAACAAGAATTAAAACTAAATAGAATCACTTTACTTCGAGTCCGGGTGGCGCAGGCGAAGGCCGCCGGCCGATCCTCGCACTCCTCGCAGCGCTTCTGCGGCTCGATGACGTCGCCGTCCTCGGCGCCCGGCTCCGCAGCGAGTGGGTTGCGCGCGCGTCCGCGCTGGATCGATCTGGTTGGGTGGCGCGGGTGAAGGTGCCCCTGAAGGGCTCCAAGTGCCTTCTGAGAAGGTGGGACTGGGCTGTTTCGGGTGGATTTGAAGGTCCAGAGTCCAATAGCTTCTGAGGCACTTGGAAGACAGGGGTGGGTGAGATGGAGCCCACGGGTCGTGATGACACCATTATGAAGGGGACCGGCATGCATTCATCCCAGGTCAACCGTTCCAATATATGTAGTATATATATATGCCAGTTTAGTATGGAGTGCCTGGGTTATTATTAGAAGCTTCGCTGGGTTGCCGTCAAGTAGCTGGCTGAGCAAACCATGCCGAAAACGAGCTGTCAAGCCATCTATCCATTTCCTGTCCCTGCAATTGCCCCCTTTTTGTTTCACCTCCTTCGCGCGTCCATCCAAATGTGAGGATTCTGGGCATCCCCACAGAGACGCTGACCAACATGGACTTGTGCTGCAATCCTGAGGCCAAAACGCGGAAAAGAACGGGTGACGAAGCCCTTGAACCCGCCGGGTCCATCCTCTTGGAGCCTCTAGCGTCCTCTACCCCGTCTCGAAGCGAAGCGTACGGTGCACAAGTCTTTTGGAACGACACCGGGTGTGATGGATCCCTCTAGATCTCCAGGCCCGGCCCATCTCCAACCCGGTGACCGGTGGGCACAGACGGACGCCCCTGGCACCCACTCCCGACCATCTCGCAAGGTGGACCAGGAGCTCTAGGGCATGCAGCACCCGGCCCGGGAGAGGCAACAGGTTCTCCGAGGATCGGCGCCCCGAAGCCCGGGAACGGTCGGGGCGAACCGTCCCCTTCTTCGGCCGGGCGACGGTTGCCACGGCGATGCATGTCCTCGAAGCACTTGAAGCAGAAGTAGTCCTCAAGAGTGATGTTTCGCCCTTCCCCCCCCTTTCTGAAGAAGACAAGTGTCCAATTGTTCTCAAGTGATCTTCATGAACCGTGGCTGCATCTGTTCTCGATGGGCTGACACCGTGCATGTGGCCGGCCATGTCTCGTCCGACTTGCTCTGCCGGAGGGCCGGCGCCGGAGGCGATCAGCGCACCATGCTCAACCCTGGTCGCTCATTGCTATCCTCAAGCCTGGGTTGTACCAACTGACTGGCACTTGGGAGGATCAATCAACATGTAACATGCCTCTCCCACCTTCACAGGATCTCCACCCATTCCCGATCCCCGGGTCCTCACAGTTCGCGCAGAAGACCTGTGGCTTCTTCACTGCACAGGTGGAGCACAAACTCCCACACGCCGTGGTCAAGAAGGTGTGGTTCTTCCTGCCAAACTATGAAGCGTGCCGCATGTGTGCCAACCCCCCCTGGTTTGAAGGATCCAGTGTCCAAAATATAGCCCTTTTTCCTATACAAACAGGAGGGCAAATGGGTTCTACGTGTTTTCGGTCTGATCTCTTCTGTTGCCTTTTGGGATCTCGGCATGTCGTGGCAACTCCTTCCACAAGGTCTGGCCTCACCGTGTGCTCTGACGTTCGCCACGCGAACAGAACAGGACGCATGCCCCCAACAAGCCGTACTCAAGGCTTAAGGCTTAGGCGTCCAATCACTGAACAACAGCGTCGCGGCGTCGCCAAACCCTACTGATGCTGCTGTACCAAGGCCAGCTCAGCCACGGAACCACAATCAAGGCCCAGCCGGTGTACCACATGCACCTGGAACCCAGATCCAACCAGGGGAGTTAGTGGCGGGGACCGGGTTTCGTTCCATCCAGACTTGTTTCTAGTTGGGGCTGGCTTTCCAGGCGCGCTTTCCTGTTGCCGGATCCAACTCACAGTGGTTGGCCTTTCGCCCGTCTCGCCCCCGCGAATCCACGAGGCCATCGCTGCGTGTCTCCTTTTCGCTGCTTGCTGAGCGAAGATCTCAATCGATGATCCGCACTCTGCGGGGTTTCTTCTGTCCAGCTACCGTGGGTGTGTCTGAAATTGGGGGAGTCTCCAGAAACGTGTGATTTGAGGTAAAATATAACCACCGGGTTATAATTTATATGACATTGAAAACAGCTCTGAATTGAAGAATGAAGTGCCGAAAGCGCTTGAAGAAGCAGAAACTAGGTAGACAATGGTAGACATTGGGAGTCTGCAATGATTTTGAGACAAACCCACACTACGATGAGCCCGCCGCGCACCGGGCGCCCAGTGCGCTGATCTGTGAGGCTTGGGGAAACCAACATGTTGAAGAACAACAGGTGTTGCAATTGCAGTGGGATTCTTCAAAACTCCTGGTTTAAATCTCCAGTGTCAGGAGCTCCAAAAATGGCTCCTCATCAGCAGCGATCCAAGCAGGTTGCCACGTCTCCCCCCACCCCCTTCTTCACTCGCGCGCGGAGATCTCCGCTGATCTCCGGCTCAGGGCTTGACACTGGCGAAGGAGGCCCAATGGCCCCAGGTGCGCTTGTACTGATCCCCGCTGGGGTTGCCCACCTGCGTTCGACGCGGCCACCCGTCCCACCCGCCACAACGGTCGAACGCGAGTTCCCGTCCCTCGGCCTTGGCGAAAGTGTCCATGGTCAGAGAGCACACATGAGGAGGCAAATGAAGCATCACATCGGTTGAGGTCGCTTCCAATCTAGAAGCCACGAGATCAGATTGGACAATAGGTCCATCCTTTCAATGTGTTTTTCCACCCTTTCCTGGTCCACCACTCTCATGTGCGTCCCAACTGTCAAACCTTACCTGGAACAAACTGGTCTAGCGGAGCCCACCATCCAACTCCACAACATGACATGAGCTTCTGAGAGGCATCCAGAACACCAACCAGTCCCAGCTTAACTGGTGGATCAACCGCCCACCAATGCAATCTGGCATCCTTCTCCCAACTTCCTTGCCTCATTCACCATCGTAAAAATGCGCACCTGCCCCGAAAATCAGCTCAGGGATGGCGGGATGGAGTCCTATCCAACTGATTGATGCTCAAATTGTCGGAATGATTTCATTGACGTATAGCTTCTAAAGAAATCATTTGACCTGCATGGCCAAATCCATTCCTGGTGCACTTTCCATCTACAGTAACTCAAGAAGAGTTATTCTTACACATCTACGTATGTCTATATGGTATCAATATGGTATATATTCGGACACATACATGTAACGTACATGTGCAAAGACATCTCCTTTGCCTATGCACTCCAAGTTAGGGAGATCCCACAATTTGAGGGCCTATGCACCCCCCCCCTTCTGCTTCTGCCCGCCCCTTCCCAACCACGGCCCTCCTCCTTCAGCCCAGGCACCGTCTTGGGCTTCACCTCCACCGTCAGGGTGGAGCCCAAAAGCCGCGTCTCCTCGCCATCCATCACGTCCTGCGGGGTGATTGACTCGTTGGGCCACCCCGTGGCGGGTCGACGTGCACCGGTGGCGGGCACCGGTGCACCGGGAGAGTGGCCGAGTACTCGGCCGAGCTCGGCCACTCGACTTGTTGGGGGGGAGGTCGGAATCGGTCGGGTGGCCTGGGGCGGCACAAGTACAAGCGATCAGTCCAAAAGCGAAGCTTGGAACAAACAAAAAGGAACCTTCCATCGGCTAACGTGCGGGAGTGGTCACCAATTTGTCCAAATGGCCCAGGGAAGGCTCAGGGTTGAAATGGTTCTTTCATCAATGAGCACGCGAAAAGGAGTGAGGAGTGGATCCAAGATACACTACCAGCACATGGCACCTCTCATCACCTATCATGCCCGAAGATCATCTTTGCGACAAACAGACAAACAAACACAGGAACTTTTGGCATAGAACTCCCGGGACGAGGGTAAGCTAGCTCCCTATAGACCCAATCCTGGGTCGACTACACCCCTATACGTGGGAATTCTGTATGGAATTTTGTTACATGGAACCTTGCTCTCCCCACAACCACAATCTACCATCCAGCATCTTCCACAATCTTGCTGTTGTTGGCTGCTTGGACCTGGCAGTTCCTAGGAGCTTGAATATCATGTCCACCCTCAGAAGAAGAGGCGTATACGAGGCGTCCTTCCCGATCCGACTCGACCGCTCTGGGCCTTGAAGAGCGTGTGTCCCAGGATCGCGGGCACCGGCACGACCACCATCTCCTCGCGGTGCACGGTGCCAGCAAGAGACGGTGCAAAGTCGGGAGCGCAAGAGAGCTGCACGAGAGGAGCTTCCACAACCCATTGCTATTAGGTTGGAGGCCATTGCTATTTTTGACTGTCCGATGTTTGCAGAATCCCAGGGGAGCACAGCTTTCTGTAGGTCGTCACTGCACGAGAGGAGCTTCCAAAACCCACCTAACACTGTCGGAGGCCCTCCGACTCATTGACCAGACGCGGATTTTTGATTTTTGCGAGAGGGAGCTAGAGTGATGCCCCCTTCCATCTTCCACGTGTTCGTTTCATCGGACTGTAATGGTTGAACGGCCTCGCCCCTTCTGGCGCCTGGCCGGAAAACCCCGCGGCCACGAGACAACCCAACCTTCACGGGTGTGGCCAAGGGGTTCGCCAGCACGATCACCACCTCCGACACACGGTCGGTGGTTCCTGGGGCGAACACGGCGAGGTGCGAAGAAAAGCTGCCGAAATCCAAGGCGGGAGGGAGGACTCCAGTGACCCAACATGAGCGACGCATGGAATGAAACACATTTTGAATGCAGCAAATGCACCCCCTTAGCATCCTTGTGCACACTGTTGCAGCCTGAAGGAAGCTGTGCTACAGGTGCAAATTGCCGCATGAGATTAGCAGGACCCTCCGGACCAGGCGTGGTTTCGCAGCGGACTCGGAAACACAGGAAGAACCGACTGGTATGCAACAATTACAACTTGACCACCAACCTGCACAGAGAGAGAGAGGGAAATGTAGGTACATACAATAATTGTAACCCCGCGCGACACAGCGATCTAACACAGCTGCTTAACACCCATAAGAACCCCTATATCAGTGTGTTGTCCGCACTGCTTTGGGAAAAACCGCATGGATTTTCATCGACTGCAACACCATCTCTTTGGACTCGGTCGAACGCCCCCCGTCCCTTTGCTCCACGCCCACGGCGTCCGCATCGCTCGCCACCCCGCGCGCGGTGCGGAAGGGAGTGCGAAGGGATTCCGCTGCTCCACCCGCATCGCTCCAGGCGTCGGATGAAGGCCATGAGGTCTCGGGCGAAGAGCTCCCGGTAGTCGCCGATCCGCAGCGCCCGGTGCTGCTTGCGCAACGCGATCCTGGGAGGGCGCGGGGCGAAGCCAGGCAGCCAAGCTGGTTCAGGGGCGTGGGCAAAGCTGGGGGAGTCCAAGGTCTAACGACTTCATAGGAGCTCCAAGCCTTTCATCCAACCACATCACCCAATCATCACGCCACACACCGCACCTCACCCTGGTCCGAGACATGCTCGGCTGCTAAGCGCCTCACACCGCACCTTCAGCCAAGCCTCAACATCTTGGTATGTTCCAGCATCTCGCTCTCCTTCTCTCGCCCCCACGGCATGGGGGCCCGATTGTGGGGATCCTCACCCCCCTCCAGGCCCAGCTCATCGCCGTAGTAGATCAGCGGGCAGCCCGGCCAGGTGAACTGCAGCGCCTGCGCAAACTTCCGCGCCTGGCCACTTCCGCACGGCCGAGGAAGGGTGGGAGTCGTGTCAGAACGTGCGGTGTTTTTTATACCCTTTTTTCGAGCAAACGGGGGGAGGAGGGGGCAATTCTGACAGAATGGCAAGTCAAAGGTCTTTGGCATGAGGCATCTCAAGCGTCAGCCTCTCGACCATGTCATGCCCCCCTCACCCACACACCCTCAACAAAAAGCAAACAAAACAGCAGTTCAAATTGGACGCGCCATGATTGGCGTGCCCATGCTCCCGAACAACTTACTGTAACTGGCTCATCACACATCACACCCCACACGCACGTGGCCGCACGTGGCCGCACGTGGCCGCAGCCTTGAGGTCCGGCAGCCGGTGCGCCAGCCGTGGCATGTCGTGGTTACTCACCACGATCCAACACTTCAAGACCTGGCAACGTGGCGATGAGGTCGTCATCGTCTATTCGCCCCGCGAGGTCACCACCACCACGAGGGTCACGAAACGAGGTCATCCTGCTAGGACGGTGGCTATGACTAAACCCAATTGGGAAGATCCGGTGCAAGCGGATCTCGAGCAGCTCGGGGGTCGTTCCTCCAAGTCCTAGTCGGTCCCCAGTCCCCGGCAACACCGCTCGGGGGCGGTCGTTCCGCCTCCTCGATGGAGGAGTCGGCCACCATCCGCGCCAGGCTCTGGGCAGCTGACGGGCCCGGCAGAGTGCCCTCGGCCAAGCCGTAGATGAGCACACCCAGGTGCAGGCTGAGCACCTGAGCGAGAAGCACGTGAAAATGGCCCTTGGGATAAAGTCAACTGGTGATGCATATAGACGACCAAACAAATGAATTATACAAAGGTTTAAATCAACAATAATAGATTAATATATATATAGATTAATTAACAAGTTAAATTCACAACCCCCACCCCTACCGCCATCAAATCTCCCATGATCTTCCCCGCCCACTCCTCTTGTGTCGCCCTCCCTGCGCGGCCCACGCCCGTCCGGGCAAGCAGCTGCATCCATGCAGGATGTCCAATGGGGCGAGTACCTCTTCTTCAGTCATCAATCCCCAACCAAGTTAAACCTTAGCCTTCCGCTCGACCATCCAAAGAGTTCACTTGGCCTCGTTTGGCAGTCTCCTAAGTCTCCTAGCCATAAAACAGCTGAACAACGGGTTTCAGGCGATGAAATGGCAAAAGAGCTGGGAGGACGGTGTGCCCACGGGAGCTGGTGGTTGCAGCATGGAGTGAGGGAAAGGAGGCATGAAGTGCCAGAGGGTGCTGGCTGGATGGTGATTGCAAGTCCGAACCTCCAGGAGAAAACTCTACACGGCCAAGTATTTGGCCTCTTGGGCTGGAACGTGGGTGTGGCAAGAGGCTGCCCAAATCAGATCCTGGAGCTCTTCTTCTTCTTCTTCGTCTTCTTCTTCTTCTTCTTCTTCACGTGACCCGAAGAAGTAGGCAGCGGAGCGCGCGCGCATTGGGCGCACGCCCAGACCTCGCCCACCACCAGGCTGCCCTTCTTGTGTCGATGCGCTGCACGGGTGATGGAGGACAACAAGTCCAGGCCTCGGTGGCCGCATGCGGCCGCGATGGCCGTCGATGCCGCGAAACGTAAGAGCCGCCTCGAGGAACCATGGTCAGACGCATGTCTTATATACTGAGTGCACTAAGTGCTTTACACGACAAAGCCAGCTCGACCATGGGTCGAGTTTGGAAGGCGAGGTCGGGAGGCTGGGAACGTCGAGCCGTGTTTTCCAGGGCGGGAACCCCAGGGGGCGGAGATTCGGAAGAAGATCGGCTGGTGGATCCGGTTGGTAGGGATCCGGTTGGAGCGTTGCGGGAGCCAAAAAGACTAGAACCAACAATCTGACTGATAGAAACTCCTTCAGGATCCTTCAGGGAAGCAGGCTGAAAGCTGAACCGTGACTCATTGAAAGTACGGCCACCCCGACAAATCCCATTGGATCCCCCACTCTTCTTGTCAGACCCACACGACACCACACGAGGCTTCCAATGCGATCTGAGCGAGGTATACCAGGTGCTCTCCACCGCCGGATGCTATCCATGCGAAGCTCCAACGCCAACCCGAGGAAAAGAAAAACACCGCTCACGTGGCGAAAGCATCTTAGTGGAAAGACAGTAGATGGCACAGACCCCAAGAGGTGGTTTATATGGACCCCATCTAAAGGACATCTTGGGGTCTGTGCCATCTACTCTGAAACCACTGTAAAAATCAGGGAGGTCGCTTTTGGATGCTTTGGATGGCACTACCTCACCGAACCCAGGAGGCGAGCGAACTCACGGGGGTCGGTCTCCCTATCGTCCCTACCTTTCATACACACCGGAATCTATAATTGGGAGGCCATCACGATCACATCGTATCATGATCACGATCACGACCTATCACGATCCATCTCATGCCATCTCCCTAATTTGACGCACCGCTTCTGCTTGGGGGGGGCCACATCCACCCCACCCCACATCCACTCCATTCCACTCCTGCTCCGTCTTCCTCTCTCCGCCCGGAGATCCGCCCCAGCGGCCGATTTCCGAGGCCACGTCCAGGCGCGCGCCGTCGGCGCCGCGGCGCAGCCAGGTGGCCAGGGCCGAGTCCTGCCAGGTGGCGACGAAGGTGACCCGTGCGGTGGAAGAACCCCTATGGGAGCGACTATCCTGCATAGGTCCTATAGAAGGGGTTCTATAGGTCCAGAACCCCATAGGTACACCCCCCCGCGGGTCCTACTTACGGTCACGTAATAGCCTCCCTTGGAAACCAGGTGGCGACGGAGAAGATGTTCACATCGTTGGTGGCGGCATGTATGGCCACTTGGACCTCATACACACACGCAGGAAGATCAACAGGGAATCCGATGGCATGGACCTGCAAACAAAGACTAGGGGAGGCCCCTGGAGTGAGACTTCAGTGGCGGCCGCTTACACTCCCTGTAACTACCATGGCTACGTGGATGGCATGGCCCGAAAGGAAGACCCTTTTCCGAATTACCACTGAGTGGGTTTTCCACTTCCATGTTGCTTTTTGGTGCGTACGCGCAACTTTGGGCGGCTTGCTCCTTTTTTGAGGCTTTCTACTTCGCAACCTCCTCTACCTCACTCTTCTCTGGGAGAGGCCTGGAAAGCACACAAAACCCCACAGCACCAGCTTCCTCCAAGTCCTAGTTTGGGCGTTGGAGAGCCACACCAAGCAGCTTGAGCGGATTGCCGGTTTGACATGCTTTGACATGGTTTGCAAGTTGCAAGTGCTGATGACTGTTGCAGTGAGTCTCCCAAGTCGAGCCCTTCAAGCCGTCAGCCGCGAATGACGCCAACTCGCAGGAACCGTCCTTGGAGGCCCACAGGTAGTTCTGCAGCTCCTGCGGCCCCACCGAAGAAAACTGCTCGGTTTTTCGTAGCTCGAGCAGCTGCTCACTCACCGTGGACTGCAGAGGTTTGCACAGTTGAAGGGGTAGACAGAAAATACCTATACCCTGGGAGTCAAAGACTATAAAAAGAATAGTCTTTAGGTGACACGAAGAGGAATGTCCTTTACTTCAGTAAGTCAAAATATAGTCTTTGGACTTCTAGGGTATAGTTTTCAGACCTAGGTGGCACACCTCCTAGATGTTGCGGGCCATATCGACCCGTGCATGGTTGGAATCTGCTCGAGATGTAGGAACACGCAGTTCGGATGACGAGGAACCTCACAACCAACCAACAAACAAACAACCAAAAACCCTGCTGCTACCGAGAAGTGAGCTTAGAGCACGCTCAATGTGTTTAGATGGTCGGCAGCAAACGGGCGAGCCAACAAAAAGAACGGGGTGAGCGCCGCCTCCGCCACGCACCGCCACCCATTCCGCCCACGGACCGCAGCAAGGGCCCTCCTTCGACTCGAGCGCCAGTTCGACCAAGGAGGGCGCACAGCCCCAGACCTGCCCAAAGGCGAGATGGAAGGACACGGACACGGCCGACACTGGCCACCAGGTGAGCTGGGAGAAGGTGGCAAGGCCAAGGCCTGAGAGTGGTTCGTCCGGATTCATCGGGATGCAGGTCGAAACAGGTGAAAAACCCATGCCCCGAACCCGCATGGACCCGCCACGGGAGTCTGAGCTGCAGGTTCCATCAACCCGGGGAGTCGATCTCGGTCTCCTGTGTCACTGACTGGGCCAGTCTCGGTCCTCTGACCTCCTCGGATCTCCCGTTTGACGAACTGGTACGGTCCATTACCTCATGGACCTTCAGAAAGGGTGGGAAATTGGTACGGTTGGCTCGCCCAGTGGGTTGGCTCCAGCGGTTTTGGATGGTCAGAGGTCACACTTCTTGGACGATGGTGAGTGTCACGTCCTTCGGTCGAGGGGTGGTCCACTCCATGTGGACTCTTGATAAAACTCACTCATGGGAAATACAAAATCAACACACTCAGATAGATTCTTCAGTGTTATTCATCAACCGTCTACATGAATGATCAGCACACCAACATCCACCGGGTTGGCCGGGTTCGCAACCTCGGAGCATCCGAGTAGCCGTGCCTTGTAGCCATGCGGTTGGTATTCGTCGCCCATGAAGAAGAACTTCCGATTCGGAGACTCCTTGTCCTTCAACGCTTCCTGCGAAGACGAGCATCCGAGCATCCGAACCGCGCTTCGAACGGAAAGAACCGTCAACACCGGCGCCAGGGAGCGGAGGAGACACACAGATCCGGCCTAAATGGCTCGTCACGTGTCGATTTCGCAGGAGGAAAGGAGTCAAAGAGCTAGGACTGAGTTATGCAGCTTCGTAGCCGGAAAGAAACCTTAGGACTCCGACCATTCGAGCTACGAAATCAAAACAAGAAAACTGTTGGACTCCGAGCGGTGTTTCTAGTCTTCCCGTTTGGTGGAGATGTCTGTCTCCCTTGACCTGCACCAGGTTGCTGCGCTTTCCGCAGTGGTTGAACACAAAGTCCAGGACCAGCTTCATGCCTGGCGATCAGATCCACATGCTGTTCGCTCGCTGCGTTTTTTGTGGGAGGACCAGCTGCCCAGCTTTCCTCCGACCTATGGACTGGGAAGTGGAGAAAAAAAACCGCCCTGTAGGAAAAACGCATCGCTTCGTAGACCCTTGGGCTCATGGCCCACTTCCATGTCAAGTGGATTCTAGTGGTTTCAGAATAGACGGCACAATCCCCAAAAGATATCTTTGAAACCCACTGGTAGGAAAAAATAAATCAAAAATCCCCAAGTGTTTCACCTTTCTCCACCTTCCACCGTTCACCCCCACCACCGACGTGTGGGCGCCACGGTAGTCGACGAACGACGGACCCTTCTCGTGGAGCGCATCCACCAAGGTCTTGAAGTCTTCGTCCGTGCCATACTGCGCCTGTCAGCCAAGCCGGGTAGCACGTCGCACACCCGTGGCGCGGCGGCGGGTCGCGTTTAATGCGGGTGCGGTAGCACGTCGCACACGTGGCACTCCCTGGGAAGTGGGAGCATGGGAAGTGAAGGGAAGTGGAGGGGCGCCCCTGGAAGACCTGGTTCTTCCTGGTTCTTGATTCTCCGGGTATGCCACAGACTGCCCTGGTCAGTTCGCCATGTTCGTGGACGGCGGCAGCGGTAGGATCCGAGCCCATGACCATGCGGACGGCGCCCCTCGGAGCATTCTGTGCGGTTTCGGTGCGTCGAATGATGAACCACCATCTTAGGAGGGTGATGATGAAGTCTGACAGGGAGGCAGAAATCGACCCATCTCCCAAAGAAATCTGACCAGGATTAGCGGTGCAGCTGTGGGCATAGGTCCACCAGCTTTCCAGCAATCTGAACATCATTCGAGATTGAACATCAACAAGAGGAAACCCTTGTCTTAGACATGGGATGCCAGGGTTAAAGCATGATGTTAAATTGGTCGAGCAAACGACCCTGCGTTGAAAACATCCGAATGTATTCTTTTGAGGTCCATAAGTGACCTCTCCAGAGGCTTAAGAAACCTCAACGTGGGATCTCCAAGGGCCAAACACCAGGTCAGTCGGGCCACGTCCAAATCCTTGTAGTCCGTGGTGTCGTACTTGTGGTTCGAGAAGCTCTTCGTGACCGGCTGCAGGTACATCACGTCAACGCCTGGGCCGTCGTCACCCAGCTACTGCACTGACACGCTGCAGAGCGACCGAGCGGAGTGACTCGCGACCGGACGGAGGAAAGCCTGAAACGACGACGACACCGTGACAGCCCAACAGCAGCCACTTCCCCCGACCGGACACGCCTTCAGCACAAATGACCAAGCGGTGGGGGATGCGGTGGATGTGGTCAATGAGATCATTCATGGTCATTCCAAGTCCCAAACGGGCCCATCCTAATCTCGAACCATCCGACATCACCTGCTCCACCCCAAAAACACCAACAACGGCTGGCCCGGAACACCCCAGAAGTTCGCTCCCATGTTCGCAGCCCAACCCCACCACCTAGACCTCCCCTTTGCCGCCTAGGTCGTTGATGTAGTCCAGCTTCCCGGTCAAGCTCGGCAGGTCCCCGCCCCAGAAGGCCAGCTCATTGCCTCGGCGGAACCGCTACGCTCAGACCGCGGGGTCGGTTTTGGGGCGATCGGGTCGGCCCACCGAGTGGATGTACCAGTGGTCTTTGGTGCCCATCAAAAGGTGCTTTAGGCCAATGAGGGTGAGCATAACCGAACCTGCCGATCTCAGCTTTGGGATGTGGAGTCTCAGAGCCGCGCACCCGAATCGGCGGTTCCAGGGGGAGACTCGGGTCTGAGTGGTTTCGCCCTGAGAAGTTCGGAACTCCCTAGACTGCCTGGCCCAGCATGATGACGGCTTTTTGCCCAATCCACCATTGTTTTACTCAGGATCTTAAACGACAAAACCACGCCCACCATCCTTTAAATGCTTTTATAACTGGTCTTAGGGGCTCCTGCTGGCCTTTTGGATGCACACAAAACAGCCCCGACCCCCACCCGACCCACCTCCGCTCGACCGACTCCAAAGGCCCAGCGGCTGTAGTAGCCCACCGACTCCACAAGCTGACCCCCCTGGCGAGCGGGGCCCCGATGGGCGATCGGGACTACAGGAACCAACCAGCCCGTCGAAGCTCCAGTCGAGTTCCGGGCGCGGCGGAACTCATGGACGATGGAAAAAAGGCTTCGGAAGCCCGAAGGGCTTCCAGCTGTGTGACTGAGGATGTCGGAATGTCAGGTACAAAATCCAGGTCAAGAAATTTATGTTAAAGAGGCGAACCGGTGACGCGGATGGGCGAACTTGACAACGGGGGCCTTCGGCAGCTCGGACCACGTGTGGAAGGTGCCCTCCTGGGCTGGCATTGCGAGTTCGCGTCATCCATACCAGCACCCGACTTGAAAAAGGTCTCCGAAATGGTGGCTGAGATGGAGACTTCAAAGTGGGTGGTCACCTGGCAGAGAGGGTACTGGTAGCAATTGCCTTTACCGGATTCCTTTAGAAGCCCAGTTGACCTGTGTGGTAAAGCAGGACCAGACCCCCTGGTGGATCGATTGGTTCGAACCCTGGTGCTAATGGCACTACAGGCTTCCTGGAGCTCAGTGGGCCTCTGCTTTGAACCGTACCAGACCGGTTTGGGTGCTTCGAACCTTGGGGCGCTCCTCGGGGTAGAGGCTCTTCTTGGCCTCCAAGTTGGCACAGGGCGCAAAGCGATCCACGTAGATCTGATAGACTACGCAGCCAATCCGCCAGTCCTCGGGAGGTTGGAGCGTGTGGTCCCGGCGCAAGCGGTGAAAAAGCAATGTGGCGGATGAAGCTGTTGGATGCTGTTGGTGGGGCTCTCGTGGGGCTCATCATGGCTCATCTTTACAAGCATAAATGGCCAAAAACTCCACCCAAATCATCTGGATCTCGTAATGCCATGCCCAAGAAAGGTTCAGTGTGTGAATCTTCATGGTCCATCGAATTTGAAACGGCCACTACGAAGGTTCATCTTCCCCAAGTCCCGGAACCTGCCCAGAAGTTTCGTTGAAAGAAGTGCAGAAGAGCGTCTAACTCCCGCCGCTTCCTGAGACGGACGATGACCACGATGACGGAAGCGGAGCAACTGCCCATTCCCCGGAAAGAAAATCCTTGGAGCCTCCAGGACTCCACCCAGTTGGAGATTCAGACCCAAAAGCTGATGTGTTGGAGGGTTCCAGGATCGACCTGAAGGGGAGGCACTAGGCGTGATAGCGATCTACATGCCTTAATGTACTCTTGTTGATTCATAAAGCCTCCCGTTTGGATCCACTTGGATTTGTAAAGCCTCTTCATAAGCGAGGGGAGGTTAAGACATCAACAGTCTGCTTTTACTTCGGTCGGTCCAAGTTCATCTCCAAGGCACATGGCGTGCATGACGGCCCGCGCGCGTGGCAGCCGCCCCGGCGATGCCAGCACGGCGGCGCCCTCGGACTCCGCCTGGTGTCCAAAAGCGAGGTGAAAGGTGCTTGCGCGGACTGCGCGGACTGCGCTTCCCTGGAAAGAAGTGTGCGCCCAAGAAGTGCGTCAAGAAGAAGTGGTCACGAGGCCATGGTCGCTCTTGCTGTACCAACTGGCCATGGGGGTCGCCATGAGGCTGGCATGATCTTCGTTGATCTTTGCTCACCCTGCGAGTTCCATGGCTGACCCCCGAGCCGTTTCCCTCGAAAATGAAGGTGGATGGAACTTTCTACCTGTTGAATTTGAGTGAGGGACAAATCTCTAACAAAGGTCTTACAACTCCACTTTTCCTGGGTAGGGTGGTCATTCGAGCAACGTCTGCAAGTCCGAAACGGTCACTGCGCGAGCGCGAGTCAGGGACCACCTCTGCGCCAAACGCGAGCTCTTTTTGGAGCGTTTTTGGAGGACGGGGGAGTCGAGATGACGAAGTTGAAAGTCTTCAATGAACAGGCGACTCTTGGTCCCACCGCTTGATCAGGTGCCGAGTCTTCAACTACAACATCTACAACATCTACATGTGAAGGACAACCGTCACACCCCGCTGTGCGCGCGGGCCGCGGCGGCCCGACGGAAGCCCACCTTGACAGAGCCCCGGAGTGCCGGAGAGGCCTTGGCCTTGGCCTTCCCAACGGCGGAGGACTTCGGCGCGGGAGCCGGGGCACCGGGAGGCGCCGGGGAGGCAAAAAGGTGCTTGCAAGGAGGTGGAAGGGACCCCAAAGGTTCCATGACTTGTTGTTTTGTTGGTCCGGGGGCAGTGCCCAAAACCGGAAGAAGATTTTCACGGACGGTGAGGTGCCAACCACGTCTCCACAAGAAGCATCTGTGGTTTAGTAGCGTCCTTGCTCCTAGTAGTACGGCCAGGACTCCCTAGTAGCTTGTTCCTAGTAACTACTTGTCTAGATGTCTAGATGTCAGGTGGTGGCAGGTGTCAACTCTTCTCAACTGTACCAGGCTGCCAATGATGCTGTTTTGGTGGTCTGCCAAGAGCCCATGAAGCACTTTGTCTTGCCCTAATCTCATGGCTTTTGGGCTCGCCCTTTGGTCGGCCGGTCCTGCTTCAATCAAACACGTGGCAAAAGCTTGACGCGTGGCTAGCATAAGCTCAAGGGCTTCTACCCCTTAGGCCCTTCTTCTCTGCAAGTGGCCCGCCAAGAAAAGTCCACCCACCGACGCCTGGCCTTAACCTTTGGCTCGGCCTTCGCCTTTGCTTTAGCTTTCGGCTCGGCCTTCGCCTTTGCCTTGGCCTTAGCTTTCGGCTCGGCCTTCGCCTTTGCCTTGGCCTTAGCTTTTGGCTCGGCCTTCGCCTTTGCCTTGGCTTTTGGCTCAGCATTCACCTGCCAGCTTGTCAACAGCAGGAAGCTATGGTGCTCGCACACACCCAGCCGCCCAGGAACACTTCAGTGCCGGTTCTTCTAAGCTACTTCTACAGCAAGTAGCGTTTGCGGCATCCTGCTCAAATATCCAACCAAAATAAGGATCGAGCCGCTTCCCTAAGCATGCGATGGCGATTAGCAAATGTTTTCAAACAACTGCAACAATGTATCTTTGTTGAAAACTTACAAGGCAGAAACGTACTGCTTATAAAACAGCACAGCACTAGGCCCCTCGAAACGACAAAGGGTTAAGTCCCTCCAAAATGAGCAAGGAGTTCTGTTCTATCTACTCCAACAGCAATAGGATGAACGCGAACCATGGAGAAGAATGCCCCGATCCCCCTGCCATGGCCTTCTTCCCCTTCACAGGAGTGCATTCCTAGCCACCCGCGGGCTAGGAAAGGGTCACAGGCCGCCGTTTGTGGATGTTGCTGTTCGTTGCGGTACGTCAAGCAAAATCATAGAGAGAGGAAAACAGAACTGGAACAGTGTGAAAATTGCGTGTAATTTCAGAGATCTTCCAGTCACATGGCCAACTGGAAGGCCTAATTAGTCGGGAGGATCTAGTGACCTAGGGGCGGTTGATGGACAAGCCATGTAGCTTCTCGCGGGTGATTTCGGATGAACCACCCAACCAAGTCGCGGTCTGTTCAAACCGCTCCCCGCAGGAAACACTGCTCCGGGACCGGCCGAAGGTTCGGACCTCCCATTCGCACCGAGAAGAAATCCCCATGTTCTCCGTCCACCGTCCGTCTGCTCGGACCACACGGACCAAACAGGCGCCAGTTCGGTCCAAGTGTGCTGAAGCAAGCAGCAGCAGCAGCAGCAGCAAAGAACACACGAAATCCACCACCGACGGAGCGAGCCTGTTCCCAGTAGGCATTCACCTCCTTCTTCTTGTAACCCTCGGCCTGACCGATTCGGTGAGCAGATCTGCTGCCTGAGGGGAAGACCAACCGAGGAAAGTAGGAAAGTTCGATGTCGGGGGGATGCCCATGGTCATCTACTCGCGGTACCGGGGTCAAAGCAGCCACCTCGACTGTAAACTGAACTCCTGGTACCTGGACCCTCCAACAAATGTCCTGGCTGCACTACCCCACACTACCGGCCTAGGCTGACAGGGCACCTCGACTATCAACTCCTGGTACAGGCGGTACGGGCGTTTTCCACTCAAAAACCACTTGGAAACACGGAAGCAACAACAGCAACCCCACACCATGCCGCAGCCGAGCGGTCTTCGACCTACCCAGCACGCGAAGGCGACCGGCCACGCCGCGGCCGGCCGTGTAGTGGGCGAGGATCTCATCATACCTTGCAAGCAACAGGAGGTTGGTGTCTGTCCCTGTCGACCACGACTCTCGTTCATCTCCAAACCTCAGACCTCTGTCTCAGCAACATACTTATAAATAGCCATCTCCCCTCCCTAAGAGCTCATGGTTGCTGGTATGACCCTATCCACCGGCTAGCGGATGCTCCCGCCCTAGCGTCCTTCCAGCGTCCTTTCCCCCTATCCCTCGTCCAAGCCGCGTGTAGGCGCCCCCGTCTTCCGGATCCCTTCGCCGCTCCATGGCCGGCGCGAGAGGAAGAGCCGTCCGGTCCGCGCCGCGCCGTTCCCCGCTGCTCGATGAGGCCGGGACCGGGGCCCGGGTCGGAAGAACCATCGGCCCGGGTAGCGGGGACCAGGGCGGAGGAACATGGCCTGAGGATGCCTGAGGTGTCCGGTTCGGCCCAGCAGTTTGGAAGGTTTGCACCGTTTTTCTTCCCTCTGTGTCACACCGGGGCGGAGCAAGCAGGTGGATCAACCTCACCCTCCCGATCTAGGACTTGCCACCCTCAAGCTTCCAACGATTGCGTGCTCGATCTATTGCACCCCCTTAACAAATCTCATCGAAAGCTGAAAGCTATAAATATACATGTGACAAGTGGATCGCATGTCCCCAAAAGTATTATCTTTTTTCCGGGACATGCCAACCTGGTGCTGGTGCTGGCATTTACCCGAAAAACCACGTAACCCATGGATGGATGGATGGATGGATGGGGGAGTGACAAACCCCGAAAACGCGAACGAAAGTGCCGTATCTGAGAGCCATGTCGCCTCTCTTTCGCCTTTCGCTCGGCTCCACTCGCGCGTTCGCTCGGTCCTCGGCCCGAGAGCGTTCTTGTGCAGGGCATCTGCGCAGGACTGGCAGAAGGACATCAGACACCTGAAGGCGGCAGCCACGACCAGCGAGGTGAAGGACTCTCGGCCAAAAGGAGTTCGTCCAGGACTGTTGTAGAGAGCCATCTGGGGGGGAAGTCATGGACCAACATGCTGGTGTTTAGCAGAACCATGAGCTTAACTATTGTTTAGTCTAGGTGTCATGCTTCTGGTGGCTTTCAGAACTTAAGATACTTTGAGAGCGAAACTGGAACCGGAATCGCCACCAGGCCGCACCGACCCCGCCGGGGCCCGGCCCGCCGAAGGAACGACCGAGTCCGCGGCTGATTGCACTTCAGGGTGGACTGCATCACACCACAGGATTGGCAAGGGATCTGAAGATTGCGGAACCTCAGAGGTCGCGGTCGCGGTCTCTTTGCTGTGTTGTTTTTTTTCACCGGCACCCGCAACAATGATTCCTCAAGCTGCGATGGAGAGTTGCTCTCGGCGTGCTGAACCCAAAATGGAAAAAAAAGAGCCATCTACCTGGGCCCACTGCGCTTGTTTTCTCCGTTGCTTCCTCCAGTTGCCCCCACATCTGGGCGCTCCCCACTGCTTGTTGAAGAGCATGTCCGGCTGGGAGAACAGGAGTCCATTCACCGACCTTGCAGGCTGCAGTTCCACCGTGATGTGGCAAAAAGATGCCGTATCATTATGCAGTAATAGTCAGTATTATAGTGTTCATAATTGTTCGTATATTAATATTGTATATATATATATATATAACTTGATATAACTATAAGTATATCTGGTTTTACATGTTTTACTATGTTTCGCTTCTAAAGACTGCATTATTGCAAATGTTATTACGGCACGTTTGGACGCCAAACATCCTTCTTCTACACTGGAAGGTCTGTTCTGGTGGCGCCTGGTGGCTTCGTTCACTCTCCGCCACGGAGTGTCTTCCCCCACCCAAGGACACCATCAAAGACAAAGAACAATGCATTGATTGAGTCCTCAAAAACAGATGTCTCCATCGCAGTTTCAGAAAGGGTCTTGTGAGGTCGCCAATCTCTTTTTTACTTTTGACGCGCCCAGGGACTCCAAAGAAAACGCTCGCAAACCTTCCCGCTCTGCGGAAGGGCAGGGCCTAGCAAGGCCCTCTTCGGCGCAAAAGGTGTCTCAGGGCATCAAATGGAACAAGCAAGCTGGGAACTAGTACCCAGGACCGCCAGGACCCAGCATGAAACCAAAGCCCATATGGAAGATTGCCGCTGGTGGCCACAGGCTGCCGTACTTCCTTGGCACCGTGCAGCTGAAACACACCAGAACACGAAGCCTAAACGAAGCCTCCATGTGAAGTTCTCACCGCGAACGGGCCGAAGGGGAAGTCCGTGGCAACTCTTCAAAGCACGCCCAGCAAGCCACTCCACCAAAGGAGGGTGCTTCCAACCACTAGCGAAGCCTTTGCATCACTGAAAGATGCACAGGTCGGTAGGGTTAGGGTTCGACGAGTCCGGAACGCAGTCTGCTGCAGACACAGTGCCTTGAGAGAGTGTGGATTGGGAAGCACTGCATGGGATACAGGAGGTCTGAGCTGTATCCGGCTGGTAAGTGCCTATGGCACAAAGATGGCACGTTGCGCTCCCAGACGAGCTGGCCGAAGAGCCACTCGGGCACGGCTCGCACTGGGTGGAGTACGTGTTTGATTGGTTGTAGCCTGGAGGGCATGGTTTGCATTGGAAGGTGCTTCCCTCAGCATCAATGAGCACCTCAGATGCAGTTCCGGCCTGGCACAGACCGCATCCAACAGCACTTGCCCTGTTGGAGACAAAAGCTCCTGAGGTATCAACCAATCCAAAACCTTCGTAGCAGTCCGTCTTCGGTGGTGTCCAGGATGACCACCTCAAAAAGGCAAAAAAAGACTACAAAATCTGCAGGCAAAGGTTCAAACGTCACCCGCCTGTAAACTCCCCCCCTTCACAAGTCCAAACAAAAAAACAGAATTCCTGCGGCTCATTTGGGAGGGGTTCCAACCCGCCCAAAGGAAGATACTGCCACTCTCTCGCCTGGCTCGGTTGTCTCGGAGCCACTTGCAAGCAACATCATAATTCGATGCTGACCCAAGATCGAAAAGAAGAGATTGTACTTCCTGCAACTCCAAGTTGATGTTGGACACGAACCTTACACTCATTGGAAATGGGAAACTACTGTTCATCAAGGCCAGCAGATTGTTGGGAACAATGCAAGGCTGAGTAAGGGAAGGTCAGAACGTGGAAACTTCAAGGTCAGCACGTGGCCTGTTTGCACATTTCAATGTCTTGCGCAGGTCATGTTCTACCAATGAACCAAAAATGCTTATATTATATATATATATACATATATTCTCTCTTCTAGTGTTGCTGGACATCATGTACATGAAAGGATACGGCGAGTGCGAAGCTTTGTGGTCTGCAAGCGGTCACCCACAACATGTGGAGCTTCATTCATACGACAAAGCTGGGAAACAAGGATACTACCAAGGCGATGTGGCCAAACACACCCCCACACCACGAAAAGCAATTCTTCGTTTCGTCGAGGCAGAAGATGAATGTGTTCAAAACACAGGTGTCAGGCCTTCTTTCACTTTCGGTGTGCAGGCCCAGCCCAGGCATTCACCAGGTCAAACGGTGGATGTTAGAAAGCTCCCAAGCGCATCCATCAGCCTTTCGACCTGCGAAATCTTCGTTGAGCCATTCGAAGACGTCGCCCCTGTTCCGCTCGGTCGGCGGATCGCTAACACGGTCGGCGTGATGGAGCACGACATGACCAATTCATCAGAAAACCAACACAAACATTAGGTGTTGGGGCGCGGATTGACCGAGGAAAGGGGCGGGATCACTGGGCAGAAAGCACATTCAAAGAAGCACATTCAATGCCTCAGCCTGACCAAGGAGAACCAAAAAAGAGAGCTACTTCTGCACGAGCCAACAGTTTTGGATGTCTATATATTTACATCAACCTTGTAGCAAAATCATGTTCAAGACAACTGCAACCAATGGATGGGACGCAAAGGTTGCGCAAACCAGGTGGACACCGCAAAAGAATGTAGACACAACACGAAACTCAGTACAGATCGGAATGTTGTGCTTGTGAAGTTGGCTGACCAGCATCATGGGAAGAACAGAAGCCATGGCCTCCAACCCTAATTAAAAGCAAGTGATGGCCTGCCATCCTGATAGCGGTGGCCTCCAACCTACTAGCGATGGCCTCCAACCCTAATAGCGCCCTTGCCAAGAATGACCACACAGAATGACGATTTCCCTCGTCGGAGAGAGAGGTGCTGTCGGTGGCGAAGTAAATCGTTTCAGTGAGTCCAACACCCAAGGAATCCGTCGTGGCACGGCACGTCTATGCTTCAGCGGTGAAAATGCACAGCGTGGTGGTCGAGTAAAAAAGGTCCGAATCCCCAAAGCTAGCAAACGCCAGCTTTGGAGTTCCCATGTGGCACAATTATGGAACATCAAATGCACAACCTACAACAATAAGTGGCAAAAACCTGCTAAATTCGACTAGGAAGAAGCTGTCGAACCCAACCGGCCTTGAACTTCAAGTTGCTGCTGACCATCTTGGATATGTAAGTTGACTTGGCGGCTGTCTTTTGGTCGCCCGCGGCCCACTCCTGCCCGTTGTGAAGTGGAAAAAACACTTGTTGTGGCAACATGTCGATGAAGGTCGAATCTGGAACCCACCAGTAGTGGAGAGCTCGGAAAGTCCGCACGTGCTGCTGCCACAATGACCACCCGCCCGAGACTGCAATGGCGGCCGGGATTCCATATGCTGTCGACCACTGCATGATGGCTTGCAAAAACCACCCATTCCCCGCAGTGAAGACTGGGATGCATGTGGAAACATCGTGACGGCACGCAGGGGCCAACCACCATCGATGATTTCTTTATGGATACTAAGCCTCAACTACTAGGCCCAAGGACTCAGCAGCAGGACTTGTCACCCAGGCAGGCCTCCTGGCCTCGCTATTCGCAGCGATATCGGTCAGAGAGCGTGGCCGCCCTGATGCGAGCCATATGCTCCAGCGTGGTATGATCCTCATCGACAGATGGCCAACCCACAACCTGAGTCAAAGGGCAGGAAGGTTTGGTAGAGGGACGTGTCTCATGGAAGAACGAGCATTCCCAAACTTGATGGTCCCAGGTGGGAGCCACGGTCTGCTGACAAAAAGGGCAGGTGCTTGGCACTGGCAACTTCTGCATGACTGCGTATCGGGCAGGACTCACAACAGCCCAGCTCAGGACAGCCCGTACATGTGAAGATCCTTTGTCAAAGATGTCTTGCACAAGCTTGTTCCAACATTTGGCAATGTATGAACCGTCAGCCTGGAGCTCGACCCCCTCAGTATCCCTGGAATAATTCAAATAATCCTTCATCATATTGTTGTTGATCATGTCTGTCACGTTGCACATCGCCAACTCTGACAAGTCCACATCGTGAACTGAATCGAAGTATTTCCTGAGGGGCATCAGCGATGGAAAACAGTTGGCCAAACGAAACCCACTTGAAACAGGATACAGAGTAAGGCTTACGACTAAAGTCACTGGCAAGTTTCTTCGGGTCATGGTGCGTCGTGTTGTAGCCTCAGCTCAGACCCGAAAACTACCCCGTGCAAAATCATGTTCTCATGTTCAATCTGCGAGACCCAGGCACTCAACAGTAAGTTCAACAAAGCTTGGTGGTCACGTCTCATGGCACTACCGATCTTTCTTTTAACATGGCCGCCACCCTCTCACACACTACACAGTAGTCAGGCAGACGGCTGGTTTGTGAGGAACCAAGGTGCGTATGCGCGCCACTCGTGGAGGCCCCCAAACTAAATGAATCAACCATCTTTACTACGTTCTTTTTTGGCCTCCATCTTCTAGAACACAGCCACCCACTGGCCACCCACTCACCCACCAGTGCCATGTGCCATGCGCTCAGTAGCTCAGCGTAACTGGTCCCAGGCAAGACCCGAATCGCTGGCCTGGCGGCAGTATGCACGGCCTGGCTGACAAAGATCGATTGCTGGCCCGAATAGCCCATACTGCCCAAATCCTCCGCAGCAATCTGTGGATACTCTGCCGCGAAGGAGTTCTGCATAGAACTATATGATCCAATCCAGGAGTCCATGCTGACATGGATCGTCGTCCTTCTGGCGTCATTGAAGTCGGTGCATCCGGCCAAGGCCGGGACTAGCTCCATTCCCACCCACCTGTAGGATCCACCTCCTCGCGTGGAAACCAAGCACCTCGCGGATCATCCTCGCGGATCACTCGGTGCTCAGAGGCGTGGACGATGCCCAAGCCATTTCGAACACTCCGATGGACATGTGGTTGCCGGCATCATCCTGATTGGTTTCTGGCCATGAATAGTCATGGAACAGTCATGGATTCCGGATTCCAAGCTCTACGTACCAGTCAAAGTTCCACGCCTTTACCCAACCCCGTTCCTGGATGTACACTCGCTGGCTTTCTGGCACACCATCATCAAGACAAAGCTCTTGCGCCGTTGAGCCCAATATGCCGAGAAGCACCACTGCCAAGCGCACCACTGCTCCTCACAGCTTCAGAGTCAGGAACCAGCGAGCTGAGAGCCAAAGGCTGGCGACGGACCGCAAAAACCGCTGGTCTGCACAAACCCTATCAAACTCTCATTTGACTACGCACTGTGAAGATCGGATTCTCATCGCAAGGTGGCGGGATGAAAGAGCAAGTATTCAATACTGTAGTATTCATGCCAGGAGCTACGTTCGTAGCTTCTTGCTTCGTTCGTAGCGAGGCCCTTTGTTCCTAGCAGCGTCCTTGCTACGAATATTCCTGTTTATTTATCGATCCTTCCATTGATCCGAATCAAACCGCGAGCCAAGCCCTCCAAATGCTGCTGATCCTCTCCGAATCGACGTCTGCTTGACCTGTCAGCACCCGATGAGACCAAAAAAAAGCCGTTGGTCGCAGGGCGGTCGCAAATTTTGCACACATTCTTCCGGCCGTGTGAGATGAGAAGAGCCAGTGGGGTTTAGGCCGTTGGTTGCTGGAAGGGAGGCGTGAGCCCCTGTCAACCCAGCGAGAATGAGATTGCCAGCTGATCCCTTGAACCAACAGTCAGTCTAAAATGAAGAATGCAGCAGTAGGATCAGTAGTCAGATTGCACCAATACCATCAGCTGCTTCATGTGAATCGTGCCATCTGCTTCTTGAACCTGCCCGGACCCTGCCCTGGAACAAGCGCTCCAAGCTGCGGCTTCGTGCGCAAGCACAGCAGGTCCAGCCGTTGCCGCTCCAAAACCTTCAAGTACCTCCGGAAACCAGCCCGAGGAGACCCGCAGGTCCCGTTGTCCCGAGCAACGACACCTGGTTTGGAGGAGTGAAATCCTGGTACTTGCCATGGTCAAACTGAAGGCCACTGGCATAGACTATCCCAGTTGGAAACGGTTCCGGGTCCTATGTTACCGGTCACGTCAGAACCTCCGGACCGCCACGGGCGGTCCAACCCGCCCGCCACGCGCCACTCGCGGGTCCCTCTCGCCACTTGCGGGTGCCAGGGGCTGGACGGCGGAAGGATGGGCACCTTTTCGGATGGGCACGGGCTATTTCATTTTGAATAACAACCGGAGCCTCCAAAGTAGGCGGTGTTGTTTTTCCCCCAAACAGTGGCCAAGACCGGCGTGAAGTGGTGCACCACCTCTGTGTTTGGGGCTCCTGTCAGTCCACTGTGTAGCGAAGTACCTGAAGGGCAGGGACGCCTCCTGAGGCACCATGTGCGGGTTTTTACGCCACTGGGAGGGTGTGGTATCTGATACTCCTGGTAAGGTTGTCCGATAGACATCATTTGGATTGCAGTGCTACTCCCCCAAAAGTTTTTCACCATGGTCAGCCGTCATGTAGGGTGCTTGTTCACTTCCATCGTCGTTCTCTCTTGGATGGCGATATGGCTTTCGGAAACAGTTCATAGGGTGGACAGGGTGGAATCAGATCAAGTCATGTCCAGAAACTTCATCCATCCAACTATCCTCCATCACCAAAAGATACACGAGGCCCGGGCCCGAAGCTTGGCTTCGGCCCAGCAAAATGGCCCGGCCTCTGGGTCAAGGGATGCTCAATGGTGTAGTAGTCGTTGATCAGGTCATGGAAGTAGCAAACCCCAGCCTTCACAAGCAGCTGAGCTGTGTGCAGGCTCAATGTGTATGTATGTATATATATATACATCCCGGTGGGGGTTGCCTCGATGATATATATGTGCCCAACAGACTCCACTAGAGCTACTAAGGAGTCTGTTAAAGCGCAAACACCGGGTTTGGGATGGGTCAGCCGCTCACCATGAATCCTTGCTCGCGCAAGTAGAAGAATCCTCGCTTTCGGTGGGGTGCTGAGCGTGGCGGTCTGGTCCAGAAGGTCTTACCGGGTTCTTCCCAAAAAAAGAACAGCCATCAAGTCAGGGATGAAAAGAATTCTCGAACCCCCCGTATCCCCCAGCTCGATGGGACCTGATGGGTCTCCTGACATGTACCGACCTGAAGGGCTGGTTTTTGTCCGCATAAGGCCGCTGATACCGAACCTGACCCGACAACATTGAAGTTGGGGTGTGGGGTTGAGACGGTGACGTGGAACGAGTCTGGCGATGGCTGTTTTGGGGGAAGAACCCAGTAAGTTAAATTTGCACTTAAATTGGCTCGCCAGACTTTTTGTCAGGACTCGCTGACTCGTATTCAGCATCTCTTCCACCATAAAACTCTCCCCAGAACTGGTCGCGGCTCGCATCTCGCATCTCCTTTCGGGCACTTCTCCCCACAGCAAAACCTCCACCCACGTCCGTCTGGTTGCCCGCCTTGCTCACCTTCATCTCCGCCTGCGGCGGCATAGGAGCTGCCAGCATCTCCTGAGCCCAGATCGAGTCGGATGGACGGATGAATTCCCAACCATCCTTGGATTGGTTTTGAGGGAAGGTCTACGGGCACAGCCTGCTGGGCTCGCGCCTCCCAGAGCATGCACGAAGTGGGGGAGCCCGAAGATCCCGCCACTGTGAAAAGCCTAAAAAAGACCTGGACTCAGCAATGGACCCACCAACCAGGGAGACCATGTCCCAAACAAAATGAGTTTTCTTCACCACCACCACCACCACCACAGGTTGACATCCCTTATAGAGGAATCGGTTCTTTTCCAGAGGTCTGCCGTATAGACACCCCTGGCATCCCCTGGCTATGTATTTGCGACCCCCTGTGGGTGGTGCTGGCGTGTATTCATGTCTTCTCCAGAGCCCACAATGCGGTTGGTAGACACCCCTGAACCTCTGGGCTATTGATAGACACCCCAAACAGGGGGGGGTCCTGGCATGCGTTCCTTTGGATAGATCCGCTTTCTTGGATCCTGCTGGTCCGGTAGGCTGGCCACCCTCAGCCCCCACAGGGCCAAGTAGCTCGTGCGACCCATGACAGCTCTGGCTCCAGCTGCAGGTTGATACCCAGGTAGGCCACATACCTCAGCCACTGGCTGCCAGACTGCCAGACTGGGGCAGTCAGGACGAACGGGGGGTTCGGTTATGCAGCAGAAATATGTAGATGACAACACAACCAAGAGGCCAGTTGAAGAGAAAAGTGGTTCCCTGGACTTTCCTGGCAAGTGGTTCTTGGGAACTTCCTTCCGGATGCCTCGAACTCCTCATATGCTCCCTGCTTGTGTGGGAGCATGATGCAGAGTTCACTCTGAAAAAGGGACCTCCTCCAAACCACTACGTAGTTTTGGGCTGAATTGGGGTGTCTTTGATTGCCTCAGTGGCTGCATTGTCGAAAAAGCTGAAAGCACCCTTCAGCACGACAACTTCTTTCACACACCATTCCTCCCATGCATTGAAGCAAACCCAGATATAATATATATATATATTATGATATATATATATATATATGTGCACCCACGAGCGCTCACAATGTGTAGAAAAAGAACACGGAGAAGTGATCAAGGACCAAACCAAGCAGGAGACACCCTAAAGGGTGTCCGAAGTCCAACCCAGAAACCGGCCCATTGGGTGTCCATTTCCTCTCATCCTCGCTGGCATCCGAAAGAAAGGAAAAGAAAACGCACCCAAAAACGCATCGGCTTTTCTCATGTCTTTGCGATCTTTCGCTTCTTCTTCTTCTTCACTGCGGCTTTCGCTTCAGTGGCCTTCCACAGGCTGGGGGGGAAAGCAGGCTCTGCAGGGGTGGCGAAAGATCATCGATCTTTCGGACGAAACGGGTCCAACTGAGCGTGGCGATCTGCGTTCCAAATCAACGGTCCAACTGGAGAACAAGAAAGACCAGCGATCCGCAAGTCATGGACTCCAATTGGACTCCTTGCCCCGGCGATCCCCCGACCTTGCCCTTCATCAGTCTTCTCTTCTTCTTCTTTCCACCCTCAGCATCCGGCTCCTCCGTGCCCGGCTCCGCGCCCGGCCTCAGGATGAGTTACTGGGCAGTATGCTTGGAACTCGATCACTCGGGCTAACTCGGCCCAAACGGTGCGGACAGAAACCATGGGCGCAGCTGTTGCTAGGCTTGAGGCCCTGTGACACACATCGATGAAACATGGTTTAGGTTGAGATCAGTTGAACTCGTCACGTCTTTCTCCTCTTGGCCTCGCAAAACTCGTCACGTCCACCAAGTTGCACCATCTCCTCCTCCATCTTTCCATCTCCCGTCGTTGCTCCACGGCCTCGTCATCACGAATGGCTGGTTCTCCGACGAGTTCACCGCGGCCACGGCCTCGTTCTCCCTAAGCAAGAGCACGCTTTGATCCAAATACGGGGGAGCCCGAACCAATGCTCGGCAAGAAGCCAAAGCATTGGCATTTCAGGGAGGGAGCTACATCATTCCCATGCCAAGGAGGTGTCAGACAATCCCCAATCCCGGCTGGAACCCTTTGACCCCAACCTCCCCCCAGCTGCCCCCACATCCTCTTCTCGCCTGCTCCCTTCGGCCCCTTGTTCCGCGGCTGTCGCCGCCGCACTCTTATCCAACGGCCCTTGTAGTTGATGCCATCGAGCAAAATGACCTCAAGAAAGAGAAACCAATGAATGAAATGAATTGGCAGGGTGGGTCCAACAAATGAAATGGGATAGGTCGACACATCATTTCATGTGTATCGCTTCGTCGTTCATCCCGCAAAGGCGATCAGCCTCTTACCTCAAGGTCTTCCAGTGGCCTCAAAATGATGATTTGCGTTGCACCCCCGGAGTGAGGACGAGGATGACGCGCTTGGAGGTGAGGACAACGCCGAAGCCCGGTCGAAAACCGAACGCACCCAACATCCAATCGACGGGTGACGTGTTGTGGCCTGGCAGGAGTGGAAAAACCACCCGTGATGCCAACAAAAGCAATGAAAACAACAGAAAAGGGTGAAGCCTTGCAAAGGCCCTGAAGAAGAACACAGCAGTACTCCCAAGCTGGGCTTTCCAACCTCAAACAGCGTCCGGAAACGGAGGTCCTCCCCTCACCCGGACCAGCGGCAAACAGCAGGGGGGCTTGCGACTGAAAGTGCCTCGAAGCTAGACTTCGCATCCCACCCACTTCCCACGATCTCCGACCGAAAGAGAATACTAGAGGAAACTCAATACCGGGCATCATGTATCTACCCAGAACCTGATTTTGACCCCTGTTTTGAAGCCAAAACACGGTCTTTTCATATCAAAAACCGAGGTCAAACAGGTTCTTTCGTTGGTTCCCCGCCCGGGGCCACCCCCCACCCGGGTCCACCCCCCACCTTGTCGGCCACCGCGGGGTCTTCATAGAACAAGCAGGCCGTGCCCAGGAACTTCCCGTCGGCATCCCGGTGGAAGTAGAACAAGCGCAGCGCGCCAAACTTCTCGAAGTCTCCTGGGGGTCGGGGTGCCCCGTCTCGTGCGTCTCCGCGGGTCGGGGGGCCGGGAGGCTTTCTTTCGATGAACCCCCCCACCTTGAGAGGAAGGTGGCTGGCGGAATCAAGGAGCATCTCAGACCCCCGCCCCGACCGCAAGTCTGTGTGCGTGTGGCCTTGTGTGGCCTGGCACGCGTGGTGTGGTTTGTGTGGCCCTTGATCTCGAACCCGCCGAGCGTCCGTCATCCTCTCCCCTTCCGTCCTCTCAACACCTCCGCTGTGACGGAGAACGGCAGCTGAGACAAGTAGATCTGCCCATCTCTTCTTCCGGCTTTGGGCGCCTGGAGGAAGGAGAAGAAGCATCGAGACAGGTTGGGAGTGCTTGGGAGTGCAGGGAAGCTACCTAGAACCCAGACATGACCTCTGTTTTGATAGGAAAAGACCATGTTTTGGATCCAAAGCAGGGGTCAATCAGGTTCTAGGTACTGTAGGTCATTTTAGTGGGCCGTATTGCATTTGCAAGTGGGTGGGCACCCCATCTGCCGACCAGGGCGGGGTGGCCAGGATAAGACTCCCCTGCACCGCGGCCTGTACCGGCACCCCCCAGTTCGGGTAGTTATTTAGACGGATAATAGATCATCAGGCGGGTCTATCAATCACCCTTTGGGTGGTGCAGCTCTCACATGTCGGCACTTTCTGCGGCTCTCTGCAACAAGAAGCAGACCGTCTCCCTGCCGGAGCTCCCGGCACGCCCATGGGGGATACCCCCCCGCACCCTGCGCCCAGCAAAAAATGGTGGGCAAAGGATTGCTTCTTTGCGTTTCCTTGGGTTGTCCGAGAGATATATATATATATTAATATATATATATACAGTATATATATATATATACACAGTAAATATATATATATGTTGGAAAAGCCCACTGGGTTATTTACTGAGTAGGGTAATGAAGTCACTTACTCAGTCGCGTGTGCCCCGTTACCATTCTGGAGAAGCTCAAGCTCCACGCCGCCTCTTCCACCACGCGCGGCTTCTTCGGTTTCTTGAGCTTCTCCGGCTCAGCTGCCAGTGCCTTCCTCGGCAAGGCGAGGAAAGGGGGCGCGACAAAGCGACCATCCGAGTGACATCTCATTGGTTCCAGATGACTCACTTGGGGAAGTGGTGCCTACCCTCTGACAATCATCGAAGGCGGACACCTGGGAAGACTCCAGGAGGAAAAGGTCGTTAGGTTGAGGGAAGGACATCTATTGGGCGGCCACTCATAGGCAAAGGGAAAAAAGAAGTATAAATATAGAAAATCTTCCAAAAGTCCAGGATTCTCCAGTTGCACCTTGTTCAGCATCTCCTTCACCTGCCCCGAGACCTCCGCGCTCTTGGCACTCTCGCCGTCGGAGTAGGAGGAGAGTTCGGCATCACTGGAACCTTCAATGATCTCCGGCTCCTGCAGCCAACCATCGGTTCACCCCAAAAGAAGGTGAAACTCTTGGGCTGCTTTCACACATGTCTAATGCGCCAAACAACACTTGAGTGGCTTGAGATGAGGGAGAGGAAAAAACAAGACAAAAATAATATATATATATAATATATATATAATAAGCAGTTGTTGCAGCAGATCCAGTCAATGTTAAAAACGACTGTCACGAAAGCGACCCCAACCGAGCCCATGGACACCTGCAGCTCGGGCGGCAGCTCCGGTTCTGCGGTCTTCGGTTTTCCCGCAGCGCGCTTCTTCCGCTTGGGCGCCATCGCCCGGGAAGGAACCGAAGGATCTCTCTGAAGCGGCCCCCGCAGTGAAGAGTCGTGAGGTTTGTTAGCTTCATGTTCCTAGTAGCAATGGCCTCCAACCTAATAGCGTCCTTGCTCCTAGTAATGGCCTCCGCCTAGTAGCTTCTAGTTACTAGAAAGCTTCAAAGACCTACTAGTAGCTTTGTTCCTAGTAGTAAGGCCAGGAGCTACTAGTAGCTTCTTGTTCCTAGTAGCGATGCCCTTTGTTCCTATTAGTAGCTTCTTTGCTCCTAATGTGTTTTTGGGGTCGAAGATGGTCGAAGGGGTCATGGTCATCGTCCGGTCCAGGAGTGCAATCTCGTTGGGTAGACAAACTGCTTGATTCAGGCAATAAGGGTCCACGCAGTTGTTTTGTTCTCTCCAACTGGCTGCTTGGGTAGACAATCTCGTTGTTCAGGATTCTTTTGCCGATCTTATTGCAATTTGTTTTTGCAGCTACAAGGGGGTGCAAAAAGTGTAGCCGATGGAGGCTTTCAACCAACTGGGGTGGGGAAGCGTTTGCCAGGCTGAGGAGGGTGAACAGGTACTGCATGAACTGCCGATGAACTTTCACTTCAAACATCGCTTGGCAAATGTGCTTCGAACGAAAGGCCATGGCGCTCGTTTCCGCTACATTGGGAAGTGAGTTCCGATGCTCATGCGTGTGTGACTTTCCGAGACAACTTTGTTGTGCACGGACAATTGTTCGCGCGGAATCGCTTGCAGCACCCACATCCTGCGTTGCTGGAACACCACACAGCTCAAAAAGAACATACCGCCTATCTTGTTAATAAGGCTGTATATAGCCTGTATGTAGAGGTTCTGAGCCACAATCACTTGAGCTATTGTCAAAGTCAAAGCTATAGATTCTGTAGAAAACCCCTTTCCCTGGATGTAACCCCCACTGGTCACCATCACCATCCATTCAGAGGGGTGCCATTGGTTGGGGGTCTCACTTGCATAATCAGCTTCTTCCCCTCCACCGCTCTCCATCTCCAATCACATTATGTTGAGTAAGAGTATGTGATGGGACGTGTATTTCACCATTCGTGAAAGAAATATTCATACTGTAAATGTGACGAGGATACCACAAATATCAACATCATCATCATCATCATCATCATCATCATCATGGTTACAGTAAATGATGCTCAAGACTCAAAATATAATCGCTCAGACCATGGTGCTCCATGGCTGTCAGCTGATCCTGCCCTGGTGGGATCTGCAGCGCGCGACAACTCTTGGTCTCCTGAGCGTCCACATGTCGAAGAAGAACACGAGAGCCGTTTTCTCATACACAGTTCCTGCACCCTCAAGTCAAAGGACCGATTGGCTTGCGGGAGCACGATCTCAAGTAGGCTTCTTGAAGAAAAGCAACAAACATCCTCCACAAACAGGGCTGCAGCTACACCGCCTACGGAACTCTGGAAAGTCCGCATACAACATTAAGAAATCCATGCAAATCAGCTGCATTCAGAAAGACACGCACCTCCATTTTTTGCTTCCTCGCGCGAGCTCCCAGAACCTCCCCTACCCCACAAACAGCTGCCAACCCCTCAAGTCCCTCAGTCTCAGCCCTCCGCCCCTCCCGCCCTCCACTCCTTGAGGAACTCATCGGTCGCCTCATCGAGCCGGGTGCCGATCCGCTCGGCCTCCGCGCCGAAGACCGGGCGCTTCGTGTCCTCCATGGGCCCTAGCGGCGGATCGAGCGGACCGGGGTTCGCCCCCACGGCGAGACCGCGGAGCTGGCGAGTAGGTGAGAGGAAGCACCCAGTTGGGCCAAGTTGGGTCACCCAAGGCCTTGGGGGGTTTTGAGGGTGGTGGTTGTTTGGGTGGTTTTGAGGGGTCGCAGGTGCAGTGAGTGGAGGTGATGGGACGTGCAGGACGCCCGATCACCTCTAGCCAAGCACCCGGCTTGGAACTGGTGGAAGTGTGGAAGTGTCTCCAAGAGAAGAACCATCGGTCGAGGTGGTGGCGGCTGCTCCATGTGAGTTACATGCAGAAGTCCTTGCTGCACTTGGTCATGGCAAGTTTTGTGGTCCAAAATGCCCTACTCAGGACACAGGGACTGAAATCATAAGAAATCAACTGGTTATGGTCAAGCATCTAAGCGGTTCTAGATGCACACCCTTGTGCTTGGAGAGGGGCGGTAGAGGTTTTGATGAACCTACCGATGACCTCCACCCCGCCTGGGAGGGCGTGGGGGCGTGGCTCTTGCCGCCCACTAACTGGAGCCAAGGCAGCCAGCGCAGCAAAAGGACTGGACCGATCATCGCATTGGTTGGTGATCTTGAGGAGACATGACCCGTCGCCTCTAAACTGGTCTGGTCCCTGCGTTGCGTGTTCGAGATCCCTTGAACGCCCTTGGGAGTGGAGCAAGCCCACGGGCGATGGGCTCTTCAGAATGAATTGGAAGCCGAACGTTTCTCCACCCCCTGGGCAGGGCAAACGAGGAAGAAACCTAAAGGTTGGTCAGGGACTACCAACTGTTTGTGCAGAATAGGGAGACCCCTGAGAAAGCAGCCAAGACAAGAAGCAAAGCCGCAAAACCCATTGGCTGGGGGGCCCCCAATGTATATAGATGAATACACACCCAAATGTTGGTGGAGTAATTACCTTTGGTCTTGAGAGAGGCCAGGCATGCAGTTTTATCCACGTCTCCCATCTGCTCCTTCCCATCTATCACTTGACGCGCCTCGACAGCACCGTGCCCGCACGTGTGGGCGTGCAGTAGAACAGAGATCTCTGAGGCTCTAACTCGTTTCCGGGGTGATGTGATTCAACAGGGTGACCCCTTTGAAGGTGCTGGTTACCCAAAGACAAAGAAGGTCCTGTCTGAAACTCTGAAGGTCAAGTTGAATCAAGCTTTGATCGTCGAGTTGAGTCATGCGGCAAGACTCCCTGTCTTCCATGATATGGGATTTTCATGTCCAGGCAGCCAAGTCACAAATGGAAAGTCTGCGGGCCAGAGAGAGGTCAGAGTTCTATTCGGTAACCAAAAAGGCAATCTTCGGCAACTGGTCTTCCTAAAAAGAGCTCCAACTGCGGGAGTCCGCGCCTATTGAACAGTGTTGGATCGTTTTCGACCTCTTTAGAGATGGAGAGGCTCAAGTGACTGGATCAAGCACTTGGACTCAGTGAGATCTCGTGCGTCCGCTGTGACATCTCGCCCCAAATCGAGCTGCTCTCTGAGGATACATTATCATTTTTGCAGGGTCCGTCCTGTCTCTTTTTGCTATTGTTGTCTTTGTTCGTTGTTCTTTTCTTTGGACCTCTAGTAATGAGAGACTGATAGACCTTGTTTTCCCATCCGCCCCCCGCCCCCGTCGTTCGGCACGCCCCGTTCCGGAGGGGATCGGCACCACTGTTGGACGAACTCCGCTGGATCGGGGTCGCCCTCGGCCTGGGGCAGGGTGGGGCAGGCTGGGGCCAGCGGGGGCAGGCTGGAGGAAACGGTTTTTAAGACGATATACATTCACCAAAACTGGTCAGAGATGTAATTGCTTTGATTCTGTATACTTGAGATATGTTTATTATGTCCATGACCCACCTGAAAGATATAGAATTCAAACAGTGAAGAACTTCTGATAGAGGATATGTCGGACACCTGTGTGTTCCGTCTGTGGCGACCTCTGCAACTCAAAAGGCAAGGAGGCATCACAGCTCCTTGGGTCCCATCAAAGACAGTGATCGAAAAAACGGCGCTTCGTTTTCGCCCCATTGAACACCAATATATCTGCATGATCATGAGTTCAGCCGATCCGTGACTTCCGGTGCGTTCCGATTCCAGCAGATGTCCTCGACCTTCACCACCCACCGACTCCAGTTCCGCATGTTCCGCGGAACAGGCGTCGCGTCGGCCCGCGGTGAGCGCGTCGAGCCGGAAGCCCCGGCGAGTCTCTCGCGGATGGTGCGCGCATAGTTGTGGAGCATCGCGTCCACACCTGAAGACAGTCAGAAACAAGGAGTCCAGTCGTCCAGTCGTTGAAACATCTTTTTTAGTTTCCTGGAAGGCGGGTTTGGGGGTGGAATTGGTGGAGCAGCAGACCTGAGAGAACTGCCTCTATACCAGCACTCGACTCGAAAAAGGTCTCTTCTGGATGGCTTTTGGGAACCTAAAAGTGGCTTTTGCGGAGACCTGGCAGGTTTCGGGTGCTGGTGGGTCTTTGCTTTTTGCAGTATCTACGTTTTTGGGGAGGGGGACTATCCTGCACCAAGAACCGTCCGAGGTCGGACGTGGAGGTCGAACATGGAGATGCGCCGGCCGAAGCAGGAATGAGGAACTGGTGGTATCCTTAACCCCCCCCTGGTCCTTCTTTCAGTCTTCTTTGAGGGATCTGTGGCATGTGGACGGATGAAGCGATGAGAACGAAGGGAGGAAGCCGCCACCCGGAGTCACCCCACTGAGCAACCCCACAATGCGTGGAGGGCTTCGCGTGGAAGCCCGAGATCACCGCCTCCACCCGGTCAACGGAGGACGCTCCACGGGGGCCGGGGGAACGGTGCGGCGCTGAAAAGCGTCCCATGCAAGGGAGAAAAGCTCCTGGACTCTGGGCACCACCGAGACCAGGAATTCCTGGACTCGGGTCACCTGAATCAGCATCTTTTAACACTCTTGGACTCCCAGAGCATTGAAAAAATACAAATCTATATATGATGTGCGTGTGTTAACCAACCAGGTTCCCTTCATTGCATGGTCCCCCCCCAACCACCTTCTCCTTCTTCGCTCGCAAACGCAGCGCCTTTCGGACCTTGCCCGGTAAGCCAGCCACGTAGCGGTAGGTGTTCTCTTGAAGCCTCGGCGCACGGGGGTGCCCGCACCGGTGGAGACGGGCATTCCGCCAGGCCTATGTATTGGCCACGTGAACCAGCCTGCATGTCCCTCTTCCACCCCCATTGGATGCTTGAACTGCGTAGGCTCCCAAAAATGCAGACCAAATGACCACAAGTCCTCGTGGATGTCCACTTCTTGTGCCCAAAACCTTCGTGTGGCATGCCACCCGCCGAAACCCTGAACCTACCTGGTTGCTGCCTCCTTCCATCCTCCCCCACCACATCTTCCATCTTCCACCCTCCACTGTCACCCTCCACATGTCCAAGCCACTTCCACGTCCGGGCAAAAACGCGAAGCTCCTCTTCACTGGGGCCGTCGTCCCCTCGGTCGGTCGGCACTGCGGGCGAGGCCCGCGTGGAGGTGCAGCACACGTGGAGGTCAGGTGAGGCGTGAGCAGAAAGCTCTCGGTCGGTCACTCGGTCGGTCCGCCGAAGCAAGAACCTCTGCCATCACGGCTGCTTGGCCTACTTGGCATGGTGGTGTCTCGAGCGAAGACAGAGCGAATTCTGAGGCCGCGAGTGATTAAAATCCTTTGCAAAATAACCACGGTCGTTTGCTACAGCATCCACTTTGGGCACCCCCACTCCGCCTGGCCTTGGGGGCCTGGGAGCCATCGAGGACGCGGGAACAGCGATCAGCCCGGGACCAAAGGGGAGGTCGGGCATCCTGGCCCCAGGATGCCTGGCACACCATTGTTGTTCTTTCTCCATCATGGTCTGATTCCCACCTAACTCACGAGGTTTCCCTGAGAGATTTTGATCACGACCAAGCCAGGGAAAAAAACCGTTCTCTTTGTTTGGGACCCACAGGAAGGCGAGGGGGCGGGTGCATGGGTCCCAAAAAGCGCCTCCTCCCAAGATCGACCCCAAAGCACGGAGGAAAGGACCCATGTCCGGGTGTTTTTGTCCCCTTACAACTTACTCCGTGGAGGTGAAGAAAAAAAACGCCAGGACATGGGTCCTTCCCGGAAAACAAAAAGCGGCAGGACACGGGTCCTTCCTGGAGGAAAAAAAGGGGAATCCTTGTGATTTCTAAACTTTGTCTTGCTCATTGACTCACAAGCAAAGCACCTCCCATGGGCGAACCCCTGCCGTTCACCGAGCAAAGCATACGAATCGAACAACTTCACCCGACGGTTCTACCCAGTACAGTGGACCCCCTTCACCTCCGGGCCTAAAGTCTGTATTTGTAAGAAGCTACTAGTAGCTCCTTGCATTACTACATTGTTACTACTAGTAACAAGAAGCTACCAGTAACAAAGGGCATCGCTACTAGGAGCAAGAAGCTACTAGTGGCGCCTGCGCCAGTTGCGGCGGTGCCACCGGCGGCGCCGTCGGGGGCGCCGTGGGCGGCGCCATGGGCGGCGCGGTGGGCGGCGCCGTGGGCGGCGCCGTGGGCGGTGGGGTCGGCAGCTGGTTCGGCGGCGCCATGGCCGGCGCATTGGCCGGAGCACCTGGCCATCCAAAAACAACCGCCGGTGCCACCGGCCAGATCTGATCGTGGAACCATCTCACTTGCACGGACCGCGCCTCTCACCGCCGTGCCTTAAAACAGCCGAAAGCTCTCTTCCCCCGCTTCCGTTGGCCGGGTAGGTGGGCGATGCCGAGGGATGAGAGGAAATCCAATCCAAGTCACCAACGAGCACCCTCCAGGGGCCCCACAAACCATCCAAATCTTGGTTTTCCCCTGCCCCACCCAAAGGCAAAAAAATTGTATATGAAAACCTGTGTTTTTTCATGGTCTTGAGAGCCCCTGGCGGTGGATGATTTCTACCTCGACCATCCTGTTCTATCCTGTCTGGAGATCCCGGATAGTAGTGAGCTCGACCACACCCAGACAGGATGGTGGTAGACCCTCTTATGACCTGCTTTATCCAACCAATCCTTTCGGTGGAACTATCAGGACGTCTTCTGACCAGGTCTCATCATTGTCGCGCGAAGGAGGCATGAACATCCCAAACAAACCGGAGCCGATGGACTCATTTTGCACACTTGGCTTGTGGCATGTCTAGCTGATTTTCTGCTGGCAACATCGGATCCCTTCCAAATCAGTGAATTGACTTGTCCAAACTTCCTCTCAGGCACTCTTTGTAATGTAACCGCCTTTCTTCGAGGTTCTTCTTCTTGGATTTTCTGCTGCGACTCGAAGGAAAAATACATATATATTCGATGAATCTCGCTCAACATATGTCGACTGCTGCTACCCTTTTCTGCGAATCGATTCAGGTCTGTACTGTCTGTACTGAAGTGCTTTGGTTTGAAATGCGACCCACGTCGCTTGTGTCATCTGACATCTGACACTCTCCCTGTGGGAGCACTCCATCCGTATGTAGTGACCGAGAGGATACCGCAGGGGCGGTCCTACGGCCACAACGGATGCCAGCTCTGGACAGAGCAAATGAAAAGATTAAATGAAACTCCCTAGTCATCGTCAATACCTGGGACCGGCAGAACAGGTATGATGGCTAGGCAGCGGGCAGCCGAAAAAGGACAACCGGACAGCAGCGGCAGACAGCACAGTCCCAGTCTCACGTGGCCGGCAGCCCAGGCTGCAAGCGTCACAAGCATAGCCATGGTAACTGAAAGTAACCCAGAATACGGCCCTCAAGCACCAGCAAGGCCACAGGTGAAGTGACTATCACCAGGAAACCAGACTCGTCCGGCAACAAGCCAAGTCAGCCACCAGCTCGACTAGCACCAGGTGGACATGAAAGTAACTAACAGGGTGTGGCAGGGTGGGAGAAAAAGTTTAGCTTGAGGTACCAGCAGCGACACTGCTCCTCAAGGGGCGTCTCCCCAGTTTGGCTTGAGCATTCAAACATTGGGAGACGTTGGTTCGAAGCTTCCCAAATAATTCATCATCACCGACCCTGCCTACCTTAAATGATTGAATATATTCGATGAATCTCGCTCAACATATGTCGACTGCTGCTACCCTTTTCTGCGAATCGATTCAGGTCGGTACTGTCTGTACTGAAGTGCTTTGGTTTGAAATGCGACCCACGTCGCTTGTGTCATCTGACATCTGACACTCTCCCTGTGGGAGCACTCCATCCAAGGCACTAACGTCTCCAAAGCACTCAAACGAACTGAAAGACCTGAGCGATGAGGTGGTAGGGCAGCTGGAGGAGCATGAGCAGGGGGTAGGTGTGGAAGAGACGAAAATCATGTTGTTGGAACCACGGGTCGTGTTCTCCCTGTCTGCTGATGCCATCTGACCAGTTGTCCTTACTCTGGACCCATTCAAAATAGCATGCACTACGGAGTGCAAACAGAAGGCCATGGATGGCCCCAGCCATAGAATCCAGCTCATCGTTGTTGCTGCGGCCTCGTATGAGAGCCATGAGGGCAGCGATGTTGTCAACAAACCATATACCATGCATCCCGCGAACTGATGAGGCATTATATGCCAGGCCCATGTAGACTGTCAGGAGCTCAAGCTGTGCAATCTTGGCCTCATGATGGGACCACACCGTGAAGATCTTTGGGCTGATGTGGACGACATAGGCCCTTCGGCTACCACGGGGGTCAATGAACAAGACTCCCGCAGAACCCTCGCGGGGCCTCTCTTGCGCTGCATCGGATGCCGCCAAGTACCGGTGTTGCCGTACTGGATTGAGCGGTAATTCTCGCTCAGGTTTCAACTGAAGTAGCGCTCGAATTCTAGCAAAGGACTGTTCAATCTCCGATGTCATCACGACTTGCGAGGAGTATTGTCTTTCCTTGATGCTATGGAGGCCCGACCGGCCGAGCTTGCCGAAGCATCCCGTCGTCAAGAATCCCAGGCAGCCAAAAAACTTGGCCGCCAGTCCCGGAGGGAGGCGACGCGTCTGAGTGGCCTCCTCCATGATGTCGGTGACCTTGGTGAGCAATCGGTCACGGACCCAGAACTTGACAGGAGCACCCTGGTGGCAGGCTGCCACGTCGTGGATCAACCCCAGAAAATCAGACTGGGCCGCCAAGGACTGATGTTTCTCTGTTTGGAAGGGTGAGCCAAGGCATCGTGCGAGTTCATTGACGAAGGCCTGGCCAGTGCCGCCCATAATACCAAAGTCCTGGATTGTCAAGTCATCAAAGTACATACTGGTCATACAGTAGGCCAGGCGGCGGCAGGCAGCTTGAAAGAATCGGGGAAATCGATTGAACGAACACACAGCATTTGGTAACCCGAACAGAGAACCGTAGTATTGCCGAAAACGGGGGCCACCAACGTGGTGGTCGTAGTAAGCCACCACGGCCATGTTGCTATGTGTCGGCTTCATGGGGACATAGCGGTAAGCGTTGGGTAGGTCTTCGCCCCCGGACCAAATACCAGCTTGCAACAACTCAGACACATGAGCCGAAGAGGAGGCTGCCTGCCAGAGCAATTGAACATGAAGGCCAGGTTGAATGCTCGTACATAGATCCAATTTGTTCGCATCAGAGCTGAGTGCGCTCTGCCCTCCGTCTGCAGCGTCATCTATGACTCGCAGCTTACCCGAGGGTTGTTGTATACAAAACCTTCGGATCAGTCTGAATTGGGGGAGTTCCTGGCATAGTTGGGCCCATGTCATTGGGGGGCCACAAAAGCCTTTGGCTTGGTCCTCCTCACCCGCCTGGACAATAGCCGTGTCGTGTTCACCTGGACGGAGGCTTTGAATGATGCGGGCAGCCTCTGGCAGGGCGTCCTGGTAGATGGAGGCGTCCGGGATGTAGTGAGCTGGTTGAACCTTGTAGACTGGCACATGCGGGGAAAAGCCCACGGCAGGGAAACCATATATCAGGTTGGCCACAAACGTAGTGTCTGGCCATCCTGTAATCAGCATGACAAGCCCAATCAGGGCGATGTGGCGCCCTTGAGTAGCTGATCGAACAGGTGGTGGCTGATAAGTTTGGAGGTGGTATGTGATGGGCCACATTCGACGGCTCACTTCGTCTTCTCACCTCACGCAGGCCCACTCCCTGGGCTGCATAGCCAGATGCGGCAAAGATCAAGTCATCATCGACAACACCCATAGTTTCAAATGGGGTGGGTCTCTGCTGCAACTCAAGGGCGAGTTCAAAATGTCGCTCCTCCCCTACGCCAAAGGGGGTCATAGGTGGTAAGGCTTTAGCAGCAGCAGCCGCTCCGGGCTGCTGAAGGCCGCTCATAGCAATGGCGTTGCGCTCCAATGGGCCCACCAACCGTGGACCAAAGGCGTGTCCGTCCCAGTCAGGGCGGTTCTGCATATAGTTGAGCCATTGATAGTGCGAGTCATCCACTAGCAGGTCTTCGAGCGTGGGCCACTGGAATCCCTCCCAACTGACATCTGGACAAAGGGCCATGAGGCTGGCCACCACAATTTCCTGAGAGAAACGCAGCGGGACTGCCCTGGCAGGGCGAATGCCGGCAGCAATGAGTGAAACCCGTCGCAACTGCTCCCTGGCGGGATGGCCGTGGCCTGAGGTCGAAGTAGGACGTGAAGTAGTCCAAACCAAAGCGCGAATGATATCCCCATGACATAGCACGTTGTGTGGGCAGTCGCACACCAGAGTCTTGCCATGTAGGGATGGGAGGTCAGCCAGCAGATGGTCCTGGTCGGCAATCCATCTGGCGTAGTGAAGGACACTCTCAATAGCAGTCCTGCCTTCCCCTGTCCGGAAGGGGTTTTGCCATTGTGTCAGTGGCCAACGATGGGAGAAGTGCCCGGGGCCGATGTACACGTCCATGTCTGTGAGTTGTGACCTCAGCTGTAACACATCGAATGCGACTTGGCGAGTGGGCACATGGGACGAGTCTTCTCGTGGTGGTGTAAGGCCCAGGTGGAAACCCATGACATTCATCAGATCTTCTCGCAGCTCGGACGGCTCGAAATGGAGCAGTGGTCGTACGTCCCCTGAGGTGTTGATGGGCGGTAACCTTGGGATGGCGAGGATACCGTAGCCCTTTCGCGCAGCCCATGCCGTGCAGCATACCGCTAGGGTGAAGACCAAACTAGGTGTGTACTCCGCTTCGTTGAAGGTGGAGAACTGCCCATTACCCGACGAGCGCCACTCGTTGGGGTCATGAATGTGTCCACATCGAACAGCCGGAAGGGACGCTAACTCAGGGATGTTGTGGCGGAACTTTTGGGCTTTGCGCCGAGCGCCTCCGAAGACGCATGCATCGTAGTCCAAATCCTGCCAATCATCCTCCTGGCACAGGTACTGCTCGACCGGGTCCCACCAGTGCAGAGACCTGAGCGGGTTCTCGCGAAGACATGCGATGTTCTGTTGATGCCCCCAGTATTGTAAGGCCAACAGGTAATCACTGGAGTAGTTGTCAGCATCGACCCGTGCCTGTTGTCCCGCGTCCAGTCCTGGTAGACCCCGTGGGTATTCCTCAGATCGTAGAGGAGGGGGACCGGGCCGTTTCTCCCTAGCTCTTGATTTGGTAGCGCAACTCATAGCCCCCGCAATAGTGGCTACCCGAGGAAGCACAGCCTGAATAGCCCGACGGACCGCCGGACGCGACACGTCCAGGTCCTGGTCGATCTCGATGTCAATCGGTGTGATGATCTCCCATTGGCACCACAAGAAGGCCTTGGACAACGGTGCATGGACCCCACTGAACACATCAAGGAGGACGGGGCAGGGTGAGGCTTCAGTCTGGTGCATATCAATGGACTCCAACTCGGCCAAAAATGAACGGAAGTCATGAAAGACGGGAGTGTCCAAAGATTGGCCTCGCCCCCCCCAACAGAGGAGCGGCCCTCTTTTCAAGCAGCCTTGGGGCATCCGGAAGGCGAGTGCTGGTACGATCCGCAGACCCGTCCTGATTGCAACACGACGCCGCAGCGGTGTGCACCACGTGGGCAGTTCTTCTTGGTGCGGCACTGATTGCGCTGGTAGGCCTGACAAAGCTGCGTTCCATCACGAAGACTGGAAACCACCGACCCCACCGGCCCTGCATCCGCAGGGGGGGCCTTGGCGGGTGACGTGCCGCCAGCAGTTGTACCCGTGGTGATGCTGGGGGCTGGCAGGGCCCCGGCCAACCAAAGGGCGTCGCGCTCCCTCATGATGGCGCTGATGACATTGCCAAGTGTCGTGTGGCCCGTGCATCGGGCTGCCCACTGACCGCGCTCTTCCACATCGAGGTGTTGGACCAACTGCAGGCGCCTCCCCTCCGGGGTGCGCAGAATCAAATCATGGCAGCGGCTGGAATAGGACAGCAGGACGTCATAGGGGACCTGGACGTATTGCACACTGTCTGCACCGAGCGACTCAGGCGCAGACGGCGCCGGCTCCACGGGGCGACACCCCACAATATAGCCAGGGCCAAGAAGTAGGTGTCCATCTTGGCCATGTAGGAAAGCCAGGACTTAGCGGTGATCTCGTCCTCATCATCCCCTTGGAGATACAGGTTGCCCGTCAGGCGTCGCCGCTTCTGGCTATGTGTGCGCTGAAAGGTGAGTGAGCGGACCGTCCACAAATCCATGACCTCGAACTGGCTTCGTGTCAGCTGTCGGCTGAGCTTAGACAGGAGTCGGTCAGAAGGATACTGGCGAGGTTCTGGACGCAAGTGGTAGCGTCGAAAGAAAGCCTCTTTCAACTGCTCGAGCTCCTGTTTGGGAAGCAGCGTCTCTTCTTCCGTTGGCGCTGGAGGCAGGTTGGCCGCTGCGTGCTCGGAGTCCAGCAAGGCTTTGCACGCCGTCCAAGCGAAGCGCAGCCTAGCAGCCTGGAGGCGCCCTTGCATCTCCTCATAGGCTGGATCCTTGATCGTATCGATGAAGAGCTTCTTGATTTCATCCTCACTGCGAGCATAGTGGCGGAATTCTGCAATAGTGCGAATCCCCAACTCAATGATCTTGTCTTTGATGCGCTGCTCAAAATTGAACTGCAGCGCAAGAGCTGTGAAGGTGTCCTCCGGAGTAGCGAGCTGCTTAGGGACGGTGGCCATGATCCACAAAAGAAGACGGTGGGATCAACGAACACTGGAGAGCAAAGACGGCTGCGGAAGGTCACAGAAGCTGCGAGTGGACAGGGCCTGCCAACATAAAGCAAAGCAACAGCGGATAGCAAATGGAGCACCGCACAGTGTCAACACTTTTTCAAAAACTCAAAGTCGTTCATAGCATGACTACTGAAGCCGCTTTGCAAGCTCCCCGAGCTCCAAGCTCAGGCATTGCAGCGCTGGCCAACTAATAGCCTCGCCTGCCGCGTGGGCCTCGTAGTGGGCGGTATAGAGCAAACGGAACGAAGCGCGATCGGCCTCATGGAGACTGTCATGGTGACGCGCCAAATCATCACATGTAGTGTGGACCAATCGGGGCCGCCGGCCACAACAGCCCTTCCAGCCGAGGCTCTGGGCGTGCTGCCTCCCTGGGCAGGTCTTGGATCTCATCCCACCATTCAATCCATGATTCACATAGGTTACGTGCAGCACGCAACTGAACCTGTACCACCCCTAGACAAGAGGTGGAGGTAGGGGGAAGGGCCCTCAAGGCCCGACAGGCCTGGTCCATTTGATCCCCCACCTCCCAAGCACGGGCCCGTCTGGCCTCGCCCTCCAAGGGCGCCAGTGTCACGGCAACGAACTGGATCGCCTGAGGCCGGTCCATTGGCGCAAGGTATGGTCGTGTAGTCCGGAGTTCACTGGGATACGAGAAGCTGCAGCAAACATAGAAGAACTGACTATAAAATTTCGATCGACGTTCAGACTAGGGACCTACTCCTCGGGCCGTCCGCCGAGTCCCTATGATGCACAACTTGCATAGCACACGAGACGCCCTCTCGGCCTACCCGGTAGGCGTGCTGTTTCCGAAGAACTGCAGTTATTAGTACAGGTGGACATGGGCATTGCCAGGGAGCACTGCTTTACATGTGATACAGAAATCACGCCCATAGGCCAAGGCCTCATGAATGCTGCGAGCTCGGTGGACTTCGCCTCGATAAGCAGCGTTGCGTTGGCGCCATCTACACCAGGGCGCGTTGTCCCGCTCCACATGCCAGTGTGAGCCTGCTTTTGTAGAGGCAATGAATGAAATCGGATACCTCGGCAGGGACGGTGGTGTGATGTTGACCTGGCTCCGTGCCCACTTGAAGATATCAGAGCCGCCCCGCCGGCTGAGCACACCGGCTCGGTCGATAGCCCGCAAGCCCTCCAGTCGGGAGTACGCTTCGAGGACCCCGCCATGCAATGAACCAGGACGGAGTAGCCTGAATACAGAGTTGCCAGGAAGATAGGCAGCACCAACTTCAACTGGCGGTCACGGAGGGCTCCTTGATGGCCAACAGGAACATTGAATTGGTAGACCTGGCGAGCGCTGACCCCTCCCCGACAGTCGGCGGCAATCTTGTCCATAGCGCTGAGGCTCACGCCGATGTGGTGGGCCTCCAACCAGGCCCGGTCCGTGGGCAGACCGCCCAAGTAGATAGAGCCGTTGCCTGCTTCACCCAGGAAGATGAGCGTAGGAGGCTCTGGGGCACCGCTGTGCCCGGGCCGGCGCCAGCGGTCCCGTGCCGCTGCATCAAAGGCCGCGTCATTCGCCTCCTGCAGGTGCTGAGGCCGCTCCGGCGACGGTTGCAGCACTGAGGGCATGGCCTTGACTTTGGGGGTCGAAGGTGGCGTGCTCGAAGGGCCTGCTGCTGCCGAAGATGAAGATGCCCGAGGTGAAGTCGATGGCAAAGGTGGTGGTGCCCGCAAAGGTGGAATAGATGCCGAAGCTGATGAGGGCGAAACCACAGGCAGCACAGGTGGCACCTTTGGCGGAGGTGCTTTGGGCGGCGTCACCGGTTGGGCGCTACCGCCAGCAGCAGCCCTGGGTGGCGGCTCCACCCGTGCCCGCTTCGCCGGCCGCGAAGGACTGGTGAACGAAAATGTTGACACCGTGTTCCTCGGCCCCTGTGTGGGCTCGGGCACCGGGCCGGCAGCCGCGGCTGGGGCCGGGCGCTTCCGCCTGAGCGCGGCAGTGAGGCGTTGACCAGTAGCTCGGATGATCTGAACCTGGGCCGGCAGCAAGGTCTTGACCACAGGCATGCCAGGGATGGAGTCCGTAGAAACTCGGCGGATCTGGGGGTCCGAGGCAAGGAGCTCGTCAGCCTCCTCCATGCAAGTGGACCATCGTGCAGAGGCATAGCCTGTCGGCAGTTCGTCCCACAAAGCCATGTTGAGGTCCTGGAAGAAGTGCAAACCGGCCAAGCGTAACTGGTGTCCCAGGCGTTGTTTCCGCGAGTCATATCGCAGAGGGGTGGTAGCCGTAGACTTGGAGGACTGATCCACCCATTGTCCAAGAGCAAGTCGCTCTGTCTCTGATAACCCCACATACCCTGCCAAAGTCGGAAGCACTCGGCGGAACGAGTAGGACGAGAGACTGGTAACATCCATAGCCGCACTCAGGTATGGTCGCAGGATCCGGACACACTGCGCTGTACCCACCGGCTGGGCTGTAGCCGAGTCGAACCCCAACCAATGCCAGCGCCTGAAGCCGGCGCCTGTTCTGGGGCGCACTTTGTTCAAATGGGTACCCAGCACTTGTAGAAGGTCCAACGTGCCACAACACCTCGGAACGCTCCAGGCGAAGCCACCACGACTGCCAGTCTTACCTTTTGTGCACCAGAACACGAGGATGCCCCCGTTACCGCCGACCAAGTAGCTCCTTTGCAAATGGGTGTACCTGACCACACCAAAACATAGGGCGTAGGCACAAAACACCATGGGCCAGTGAGGATTGTCAACGGTGGTTTCCAAGGTACCCAACAGGTGGGTGGCCATAGATGGCTCCAAAGTCGCCGCCTGCGCCTGCCCCTGGCCGAGGCGAGATCCCAAACCAGCCCGAGGTTTCACCACTTCGGAGAGGTCAAATGGCAACTTGAGGTTGCGGACGATCCACCCCAGGGCGGTATATGCCCTTGTAGGTGACTTGTGCTCCCGAATGAAGGTGGCCAGGAGGTGTTTGTCCGGGATACCTCCACCTGCGGCCGCAATGGCCCCTTGAAGCTCTTGCCACGTGTGCAAAGCCCGCTTCACAGTGGCGGCCTCCGCCTTCTGGAGCACATGCGTGAGCTTGGCCTCGAAGTTGGCGGTGATCTCAGCCAAGCGAGCCGCCGGCGGGGGCTCGACCGCCAGAAGAATGGCCATCAACTGGGGCAGAAAGGTCAAGGCACCGCCGTCAGGGCCGCCCGACTGACGGGCCTGGGTGGTGGGCCTGACTGGCCCCGCAAACGATGGGGTAGGTCGTGGCCTCAACGGTGGAGATGTGGTAGGCCGCGGCGCAGCTTGCGAAGCTTGTTCGCGGCGGACGATGTCTCGCACCAAGGCCCCCGCGCCCAGCTCCGCTTCGCGGCGCGCCTGGTCCCAGGCATCCGCCACAGCGCGGCCCTGCTTCAGCGCTTCTTCGTAGGTAACGAAGTAAAACGCCAAGTCGGAGGGCCGTTCAATCCCATGGGCAGCGCACCACCGCTCCAGCTTCTGCTGTTCAGCAGAGCGGCGGATTTGCTCGTCAGCGCTTGCCATGGCGTCCGAAACGGGAAGAAAAAGTTTAGCTTGAGGTACCAGCAGCGACACTGCTCCTCAAGGGGCGTCTCCCCAGTTTGGCTTGAGCATTCAAACATTGGGAGACGTTGATTCGAAGCTTCCCAAATAATTCATCATCACCGACCCTGCCTACCTTAAATGATTGAATATACGATATTTACACATATACCGTATACCAGCACCACGGAATTCGGGTTCTTCTTGGATGGCAAAATGCATCTAGTCAGGAGTGTCCAACAACCACCCGAACCTCCGTTTGGTGTATAAACTCTAGACTTTTAACCCGCCCAGCCAAGTTGAGGGACTCGTCTTCAGCAGCGTGGGGACCTCCAAGTTCCGAAGATCGCTTTATCGCCCGGATTCTCTGAGTGTCGGACTGCCAGGAGAGCTTGGCCTTGGGGATTGAGAGGCGAGCCGCTTTCTCCACCACCGCCAGTAGTGCTCCATCCACAGATTAGACGACAAGGTTGACGAAAACACGAAAAACAATGGCCCAAGGGAGTCCACACCAAAAACCAAGAAGTAGAAACAAACGACGTAATATAAGCTCTGCCAATTGGAACCAACATCTGTGACTGGGCTGCCCGGGCTTGGCTGGCTCAGGCGTGGGCTTGGAGGCCTTCCCCACCGAAACCCGGGATGAGTGGGACAGATGACCGATGACAGCAGCCTTTTGCAGAAGGAACCGCTCTTGGTGGGGAAAGATATGGGAAAAATATTGCATTAATCCTATAATAGGAAACCACCGGAATAGCCTATGGGGCCACTGACAGTCTTCAGGATCGCTCGATCAAGTGGGGCAAGCCCCCTCCGGGGAAGAGCGGAACGCATCTTGTCTCCGCGCCTCTGCGATGGGCTCGGGGAGGTTCATGCCTGCGACGCCGGGGGCATTCCGAAGGCCCCAAGAAGCCGGTGGCCCGTCCAGTGCCACTCCACTGGGCACCTGAGAAGAACAAAAGCCTGAACTGTTTCGCTCATGGCAAGACGAAGAAACCTGCCATGCTTTTTAAATTAGTCTGTCCCAAGTGGAGACCGTCTGGTGCTTACTTGAAGGCTTCTCCAAATCAAACAGAGAGGCAAACCGACCGCATCCCCAAATGGGTCAACAGGCGACGAAGGAAGGCAGATCTTGACCCTCAGAGTCCCACGCAAAAGCGCGCATGTGGCTCGATAGCCAAAGACGAAGCACCAAATGCTTGGCTCTAGCGCAGTGGCTTCATATTTGCACCTCTGAACTGGCAACATGAGAAAGTAAAGTCACATGCAAGTTCGATCTCTCAAGGCAAAATAAAATATATCAAAACATGAGATTGCACAGGAACAAGAAGCCACGTTCGGGGCTCCTGGCCTCACTACTAGGAGCAAGGACGCTACGTTCGGGGCTTCTGGCCTTACTACTAGGGGCGACACCCGGCCGTGGTCAACCCACAGTCACTACCCCCCCGGCCGGTCGGCGCCTTCGAGCCCCGGGGGAGCCACCAGTTGGGGCCTCGGTGTGTGGGGAAACGAAACCACCCGGGGTGGGCAGGGCATTGAGACTGGGTTCGCTCAATGGAAACCCGGGGCTTTGTGATAGGAATGCACTCCGAAACACGGAGACAATGCAAGCGGATGACACCACCTGTTTGGGCCTTCCAAAAGGTGGAAGGATGGCGCTTTCGGGGCCAGGCCAGCCATGGTCGCTGATTTCAGGGGAGTCTATTTTTTGGAGGTTCTTCTGCCAACGATATGCACGGCAATCACGCCCATGGCATATGCTAGTGATCAGGTGCACTCGGCTGGTGCTGGAAAACGGCCCCCGAAAGGATGATCATGAAATCCTCTGTCTTGCCAGGCTCGGGTTGGGACAGGGTGGGACCCCACCTGCAGTGCCTCAACAACCCTGCAGGTTTCAAAAGAAAACCCAAAAATACCCTCCCAAACTCGTTTTCAGGAGGCCAAGTCTGCGTGAGTTATAAAGTTATAGACGTAGAGTTGCACAAAACTAACGAAAGCATAACTCTCTTGCCTTACGATGGAGTTATTCACGCGCTCGGCTTGCAGCACGCCCCAGATCCAAGAAGGGGCGCGGTCAGACACAGCAGCTATCAATTCCCTACAGCTGCTGGGTGGCTTGTGAGGTGAGTGCCACCCAATGCCTTCCTATCCACTCTCTTACCACCCCTTGTCCCCCGACACCACCTCATCCAACACCCACAACACAACGGTGCGTGAAACACAGCCGAGGAGAACCAAACAAGACTCCTCCCGTTCTCCACGTCATGTGTCACTGCGGCCCCCCGACCCGCCATAAGGGTCCGAAGATGAGGAACCTGGAGCTGCGGCCACCGCCGGACCGGCAAAGCCCCCAAACGGCACGAGTCCCACAGAAGTGGGCGAAAGAGACTCGTGATACGAAGTTACCTATTGCTGACTGTGCTCTGAGCCAACGGTTTGATTCGTGGAAGCCTGTGTCATTGAACAAGCACCGCGTTTCATGGAATGATCTGTCTCGAACCTTCAGGAGCTTGCGGCTTCCAAATCACCTCCTCCAAAAACACTCCACACAGCTCTGCCCACATCGAAGCACACGGGCGGCCACCCGTTGCATTCACCACCCCAAAAAAGAACCTCGTCTCGTCCCACGTCCCGCCTGGTGTGGTGTCGTCGACGTCTTGCCTGGCCCCGACTCGACTCGGACGATGCTCCTGTCCCTCCTGCTGTCCGCTCCTGCTGCCCCCCACATCGCCCAAGAGAAGGTCTTTGAAAAGGATCCCGCTGTCCCCAACCCCCAACCCCCCCCAACCAAAAGAAAGGAGGACGACGACTGGCTCCAGACTCCGTGGCTCCAAAAACGCGGACGGACACGAAGAACCAATGAACTCCTGAGCACCATGAGGTCGGAGACCACCGCCTCGTCACATCCGGCCGCACCTGCTCATTGGAAGGCCTGAGCACCGCACGCGGGCGCGTGTGCCACACCTTTCACCTGTGTCTACTCAATATAACCCCCCAGATTCAGGACCAGCCAAACCTCTAAAACACCAAACATTCAGAAGAATGAGCCAAGACCATGAGATCATGAGGAAAAAAAAGGAGGCTTCGTGGTTCTTGGTGCTAAAACTCTGGGGACTCGCTTGGGTTGCCTGGAACAATTCTTCGCCCAGGCACGACTTGGCTTCTCTTGGAAGCTCGGCCAGCCAGGCCAGGGGGAGCTCACCTTGAGGCGACAAGACCGCGAAGGACGTGGCACGGTGTCCTGTCTACATGTTCTACGTGACATGGGGATCTAAGATCTAGTTTCTACCTATTTGGGGGCCTATCTGGATGTGAACCAAAACCAAACCAAAAGAAAATACGGTTCAGAGGTTCGATGGCCATGGCACGTACTGGGCCCCCATTCGTTCGGTGGTGCAAGAAGGGACTCCGATCTGTCTAGGACATCGAACGGGGTGCCAGTACCATCGAACCTCTGAAACGACTGCGTTGCAGCAGCTCCATGGAGTTGGGTGCCGAACTTGGAGGGTAGGGCTAAGAAATCCACCCGCTTAGGCACTGACTTTGGCAACCACTCCGATTTGGAACTGCGGGTGCGCACGATTTGGCTCCAAAGGGCAAAATGTTGACATGCCACCACAAGCTGTCAATCTAATTACACCACCGTAGACCCCAAACAGTTTGTGCTTTTCAAACCGAAACTAGAGCTTGCGACGTCCAGAGCTGGGAGACAAAGGATTGCGTACAGAGCGGGCGGACACATCTTAAGAAAGAATTGAGAAGCCCCAACAGCAAACCGTTTGGGGAATTATTCTTCAAGTGCGAACATGATGCTGGTCATGCTGCTCAATCAGCGGGGAGCTGACCACGTGAGGACAAGAAATAAAAACATGAGGAGCGAAGGATGTGACATGAAATTGATTTTTGGTGCCTGACGTATGCCCTCCGTCCCTGATCGCTGCCACGCCGCCGAAATCCAATCCGGTCATTCATCCAACGCTTGCCCGAAAAGGAAAACAAAGCTGAGAGAGTTACACAGTGTGGCAGGAATGCAATCCCGGAGACAGTCACGCACCCCTTTCAAAGTAGCAAGAACCTTTCACACATGAACCTGTTCCAGCGGACAGGGCAGAAAACACCAGTGCAGCAAAAAGAAAGAAATCACATGGGAGACAAATGAATAGACATGCTACATGGCCAGCGGAAAAGGGCGGCAGCACCAGTGACAGACCCGGGAAACAAATGAATAGAAATGCGACATGGCCAGCAGAAAAGCCAGCGGAAAAGGGCGGACACCAGCAGTGACAAACCGGACACCGCAAGTGACAGACCTGGGAGACAAATGATGAATAGAAATGCTACATGGCCAACGGAAAAGGGCGGACACCAGCAGTAACGGACCTGGGAGACAAATGAATAGAAATGCTACATGGCCAATAGACAAGGACACACCAGTGACAGACCTGGGAGACAAAAGAATAGAAATGCTACATGGCCAGCGGAAAAGGGCGGACACCACCAGTGACAGGCCTGGGAGACACATGAATAGAAATGCTACATGGCCAACGGAAAAGGGCGGACACCAGCAGTGCAGGGCTGGGAGACAAATGAACAAAAATGCTACATGGCCAGCGGAAAAGGGCGGACACCAGCAGTGACAGATGTGGCAGACAAATGAATAGAAATGCTACATGGCCAGCAGAAACCAGCGGAAAAGGGCGGACACCAGCAGTGACAAATCTGGGAAACAAATGAATAGAAATGTTGCATCGCCAGCGGAAAAGGGCGGACACCGCAAGTGACAGACCTGGGAGACAAATGATGAATAGAAATGTTGCATCGCCAGCGGAAAAGGGCGGACCAGCAGTGACAGACCTGGGAGACAAATGAATAGAAATGTTGCATGGCCAACGGAAAAGGGCGGACACCACCAATGACAGACCTGGGAGACAAATGAATAGAAATGCTACATGGCCAGCGGAAAAGGGCGGACACCAGCACTGACAGACCTGGGAGACAAACGAATAGAAATGCTACGTGGCCAGTGGAAAAGGGCGGACACCAGCAGTGACAGACCTGGGAGACAAATGAACAGAATTCCTGCATGGCCAGCGGAAAAGGGCGGACACCACCAGTGACAGACCTGGGAGACAAATGAATATAGATGCCGCATCGCCAGTGAAAAAGGGCGGACACCAGCAGTGACAGACCTGGGAGACAAATGAATGGAAAAATGCTACACGACCAGCGGCCAGTGGAAATGGGCGGACACCAGCAGTGACACAAAGGGCGGACAGCATCTTAAGAAAGAATTGAGAACCCCTAAAAGTAAACTGTTTGGGGAAAAAGTGGGATACAAATAATAAAAGGAAATGGGAGACAAATCAAGGAAGTGGGAGACAAGCCAGCCGGGACAAATGAAAAGAAGTCGGAGACAAATAAAAGGAAATGGGAGACAAATGCAAGGAAGTCAGCCCGGAACCGGACCACAAGCACCGAGCCTGGGAGACAAATGAAAGGAAGTGGGAGACAAGCCAGCCGGGAACCGGACCACAAGCACCCAGCCTGGGAGACAAATGAAAAGAAGTGGGAGACAAGTGAAAAGAAGTGGGAGACAAATTAAAGGAAGTGGGAGACAAGCCAGCCGGGAACCCGACCACAAGCACCCAGCCAGCCGGGAACCCGACCACAAGCACCCAGCCTGGGAGACAAATGAAAAGAACTGGAAGACAAATGAAAAGAAGTGGGGGACAAATGAAAGGAAGTGGGAGACACATGAAAAGAAGTGGGAAACAAATGAAAGTGGGAGACAAGCCAGCCGGGAACCTGACCACAAGCACGCCTGGGAGACAAATGAAAAGAACTGGGAGACAAATGAAAGGAAGCGGGAGACAAGCCGGCCGGGAACCCGACCAGGCCATCCACCAAGGCGACCATTCTTTCAAGCATTGAGAACCCCTAACAGTAAACTGTTTGGGGAAAAGGGTAGCGCGGCTATAGTGATGGATCGGTTTGGACGCTGATTGGCTCACGACTTCTTGTTGGCAAACTGTAACACCCCCTGTTGGACAGTCTGTGGGAATGTTTGTTGGCGGGCCATGTGAAGGTGAGTTGAGGTGCAACTGGGCTCGAAGAATGGCCACGTTTTGGATACAAAGGGGCGCAAGCAGCAAAGCACCTCCAACAAAGCAAACATCACACCCAGCGGTGCTGTGCCGGCTCACGCTACTTCCACATCTAGTCGCTAGCCACACCCTCTTTCCATTCACCCCTCCCACCCATCGTATCCCACCATCCACCTCTCCATACCCTCCTCCACCCGAAAAACAGGCCACCCGGCTGGTAGAATACTCTGTGTCCCAGAGAACCTCCGCTTGCTGTGCGCCCGTCTCAGTCTGGAACAGCCGCCGTACCTCGGACTCCCGCCGGCGGGTCTGCGCCGACCGCCGCCCGGTGGGTTCGGGTCTTGCACCCCCCGAAGACGATCCGATGGACCTGAGGATGCACCCCCGATGGACCTGGTTCCGAAACCCGGCTTCAAGGGTCCAATGTTAATCTGCTGGAGGGTCATTCTTTCGACTTCTCGTGTTGCCGGTCGAGCAAAATGCACGTGAGGATCGAAGCAAAGCTTGTTCCGGGGGTCTTCTGATCCGCGACACGTTCGGGGATATGAATCGCCAAGCCACGAACCACGAACTCAAGTATTTTTGCCGAGGGGGGGTGCGTGAGACTGGGTAGCAGAAGTCTTTTCTCCAAGTGCCCAAGTGTTTCAGAAGTCCAGTCCACGTGGACGTAGCGGATTGTAGGGGCACCAGGGTCACCTAACACCCTGCTACTCTCCACACCGGACACATGGTCAAAACTTTGCTGGCCCGAAAGACTCTCTCGGCCTCTCCAAGAAAGAGAACCCAAGCACCCAAACGAAGAACATGGACGAACCCAGTTCCCATGCTATGGTGCAACCGCTCCCATCCAGGTCAGGCATCGCCGGGCACCGACGCTGAGGACCGAGCAGTTGCCGTATGCCACCTAGGCTGTGGATCCATGAAACCCAGTGGTAGTGGTATCATACCGTAGTTGGCTCAAGTAAAGTTCTTTGCCGTCCCACAAGGCGCCTTGCAGCACAAAGTCTTATAGCTAGTTATATATATATATATCTCTCTCTCATTGTTTGCATACTGAATCATTCACCGTGAACAAGTTATTTCACAGTTTGCTCCACAATCTTTGCGGCATTGACTGACAAACTTGCCCACCAAAACATGAAAATGAACCGTGGAACAAATGAACAAAGGGTCAACACACATAATCTCACGAACAATGCTGGTCGTTCTGGGTGCACTCATCGAGGCATAAAATGCTGGAGTCACAGTTTTCCCAATCAAAAAATTGCAAGACATGGGAAAACCGATCTGTACGGACATTGTCCCAAGCTTGTCTGGTCAAGAGTTAGGCTAACATGGTTGGCTGATAACTAAACTACAAATAACCTCGACCTCTGCACGACATGGAGGACAAGTGGCACAGTCCCACCTACTTATCCAAACCGTACCCATTCCCACTCCCACCCGGGGACGCCACTCGGTGTAAAACCACGCATAGACGCGCTCATTCACCTGCCACACGGCCAGCAGAACGCGGGAACGAAACGGGAAACGAGATCCGTCTCATTGCCCAGGGCGCCGAGTGCCCCCACACCGAATCGCAGCAGCTGCTACATGCTTCGGAGACATCGACTAATACCCTCCCTGAAGAATCGAAGTGGCAAAAACCCCAGGAAAAATTGCCCTACAAACGGCCATGGTCCGCTCCCATGGACTACCTCAGGGAACGTGGAAAGAAAAACGGTCGGTACCTTGCTGCCCCTTCCGTGCGAACGGCGAAGGAAAGGGTGGCCACACCTGCGCAGACCATTGCCGCGCCTGCAACGACAGCCCAACCAAATCCCATGGGTTGCAATGGTAGCTTTGAATTTTTTGTTCTTTTCTGTTTTGCCATTTTTTGTGGGTTTTGCTCGGTTTCACCTCATGGGTGTGAGAGGTAGGTTTCCAGCAGTATGATCCCCTGGTGCTTTTTGAGGAAGGTCCAATGTTTCTGCGGTGGCGAGTTTGGCTCTACTTCGGCTGTGGTGTTTTATTTGTTTTTGGTTTTGGTTGACCTGCGTTGGTTTGAGGAAGCTGGATGGGTTGGGGGGGGCGCAACGTCCCCTTCCAAGAGCAATCCAAGTGCCAAACCACCACAAAATTACAAATTGCAAACGCAAAATAAGTCATCAAAACCAAGCAAGCCATCAAACCCGACAAAGTTCACAAGAACTGGAAGCAAACCATCAAGAACCAACCCCGCAACCAGATGAACCCAAAACCCCACAAACCACCAAATTTCAATCACCCCAACAACAACAACAAGGTAGAGACAAAAACAGCTGCCCAACATAGTTGTCACATGTTGCAAGTCAGGGATTTCAAAGGGGCACTGTTAGGGATAGGGTCGAAGGTTTGGAGAGATGTTAGTAGCTGGACTTGTTGTCGTTGTGGTACTCAAGTCTTGGTTGGTCTGTTTCTTGTTTTTTGATGTTTTTTGGGATGTTGTTCTGGAGGGGGGGGTCAAAAATCAAGGGGGCTGCTGATTTTGTTAATGCGTAGCCATCAAAATCGGAGAGAACCACCAAAAGCAAGCAACCAAAAACCAAACCACCACAAAGGAAACCACACCAAAAACCAAAAGTTGTTGAAACCATGGAAACTTAAACCCACATTGACATGTATGTATGTATGTATGTATGTGTGTGTGTGTATGTATGTACGTCGTACGTACGTACGTACGTACGTATGTATGTATGTACTGTATGTATGTACTGACTGTATGTATGTATGTATGTATGTACATACATGTGCGCACCAATGTGCAAGTGCAAGGTGCGTTTCAATGCCCACTACTTCACCCAAAGTTTTTTCCAGCCTCGGCCATGTGTGTCCTGAACAGGCGGGGGCGGATCATGTTGATTCAGCCCACCCTGGCCAAAGTAAGCTGACCCTTTCACTGCGTAGGTGGGTAGAGCATCTGAAGCATTTCCTGTCCCGCTTTTCTCGACCATTGCAAAATGCGACCATTGCAGACTGGACACGGCCTTTTAATATGCATACGGCTGCAACACCACCCGCACAAAGCCGCTGGGCCACCACACTCAAAAGGATGCACCTTAGATCTTTCATCACACCCCATGCAAGGAAAATCTGACAGCACTGTCCGCACCACAGGCTCTCATTTTTCGCCTGCCACCCTCCCCCTTGCAAATCCCCTCGTCTGAAACTTCGGAGAAATTCCTCTCGGCCACAACATTTCCCACTTGTTGTTTCACCCAGCCACCTGCTAATGCTCACACGCTGGCCCCTCCGAGCTTGCTTCGAGCCACTGCGTGGCCGAACCGCATCTCACTGGACATGCGTGGGGCGACAAAAACAAACAAATTGTCTGCACACTTCCCTTCGATTTTGATTAGAAAACGACCCCACCTACGAGAGTAGGTGTGAGCAACCGAAGGCATTAGCCTATCCATTTACAATTGGGTCCGATTTCTGCATACCTTGGCCATTTTGCAATCCTCTCTCTCTCTCTCTCGGAAGCGCCTGCCTACAACGCAGCCGTCCCACAGGGACACGCTGAGGGTTTTTTTCTGGCACAAATCGTGAAGATACTATTTCTTGGCAGTAGAACCGGTGAACCATTACCTGCTGGTCCATGTTTGTAAAATTTACTCGTTGTTTAAGTACGAGGCAAACCAGACAACAAGAAGCAACCAAGCACAGCAAGTCTGACATGCACATCACTGGTTTCACGTTTAAACGTTTCACGCCAACACTCCGCTCTCTCTTTTTTCTGTGTGCACAGGGGAGTCGACCAAGTGATCTGCTATAGCCGTCGCGCCTAGCGCCTTGATGAACCCTGAACGCGCTGCGTCATTGTCCAAGTACCAAACAACCTGCGAGCCTTTACAAATTGGTCCTCATGACCAAGTCTTTCTTTAAAAGACTTTCCCACCCTCCCTCCACTGAGCCAAACGACAATCGTCATTTCGTGGATCTTGTTTTCCAAAAAATCCTACAAAGTCTGTTCACCTAACTTTTGATTGCCAAAAGTTTTCTACTTTTACGAAATGAGGTTACCATCTTTGCACGCTAAGAGTGTCTACGACACCCCTGCTGGCACTTTCGTCGTCAGCAAACAAAACAATGGCTGAAGAGCGGCGGGTCGCCATCGACATTGGTTCCTGTCACCGGCGCCAGCGCGAGCAGGCTCCACAGCACTAGACCTGCATGTTTCCTCATACCGTGTTCGTCCACCAATCAACGTTGCCTCAAGACCCTGATAAAATTTGATGTTCGAACGCCTCTGTTTCCCATCTCTGCATACCAGCTTCGCTGATCTTTTTCGGTCCAACAAGGGGTTAGGTTGTCTGACCCAAACATGTTTATCTGGCGTGGACAAGCTTTGGCATGAGAAGGAGGTGCGCAGCAACCAAAGCACATCAGACAAGGAAACCTCTCGTCCACGCTCGCTCTTTGGGAAGCAGCTGTCATCAACGCGGCCAATCCGCCAAAATAACCCGCGCACTTCAAAACAAACAGTTGCGGTTGTGGACTCCGCTGTGGCCACAGGGCCGCACTCTCGGGCCTGCGCGGCCCGCCATAGAGAGAAGAAAGCAACTACAACCCCACACAGCGAGAGGCCATAAAATGCAAAACAGCAACATGGCTGCGCCTGCTTTTCGACGCGTTTTGCGTAAAAGGGCCTACCCCAAGTCACAGACAAAACGGGGCAATCACTCATGCAAGCGCGCTCTGTTTGGAGAAGGCTCCCCTTCTAGCAGCCTTTGTCGCCGCAACTCTCTTTACACACAGCTACCCAGCAGCAAGTATGAAACGCAACCATTATCCAGGATCGGAAACGCACGCAGCACGCTTCTTTCCCAATGGCTTGAACTGGCCACCCCGCAGGCCTGTCCGCATGGGCACAGGGCAGGCATATCTCTGCACTGTCACAGGGTTCCGACTGCCATATTTCCCCATGCTGCTGCAACGCCACACCTGGCGCACACACCCTCCCAAACTTGCCGTCTTCGAAGGACACGGGATCATGGCGCTAGGATTGCTAGTGTTGACGGCAGACACACCCGGCAGGTCGAGCGGAGTATGGTCCAAGCCCCGGCCGCTTTAAAGAGTGTTCTTCCCACGAAGACATGAGCAATACAAACTCAAAAAACAACCGGTCCAGGTCAATGGTTCCAAACACAAACAAAAGCAACGAAGGCAACTGGCAGAAGTAATGACAATGCAAATCGTGAGTTCGCGAAACAGAAGCTTTCGTGTGGCAAACCAGCCCACAAACTACACTCAAGACTGTCACCTGAGGCCGGCTGATTTGTTTCGACCAGCAAGGCTACTACCACGGGGCCTTCTGTACCAACATGTAATACGCCAAAAGTGGTTTCGTCTATTGCACTCAGCACCATTCCCACTGCACCGGCCGCTAGATGTGTGATAGCTTGGCTTGGAGAAAAAAATCCTGGTGCCAAAGCTGTGCTACGCAAATGCGGCCGTATGGCTCTTGCATGTCCCCCCATAATAGTGAGGTTTGTCAACGCAGTTTTGCGTAGAGGCTGTGTAGAGCTGTGAGAACGCTGGTTTGCGCAAAAGTTGTGGCGCGTGGACGCTGGCGTGTGTAGAAGTTGTGATCTCAAAGCCGCTCGCGCCCCATACACGCCGCAGTTGTGTATATGCTTTGCACAACCGCATAGTGGGGGCATTGCTGTTGCTGCCAGTATGTAGATGCTGGTAAAAGAGGGATCGCCCATGGAGTGATTTTTCAATGACAAATCACTATGGAAGAGAGGGGTCGTAGGATTGATAACAATTGATAAACCAGTGTTTGGTCCCAAGCTGGCTATTCAAGCTCCCCGTTGCGTCTTGCAACAACAGTCGGCTGGGGAGGTGTTTGTGGGACAATAAGCTTGCCCAACCGTTTTTACAGGTTCGGACTTTGGCTTGGCGATGGTTTTGGCCTTGGTTTACGTGAAAAGTTGCAGGATCAAACTGGCCAAGTTGAAGCAAGTCATCCGGACGCCCTATCCCCCAAGAAGCATGTGGAGCACACGGTGGCTATTGCTGGCTGCCCGGTCATGACCCCGTGCACAACGGAGATGAACCAGCATTACCCAATCGAAGTCAAAAAAATGTGCAGCCATTCTCCCAAACATTCATGCCGGCAGTGGGACATTGCCAGCAAATGCAAGCCGGAGGCAAGGAAACAAAACGGGTTTTGAGCATTTTGCCACGGCACGAGACAACCCTCATAGTCAGCCCTCATAGGTGGGCCGGGGAGACACCAGCCAACTTTAATCTGGGTGGGGTTGAACGTGACCTGTATGTTCCCGGCATAGTCATTCGAGCGCATCCCTTAAGTGCCCTTTTCGCCGACCAAGCATTTTTGTCGCATACGACACCCACGACCTGGCGAGGTTTTTTCAGGGCTATGTTTGTGAATTTGGTAGCAACATGAAGCCACGCTCTTTTCTTGCTTCTGTGGAAGCCTTCGTCTGTGATGCACTTGCTACCAAATCCGCCACGTTGTTACCGGCTTGAAGTTGCAAGTTGTTAACTAATGTTTTGCGGGCATCTCAACAAAGAAGCGGGGTCCGCACTCAACAACATGTGGGCCGATGAGGAAATTGAAGGCATCGGTGGTTGGCGGGTGCTGGCTCTGGAGCCTTCCGGCGTGGCGGCCTGACAGCTCTCGCCCACAATGTTGCCAAATCAATCCAACAAGTTCCCTGGCGGCTTGCCAAACCATCTCAGCCACATCTTACAAAAAACCAAACACATCCAAAATCCTACGTATGCCTTGACGCCACCCCAAAATCAATGAATCTTGTCGTGCCTCGCCCGTCTTGATGAGACCTTTCACAAATGGCATGTCTTGTTCTTTTGTACCGCCACCGGCCACCCACGTGGCACGAGTCTTTCCAATTCCGCCGCCAGAACCTTGGAACCACATCTTCTTGGAACCACTTTCTGGTAGCAGTTTTTTGGACACTTCGAGCATCACGATGTATAGCCGTTTTTGAATCATGAGAAAAATGTGTTCTTGCGTGGTGGTCGATTAGTGGTTATGACGACGGCACAGTTTATAGACGACAGGCGCTGACCCTTGGACTTCCTCTCGATTGTTGATCTTCCCTCTGTGTGTGGGGCCGACATTGGAACCGTTCGGTCACATGGGCCGGGCCGCTTTAATCCAAGCAGTTTTTGAGCCCGTAAAGTGTTGTTTTTGACGTCTGCGAAAAGATCCACCCCGTTGGTGCTATGAACGCATTTTTGCGCAGCAAATTGTCGCCCACACTTTTTCATCTTGCCAACCTGAATTGTCCTGCAGCTTTCGGTGTGATGGGTTACACTGACATGCCGTTGTTCAAAAAATATTGGCTAAACGCTGTCCTATCTGGCAACCTCGGCAACAGTGACAGTGATGGAATCCGTGGTCCTTTCAGAACGAAAGCCACCGGGGTTCCAACGGGCATGGCATGTGGAGTGAGTGCGAGAGTCGTGGCGGGTGTGGCTCACAAACGAGGAAAAAAACGAGAATTGGCAACTTCACGAGGCCAGCGTCCTAACCAATGAGCAGCGGAGATGTTCCTCGCCAGGCCCCACTAATTCAGACCACGAGACCGGCAGTTTCCAACAATTTGCGAAGTTGCAGCAAAAGCAAACGCCAAACAAGACCCCTCATCGCACAAAACCACAAAACCAATGGCCCATCATTGATTCTAACGATGGCACCCCTCCTGCAACACGGATCAGTTTGTTCACGCAAGCCAGCTGCCACCAGACGACATCTGTTGTGCCAAAACGTTGGTACTGTGACCCGGACTACCTTGGAACAATCACGTTTCAGCGACGTGTGGCAAAACCACCAACCATGGCACGCCACATGATGTTCAAGCGCTGGGTCTGCCTGCGCAATAACTAGCAATAACTCACCTGGGCTGCTGACTTTGTTGCATGCTGTGCAACGCAAAACACTCAAGCCACTGGCATTCAAATAGTTACAACATGATTCGAAACCTCGACGTGAAAGGACGACAGGAGATGCCAACATAATAATGCGGACGATGATAATGACGATGATGATGATGATGGTCGTGGTGGTGGTCGTGATAGAAATGTTGATGATTACCATGGTGTCAAACTCGAGGGCAACCCGCTAAACTGCATGGCGCAGCAACATCACAGCCCTAATTTTGCCACACCGTGCGGCACTGACTAGACACAACACTGTACCACCAAGCCTCCTTCCAGGACACCGCCAATCATCCGCGACACACCGCGTCTACACCAGGAGGTTTTCCCATTTCGCCACACGGTGTCACAGACTATAGACACGAGACTGCAACCAAGCCCCGCGGACACCGCCAACCGTCCAGCTCCCCAGCTTTCCTCCGAGGATGATTTCGCCATACGGTGTGCCACAGACTTCGTCGTACAACCATGCAAAGCTTCGCGCGCACCGCGATCGTCGATCCTTCCGCTCCCCAGCGACACGCCACATTTACATGCGCGGCCTTCCTTCCCCAATCGCGCGGACTCAGGCAAACGCACTTTCCACCGAAGCCGCACAAAGGCGGCATCACAAGTGCGTTGTAGCAGGTGTGTCCCCTTCGTCTCTGCGCTTCACAACGCTTGACAATCAAATTAGTGATATCAAGCATGCATCTCTGCAACTTCTTAGCCCACAGCGACGATGAAAGCAGTCATGATGACGTTGATGATGGTGATAGTGATGACAACAATGAAAGATGATCCAAATGATGACGCCGAGTGTGAAGTCTATCGTGACGAAAGTGATGATGATGATGATGATGATGATGACGATGCTGCTGATGCTGATGCTGATGCTGACGCTGCTGATGATGATGATTATGATGATGATGAAAGAAATGCTAGTTGGGCACGGTCCAGGTCACTTGCTAGCATTGGCATGTGGAACATCCATAGTTGAGAAATAGATATTTCCAAACTGAGGGGCCGGGACGAAGATGGAACTTCAAACGAATCGTCTTCAAGGCTTGGCTGACGTGGCAAACATGGATCCGTGACATCGACGCTTACTTGCAAGAATCATGTCGGAAAGGGTGCGTGAACACGCTGATTGCGATTGAACTTTCAGGCCCAGATCGAAATTGTTCAACTTTGAACCCTCAGTTCGGTTGTAAAACCTGTTCGATCTTTGAGCCCTGTGTTGTGGGCGCGCGGTTGCTCATGAAACCACCTGCCTTGGGGTCAACTTCCAAATGACCGCTCCACCAAGGGTGGCAACCACGCCAGACCTCGTCGAGCGTGGAAAGGGAACAACTTCTGGGTTCAAATCCGTCCATCACGATGTTGCGATGGTTGCAGAAAAATCTCCCCGCAAGGGAATAATTATCAGCGACGCTCAAGGCCATCCAGGCCTCTTTGAGCCCTTGTAGCACAAGCAAAGTTGGTACGAAGTCACTCTGCCCTTTCCACGTACACTTCTAGTCGCTCTACTCGAGCTGCCAAGCACGAACCCGGTGCAGTCGCATGAACAGTTGCCACTAAACTAGCTGCTGGCTGCCATCGACTCTCGATTCAATTTGGATCCTGACGAGCTCTCAGCTAGCGCTTCACGGATTGTTCGGAGCACCTCAAAACGAACTTAAAACTCTTCCATTCCAAACAAGCATGGTTTCCAATGCATCGGCGGGCGAAGGCCCTGCCGACTCAGTGCTGCATTGCATGCCATGGATCAGGGAGTGTCAGCGCAGACCTCAATGCGCTGCCAACTTCCTTGCCAACAACATGCCAAGAGTTCGGATCTTGAAGGTCCGAAGTTGCTTGTGGCTGAGCGTCGGTGATTTGCAGAGCTTGTCAGGAGTGTCATGCTCTTTGGAGCCGCCACCGTTACCCTCTTTGGCCGGAGTGGTCGGGAGCAATTTTTCATATTTTTTGCACGAGTACGGACGCCGTGTGGGCGGTGTGCCCAGGTCATCATGAGAAGGATGGAAACTCTGCGTATTGGAAAAGGGGGACAAACCGAAAAACAGAAAACCAAACACAGACAGCAAAACAACCAAACAAACAAAACCACCCCAAAACCACAACAACACAAAGACCCCAACGACCAATGTGGGCAGAGTTTCTTCTGTCATGCCCATCAATGTGGAGTGCGGGCGTGCCATGAAATCTGCACAGAAATGGAAACCTTGGCAGATGCCCTTGAGCAGATCCCGTAAGGCAGACAATCTCCTAACGTTTGGCAACGCTGCGCTGCGACGCTGTCAGAAAAGGAAGATGTGCTGTGTAATGTCACCTGAGCTGTCTTCTCTTTCCCCCTTACCAGACGTGGTGTTCGGCGCACTGTCTAGTAGGTGCCCATAGATGCTGGTAGTTCATCCTCCTGACGTGTTTGGCGTCCTTTCTTACATACTGTTTGCTCTATGGAGCCTTTCGCACTTACCAACTGGTTGCGCGTGCTTTGCAGGCAATTGGCTCGAAGCTCATAGGCAAACTTTTAGTGACACAGACAGCAATACAGGCAATCCTGCTGACATGACTTTGCCTGTCTCCATCGGTCCGAACCGATGCGAACTTATCTACAATCATGAGAAGCAGCCACTTCTCGAGCTTTCCCTCCGGGTCTGCCTCCCAGTAAGAGAGCTCCTTAGTGTGCTCAGTCAACTTGCCCCACCATCGAATCATCAAGCAAGCAAGATGCAGCGCCCGGCCAAAGGCCCGCCTGATGGCGCAAAGCGTAAGGCCTCGAACGCTCCCCAGCCTGGGCTGTTGCCTGCCAGACAATTCTCTCTTCCTCAAGGCAGCAGCTCCTCTGATTGGCAACCCCCGTACAACCCCTAGAGTCGAGCTGGGAGCCCTGTCCAGGAGCTGCCGGGTTCTTTTTTGCACGGGTAAGGGCGCTATGTGTGCCGAGAGGCACAAGTCACCGTGATGAATTCACATGAGGGGTGCGAGGAAATGAGCCTGACCAAAGGAAGCAAAGGAACCAAAAGGACCAAAACACCCACAGCCCAACAACAAAGCGCCAAAACAAACCTTTTTTTCCACGAGTGCGGACGCCGTGTGGGCGGAGTGCCCAGGTCATCATTGAAGGGAAAGGAAACACAACATGATGAGGGGAGAAGAACACAAGCAACCCCAAAACCAAACAAAAACCAACCAAACAAGAACCCAAAAACACAACCAAAAGGCCAGAGGCCGAATCCCCCTCATCTAAAGGTGTTTCCACTGTACGAAGGTGAGACAGGTGAGACAGGTGAGAGAAGTTGGCTGGAAACTAACTATGGGCCTGAATTCACTACGAAAGTCGGTCGGTAAGGTCAGCGCAAAGCGGAGTGCAACGGAGCCAATCCAAGGGGCTTCGCCCCACCCACAAAAATGTGACCAAAAGGCCACTGCATCGAGTGGCGAAAGTGACAATAGGGTGCTTTGCAGGAGCTGCATTGTTTGTTGTCAGCAGGTCTGATTCTTGCCCAGGGAAATCAGTTGTTGCCCTGCCTAGCATGCCGTGGAAAAGTCCCTTCTCGTTGCACAACCCATCCAACTGTCGTCAGTGCGTTGCCGGTCTAGGGTATGGCTTCTTGGAAGTCTTCTCTCCATTGGTTGTTGGCATCTGGCGGCAAGAATCGGAGCCACTGGGGCTTGTCTAGTTGCTCACATTTGTCAAATGCATTGAGCCGGGCACATGTACCTCGCCATGTTTTGCTTTTCCCTTTTTTACGAACTGTTCGAAGCTGCGCGCAACCTGCAAAAGCACGCCTCGCTATGTAAAGCAGGGATGGTGGGATGCAGACTTCTTGCAGCGAGGTACACTTGAGAAAAGCTTCTTGCTCAATGATTCGCAAATTTTGGGGAAGGCTGAGTTGTTGCAGCTGTAAGCAGAACGCAAAAGTTGAGCCCAAAAGTTCAATGACAAACGTCTGGGACAAATCCACAGTTTGCAGCTGCTGGCAGCTCACGCACGCAAACCAACCACAAAAACCAAGCAGATCAGGCTCTGTCCGCTCAAGACGTGAAAAAGCAAAAGGTGCAGATCCGAAGACCAAACACAGGAGTGAAACGGGACGATGAATTCCTTTCAAGCTGCTCTCAGTACAGGACGTCCAGAACGAAACTGCATTCTGCTTGTTGGCTGGCAGGTATCCCACAGGAGATGCAATGCATATCAGTATGCATGAGCGAGACTGAAAGCAAGAGTGAGGTTCAAATCGTGTTCTTTTTAGGTCCATTCGGAGCTGGGCACGACACAACTTGTGTCAAAGAATGCATACGTGCCATAGAGCATGTGAGTAGTTTCAAGTGACCAATTCAGTGTTGAGAACTCCTCCACATGCGGGACAAAATTTCAATCTGCTCGTGTCCTTGGCTTGGTCATTGCGCAACCTGGGATCCTGTCGGGGATCAAGACAGAAGTGACAGCGGGCATTGCAGCCTCGCAGCCAGTGGAGCAAAGACCCTGGACAAGGAGAGTGGCACGAGGTTTCAAGATTGACTTGGTTGCGCTTGCCACCAGTCAGATGCAGTGAATTGACCTCGTTGGAATGGCGCCTGACGATCCGAAGCACAATGACAAAGTCTGTCTCTTGTTGGTCACAGAAGCGCCTTGAGTACCACGCCGGACTAGTCATTTCGATGGGCAGCCGAGGTCGCTCTTGTCCAATTTCCAGTCAATCTAGTGCCGATGTGTTTGTGGAGGAACTTGCTGACTACCGTTTTCAGCTCCTTGCCAGCACGACACAATCATTGTCCACTAAGCCAAAGTGCTGTTGAGGGACATGAATCTGGCTACCTCAAGTACAAATACCCCTGCCCAGCAGTAGGGGACCCCCCAAAGTCCATTCGCCAGGTTGGCCGTAATCCACAAAACATTCGTGTTTTCATGGTGTGGCCCCACCAACCGGCAGCGCAAGAGCCACCACTTTTTGGGTTTGGACCAATCACTAGGGCAAGTCTGCATCGATGATGTCCGTTCGCTGCCAATTGATCGGGATGAAGGATGATGGCAGGGTAATGGCTCCTTGACCCGATTGCTCGGCAGTTGCGTATCCTCCAGTGCCTTCTCCAATTCCACACCGCATCCCGGAGAAAGAAATGATCTACCTAATGGTGGACAAGGGACCCAGGGGAAGTCCCACACTGGCCTGCCTTTGAAAGAAGAGTGGGAAGAATTCATGATAAGTTGTGCAGAAGCCACTCCACCCGGGCTGCAGCAGAACCTTCTGGCACAACTACCACACCACGCCTCTCGCCCTGAGCGACCTGCACGTTGGTCTCGTCGTTGTCTGGGCCATGTATGGTAGTTTCATGTGCCAGACATTTTGGCCAATGCCCAACACATGCCCCTCTTCGACGCCTGATACAGGTGACGGGTTTTTTTTCCACGAGTACGGACGCCGTGTGGGCATGGTGCCCAGGTCATCGTTGAAGGAAGGGAAGAACAGTCTGATGGTGGAGAAAAGAACAAGGACAACCAACACAACCCAAAACCAAACAAACCACAGCCCACAGGCCGAGTCTCCACCATCATGTAGTCTTTCCTCTCTGTGCTAGGTGAAACGAGTGAAACGAAAACTAATGACTAGCAATGGGCCTGAATTCACGAACGAAAAGCATGTCGGCGCAGGTCTGTGCTCTAGCAAAGTCTCAAAAAAGGCTTCAAAAGGACTTTACTTCATGATTACTAGTGACCAGCGGCCACACCACAGTGCGGCAAAACCATGGTCACGATGCAGGTCAGGAGTATCGCAATGCTCCAACGCCGGTTGCGTCCATGTCAAAATGGAGTAGCGTAGCTATGCTGCATGCCGTGGAAAAGACCTTTCTTGTAGCACAACCCGTGCAACTGGTTGCACTTACAAGTCCAGAGGCATGTTACCAGGCGGTGATCAATCAGTGGCGGCCATAGCAAACGACGAAAGCCTGCAGGTAAGGGTGCGAAAGGGCACACCCCCCCGAAGGGAGGTCAACTCAGCACCCTTTGGCACTCAAAGGTGCCAAAAACAAAAAAGGGGTGTCTTCTAGATCCGTGAAGTGCTGCGTCATTGCAAAAAGTGATCAGCTGCGTGCAAGGCCCGTGTGAAACAGGTGAAACTTTGGACTATCCTAGCATGGTATCTGTACCTCTTTGTACAAAATTGGAATTGTCGGACATCAACAAAGGGAACTAAGGTTCCCCCTGGGCATCCTCCATTGCCACTCCCTACCACCCGCCTGTTAGGAACGAGGAGCTAAGGCTCTCATTCCTATTGGCTCACAGCGTTGCGAATGGCGAAAAGAGGTCGGTGATCCTACTTAGTGCTTGCGCATCTTACTTGCCGTAATCTGCTGTCGTTGTGCTTGTCCTCCATTCCAGCTGCGAAGACATTGCTGGTTTTGGCAGGTCGGAAGAGTCTTCTTCCCTTTGATCACTGGCATCTGTCGACAGCTCTCAGCGCTGCCTGGACTAGACAGGTCGTCCAGTTTTTTCAAGGACACATGTCCTTTGCGATGCGCAGTTTTTCCTTTGCTTGCCCCTTGCTCAAAAGTGCGGGCATAGCGCCATGATACTCATGGATGGAACCTCCTATGGAAGGGTACTCTGAAGAAAGGCTTCTATTGCGATGATCCTCAGCTCCCCTATGGAATTTGTCCTGGTATGGCTTCTGGCCTACCCTGGACTCGTGCCCAGACTCTTAATGAGTAACTGTTAGACCGCGCTAGCTGCGGCTAGAAAGGCTTGTTTTCATCCCAGACCAAGGGTATACCCCATGTCCGGAATCATATGCAGCCAGGGTGGCCATCTCATAGCAGGACAAATGGCGAAAGCATTCTCTTCAGCATAGACTCCTCACCATTTATGCCTTCCTGGCATCTTGGCAAGCCTCCCAAAGACAGTGCAATCTAGGAAAGCCCTACTTCCAATGTATCTTAGTGAGGGCGGGATGGCAAGCTCAACTAGGGCTGCACAGTTCATAAAGGCTTTGACTCGGATTGCATGGAGAGTTGTCGGAAGGAGGACTTCTCTGAGGCTAGTGCAGTGCACAAAGGTGAATTCCGGAATTTCCTCAACATTGGTGTTGCAAAGGTCTACACTCTCAAGCAGTCGGCAACTGTCGCACGCATGCGCTCCGACAGCTACAAAATGCTTTGCGAGAGCAAGTCTAAGACAGCCCGGTGTTAACTCACCGGTCCTAGCTTGCAGTGCTGACCCTCGGGGGGATGGAAGCTCACTTAAGGTAGACTTAGCAAGCAAACTTGGCTTCGCTATTGAACATTTGCAACCCCTTCCGATGCATACACCCATTGCAAGGAACAACATTCCGCAAAGGCTTTTTTGTCCAAAATCTCGACAACCCGGAGCCAAGACACTGTTTAGCAGTTTGTAGTCACGGAAGACTACGGAAATGCCTACAACCGTGGCCAGCAGTTTGACTATGCGGAGCTGTCGGCAATTTTGCCAAGCCTCTGCTCCAATGAGCCTGATGCCTGACTCTGCACTGACGTGTCTCAGGCGTGGAACCCCTGCAAAGGCCCCTTCTGGGACGATTTCTTCTGGGTTCACAGGGACATGTACTGCCAGCGGAATGATGGATAGGGCAACTCTAAGTTGTTCTTAAGATGGCAGGATAACACTGCAGTTCTTGAAGACAATGGTGTATGCCATGCCTTGCTGTAGCTTGTCCCAGATTGGGTCCTCTAGGTAAGTCTGTGTGGCAGTTTATAGAAAATCGATGGAGCGCCCAAATACTTTGAGATCAGCAACAGGGGCGAGATAGTCCATGACCTGGTCCTTTAGATCCTCAAAGCGGTCAAACTTTGCAACACTGAGAGAGACCTGTAAAGTCACTCCCGAAAGCGTGGTCAGCATCAGGGAGCATTCCATGACCGGCTCCTTTTCAGGGGGAGTGCTAATCATGGATGAATCGTCAAGCTCCATGCGCGGCAGGCAATTTGCAATTATTGTTTGAGCCAAAAGTGGGTCTGCTTATGGGCTGTTCCCAAGGCCAGGGATGTTTCCTGAAGACAGATGCTAAGGCACCCAGCTTGAGTCTCTCATGGACTGGCAGGAGTATTCGTGGTAGAGTTCCTCGTCAAAAGCATCCGAATCGGGTCCTTCCGCGGGGAGCAGCTCCACCCACAGGGGGTTTTCAAATTTGTCACACACAAAGAAGGCTTGTGCTCTGCCTGCACCCACTGTTCAATGTTACCCCAGTCCGGGGTGAATCGTTGCAGTTGCTCACACCCACAGAATGCACGGTTGCCTTGTCACTGAGCTCCGTCGGGATGACAACTTCTTGCAGTACAACACAATTAAGGAAAACTTCTTTGCCAATTTGTGTGAGTCGTGGCGGGAGCCACATACAATTTAAGGCTACACAGTGGGCAAATGTGGAAGAGAGTAGGGCTGTGATTTCTGGCCCATGAGGTTGACCTCCACAAGGCTTTTGCAATTTTCACAGGCCGTGGCCCGATATTGTGGAAGTCACTCGGAAAGCAGAGCTGTTTCTGCGCCACAGAATGCCCCTTCAGGCAGCGCTCGAGGTTTGTTGGTATGGTCCATGTCAAAGGTGATGGTTGTAAGCGTGAGGCAACTCTCGAAAGCATATTTGCCAAGCTGTGCCCCTGGTGCCAGGACGTTGCTGTCCTCTGTTTCATGACTGGCCCCAACTCGACTTAGGGAGCAGCACTCCGCAAACACCCTTCGACTGCATTGGACACACCCCGGAGCGGCCACCTCTCACAGCACATAGCACCTCTGGAAAGTCCCTTCCGCCAGACTTGTGGAAGCTTGACAATCTGCAGTTGCTGACAACTCTGCCAGGCCGCAATTCCTGCATGTTGAATGCCAGTTGCCACTTCTACGCGCCGGAGCGAGGGTGCAGCATGAAATGCTCTGTCAGCATTTCCCCTCGCGGGTTGGCCGGGACACGAACAGCTTTGAGGTAGCTTTCCTTGCCGTCTTCCTGGAACTGCCAGATGGAATGTCCATCCACCCTACAATTTGGAGTTGCGGTCGTTGCAGGAGCACCGTGCGGAATGCCTCTGGCAGGGGTTGCTGCGTGTGAAGGCTGAGCAACTCCAGTTCACAGCCGAAGACATCTAAATCAGAGACGGTCGGCAGAAAGCAAAGAATGTCGTCTTCCAGCTCTGCCACATCCTCATAATGGGAGAGGTCTGCTTGCATTGCATACACCGTACCTGCTATGGTAACCAACTCGAGGCTGACCTCGCGACGGTCTTGGTGAGTCGGCATTGTCGCGTAGGCGGTAGTCCGAGCGTGTTTGCTCGATTTGCTTGAGCCAAACAACTGAGACACGGGAGATATAGCCATTGCGAGAACTATGATGACAATTAGGCCACAAGAAGGAGGGTGGCTAAGGCCACCCACCTCTTGGAGAGGGTCGAGCGACGAGGAGACGGTTGCTGTGTGGGAGGACCCCTACTGTCGACTACCTTTTTGCCACCACCCATAGGACCACCCACAGGGCGAGGGCGATGGGGGGGACCCACTGTGCCAGGAAGACCCTGCTGCCGACGAGGAGCTTCCCGCTCCTGGCGGGGGGACAGTCCGGCGAGCTTTATTACTTGGGTCGGAGGCTTCTTGACTGTAGTCCATTGTGGTCCCGAAGCGCCTGCTTGTGGTCCGCGAGTTGAAGTCTGAAGTTGGGGTTCCCAGTGAGCCATGCACAGAGCTGATCCCATAGATCTTCGGAGTAGAGATATGGGCCATATTGGTTGTATGGGCGATCTGCCATCCTAGAAGTGAAGGGATATCCATGGTTGTAGAAGTCACTAAGGACACCACCAGGGACTTTGGTCAGCATAAGGCGGGGAGACAGCAGATGCCACCCTGTGCGGGACATGGCAACCCGTGGCCCGGAGGTCAGCCACTGAGCTACTACAGCACTTTCTGCTTCGATGTTCCCTTGCTCGAAATTGCCAAGCGCCGTTGCTAATCGAGCATAACCTATGCCGAACCGTCCATATCCCTTGGCAAAGGCATAGTTGGGTTCAGCCGCCGTGTCCTCGTCCTCCGTGGCTTCCTCAGTGCCATCTTCTGGTGGTTCAGCAAGCCCCACTGGCACAGGGAGAGCAAGCCTAGGCGACCGTTCAGCTGACCCGGCAGCGTCAGAGGCAGAGTCTTCTTCTGCAGGCAAGTCAGCAGTGGGGTGTTTGGCAGTTGTCAGGTCTCTCCACAAGGGGACCGACACGCAGCCTCAGCTGCAGAAGGGAAGGGAACGAGAAAGCTTGTCCCAAAGACGGGTCAAGGGCACCACTAGAGTAGGCTCTTTCAGCCCAGGAAGTATCCGGCATTCGGGGGTATCGGTCGTAAACAATGTCTTCAGTGTGCACTCCCACCGCGAGCAAGGGGTTATCTTCAGCACCCTCTTCTTTTGGTCGGTAACCATAGCCCCCCTTCACTTCCGCGGGCGTGAAGCCCTGCCGCTCCATGGCTACAACCAGGTCAGGCAGGATTTGTACCGGTAGATAGACAAAGAGGTCATTGGTGGGTAGCGTCTGCTCCCCATGCTCCATTCCCCTAACAAAGGACATGATGACAGTGCGCATAAAGGTGAGGGCATCGACATCTTTTTCCTTTGTTGTCTGTGATTTTCCTTCCACTGCTTGGAAACCCACAGAGAATGAGCTCGACATGTTGCAACGGTCTTTGCACATCACGTATGTAACAGACTCTGCAAGATGGATGGGCAAGCACAAGCACTGCTACTGGCACTGGCTCCAGTGCCAACTCCCTGCAGGCAAAATTAGTCTCACCATGCTGAAGCTCACCCACCCGGAGGTTATCCCTCGCCGCGATCGGATTGCTGCTCCGATGAGACTTGCCTCCTGGATTCGGTTCGAAGCGGCCATGACGAGCGAGGATTGGGAAGGAGCTATCAGCCTGTTGGTATCCAATCTCCATTGCGCTGACCAGGAGTTGCTGGTGCTACTACAAAGCTGTGTAGCAGGACAGCCAATCGCCTCCATGGAAGAAGCGCAGGAGCTGCTGCTCAAAAACTTTCGTGTTGGCAAAGGTACCCAAAGTGCATGTGCTCGATGGCTGACGGAGATGGCTCGAGATTTACTGGCGCCGATCCCGTTCCGAGAAGTCTTTGTCATTCTAGCCCTCTTTCTCCCGCAGCTCACCTTTGTCGATGAGGCCACCACGAAACAAGAACTGTGGAGCAGCCCCACAGTTCGCAAGTTTGGCCTAGTCGTGGATGTCACGCCCACGGCCACTGGATTGCAGGGCATGCGTGAGTATCGCGTAGCCTTTCCTTCGGGGTCGCAAGCAGCTATTTTTTGCCCAGCGCACTTCCAAAGTTGTAATTTCGAACAACTCGCCAGCAGTCCCTCGAGCACAGTGCATATGGGCTCGCAAGCTGGGAAGGCCTATCGGATCGTTCTGGAAGAACACGGCGCATGCTACTCAGTCTTGGCACTCTTGCTGGCTTTTGTGTCTCCCTCTCGAAAACGAAAAGGGGATGAATCGCCAAGTGACAAACTCCGTCGGCTGAGCAGTCCTCGGCATTGGGATGTTGCCTTAGTACCGTTCCCGGAGGACTTCGTGCCACTGCCCACACCAACCGAAACCGGACTAGCGTGCCCAGCGCCATGGGCGTTCCCACCTAGCCTATGCGTGCTAGAACCTCGAGCAACTAAGCTCCGAGTGTTGGCCATTGCGGAAGCAGGAGACACAGTCACTGCGGACCATTTATTGCAAATGGCCTGTTTGGCGGCAGAGCACAAACCCACAGTACTGGGTATTCCGGGCCAAGTGCCTATTCCGTATCAACTAGAATGCACGGTCGTCCTTTTGCAGAGCTTGCACGCCCTCTTCCAGCTGCTGACCTCAGGCAATACAATGCAATACTGCCCCCAAGCATCTAGCTTTGCTGTTGCCCTGGAAACTGCCGCTCGGCAAGATAATGGGCACATTGTTTCAATGGCTGCCAGTCTTGCGCTGGCCCTTCGAGCTGGCAGGTCTACCTTGGCAGTAGCAGGTGTCTTTGGAGCGGGCAAGACCAGATTCCTGACCTTTCTCCTAGCCTGGCTGGCCCTCACCACACACCTCAAGATTGCAGTGGTGCACAAAGAGAATCCAGCGGGTCGGGCAATCACTAAGCTGCTCACAGCCTTTGACTTAGAGCCGGACCACCAAAGATATTTTGTTCGACCAGTAAGCAGGGAAGAGGCAGAGACCAACACAGCTTGCACGAATTATGACCTGAGAGCAAGCGAAGCGGCATCATACATCCCTGGCGCAGCCAGGGGCGCTCCCCTTTCCACACCATGCACGCGACGGTCGATCCTAGGACGATGGATCCACTCACCGGGTGACGAGGAAACCGAAACCATTCATTTCCCGAGTGGATCCACTCACCAACGAGTGACGTGGGGACCGCGAAGGGAACCCATTCATTTCACCCGAGATGATCACCACTACAGGGACGTGGAAACGGAAACCAAGAAGCCACCACGCAAGATGATCACCATCAATCTAAGGACCAACCCGCGCATGATGCCCCCGAAGGTTCCCAGACTCCCGACCAACGCAAGGAGGCCTCAGAAGGCAAAGCGAAGGTCAGGAGAAGTCCAACCAAAGAAGGAGCGGTTAGACTTAGACACCTTTTCAGTGTCCCCGGTCCCAACGGAGCACAGCTCGAACTGCCCGCAGACAGTCCTCACTGTGGCCAGACTGTACATTGAGCCCACTCTCAAAGGAGAGAGTGGACCGGTCGGTGACCCAGTCGTTAGCGATCCCATGCACCCCAGTGGGGTACACCTGTCTCGCGACAGGACCCTAACACAGTTAGGGAGGAACCGACGGTCTTGTCCACCTACCCACGATGAATATTGACCGTTAGCCAACAGGTTGCCCCGTTGACCCCTCCTCGAGAAAGAATCCCTCAGAGGTTCACCGACCTTGCCTGTTTCCCGATGTCATCAGAGGTTGTGGCCAACCTAGACACCAGGTGAGGTGGGACCCGTCGATCCCGTACCACGTGAGTACCGATCGGCGTCCGGCGAACCGGAGACCGCACGATCACCCAAGGATGTGCGCAAACACAAACGAGGGTGTGACATGTGGGGCCACCCAACATGTCAACTCACGCCGACTAGGGGGTGCGAAGGTACCGTGTTCATTCACGGTTCGTTAGGAACGGGGGCCTTCAGCAACTCCCCTGCGCTATATTGCCGCTTAACGTCCCCCCGGACCCTCTCGAGTCCACCTCCCCCTCTTACTGCCATGCCTCATGACGGGCCCTAATCCGTCCGGGCTACCAGTGGACAAAACGTGGGCCTGTGGCAATCCGTTGATCCTCTCGGATTGAGGTGGTACCAATTTGCCAAGTGTCTCCGATTCGGCTGCGCAACATGGGGTATTGAATTCCTATTAACGGCTCATACACTTCTTGGGCAACTCTTGCGCTCGTTGGCAGCATTAAGCTCCAGCCGTGTGGCCCCGCAATCCTGATCTCTCTGCCGCAGTTTGCGCTTGTCGGAAGTCAAACGGGCTGTCTGGGCTGGTAGCTGCATAGCCTAGCCCCACTAGCAGTCCCTCTGGTAGATCCAGGTCGACTCTGGAGAGGTCTTTATAGGTGGATTGTAACTGGCAAGCGAAAGAAGATGTGGCTTGGACTTTCTCCGGGCGAAACCAGTTTCTGCCGAGGGGCCTATGGCCCGCTACTTTGGCAGTTTCTTCTAGGTCGCTGAGGCCAAAGCCTCGGCCATGTCGGAGGAGCTTATGAAGGACTCCTGGTATTTCATGCGGCACATACCAAGTAGTGGGGGCTCGCAGCCCAATGGGAGCTTTGAGTAGGAGCGTGCGATGAGCTCTTTGTCCATCTGCTACTCCACCAGGGCTCTGTTTAGGGTCACCAAGTAGTAATCGAAAGAAGGGTTGTCGGGGGACTGTTGGCGCGAAGGCAGATTTGAGGTCCATGTCTTGCTGCGCCTCTTCGCTGATGAGCAGGTCCACATTTTCCATATGGGTGTTGAGTGTGGAGTGAGTTTGCCCTTTTTGGTCCCAAACCAGTCCAGTAGTGACGATCACCACGTGGCAGGTGTGTCGCTTGGTTGAGGTCGAGCACTGCTCCCTCCCTTGCGTGTCCTCGCACTTGGAGGCCAAAGCTCTCAAGCGGCCATAACTCGCCCAATCTGCAGGCAAGGCAAAACCCAAACAACGACCCTACGGTAAGAGTGTACCAATGCCTCGAGGACCAACTTGCTAAAGCAGGCTCTGCCACGGAAGATATCCTGGCCCTTACAACCACTCGAGAAGGGGCCACGAACCTACGCAATTATTTCTCCATTGCCGACAAGAAGGCGAATGCAGAGACTGCAGTCAAGGTGGCAGGCGCTACAGCCAAGCATTGTATCGTCATTCACGGTGTGTCAACATTCCTTAGTGGTGAAGGACGCCACTTAGATTATGATCAGGAGTGCTTCACACGAGCGAACGTGGCATACAGCCGAGCCACTGACCTCACCATTTTAGCATGTCCATTGAACATGCAAGGAATGCCTGGGGCCCTGCAAGTCTTAGCCGCCCTCCTACATGGTGTCCAAACAATATATACCTATGACAGCAACGACGAGCCTACTGTCTTCGGCGCAGTGGACCTTCGAGTCGCTCAGGTTGCGCAAGCCACGTCATTCTTTCAACATGCGCTTTTGCCCCATCCAATGTGGCTCGGACCCCTGCCGGTCTGCCTCGCAGAACACCATCACGGCAAGGTTAGGCGCTTACGCCTCGTCTTAGCCACGATTACGCACTTGACCAAAGCGGAAATCACCAGCCTCGTAGAAGGGCCCTACCTGCCGGGTGGGACAGTCTTGCATGACCTTGTTTATGGTTACGCAGCTGATGCTTCGCTTGAGCCTGAGTGGCTAGTCATCACGGATGGGCAGCAACCAGGAAGTTGGAGACTCCTCCACAACAGCTCTGGCCCAGGGCAAAGGTGTAGCGTGGGAAGCTCCCTACGCTATCAACCAACGCCAAACACACGTGAACAGCGCAGTGCGCAAGACTACACCTTTGAAGCACTGCACAGGGTGTATTTCTACGATGCATGGAGAGTGCAGCCAGTCCTTGATGCCCCTGAATCTGACCTTGTCCTTCCGCCGACACCAGGCCTTTTAGAGCATGGCTGTTACTGGCCTCGGCCAAACCAGACGCCTGAGGTCCTCTCCGTCTCCGACCGTGACCCAAGCAAAGAGGAACAATCAGTGCAAGTGGGAGAATCGCCGACCTCCCCTGCGGTCACAGATGCGATCCACAGTTCCTCCTCTGAGTCGCCCACTATACCGAGCACAGAGCACCCTGAGGAAGCCGATGAGCACATGGCAGACGATGCTGAAGCTAGCACCTCCTCAGCAGAAGAAGAGGGTGATTGCCTTAGCAATCGTCCTGCCTCTCCTGATGCATCTCCCGAGCGAGATGAAATGCTAGATGCAGAAGATGATGCAGGGAGCGTGCTGCCTCCACAGGGAGTGGACCCCCAGAGTAGCAGCCCCACATCACAATCATCGGAGTCCCCAATCAAACGAAGACCAGGGTCCAAAGCCAGTGCTGGGCGAGCTCAATCCAAGAAGTTACGAAAATCACCTGCTCCACCATCCAGGCAGTCGCTCGGTAGCATTCCTGAACATGGGCAACCACCGGCCACGCTGGCAGACCTGGCCAGTCAGAATGCTCCAAATCCGTTAGCTCCTGCCTGCAGGAATCCTACGACACCACCTGGCCGCCCTGAATCTGGGCAAGAGCGCACATCTGAGATGACTGAAATCGACATTGCCGGTGATCAAGAGAATACAGAGTGTGGAGGCACGGCCGACACTGATCTCCAATTGGAATCCGAGCAGAGAGCCACGCAAGTACTCTACGACTATCAACAGGCGGCTCGAACGGCCAGCAAAACTGCCGGGCAAAGTGTGCCGCTCCCTGCATTGCAGACTTATAGTGACCTTCCTAGGGAATGGCCGATGGCGAGACTTGCTATTTCCAGCAAGCAAATCAATCGCCTTGTCCGTACGTTTCTGTGGAGGAGGGTGACAGAACAGGCACTCCATGGCTCCTCCTTTGTGAACATTCCAGATGAAATCAACCAGGCCTACATAGGGGATCTCATCCGTATAAGTGAAGCCTTTGCTGCTCCCCTATCCAACCTCTTTGCTTTTGTGAAGAGTGGGCATCCGGCATGTCCCTTCATCACGCACAGACAGCTCGCTCTCTATGCAAACCCCCGATTCTGGCAATATGGTCTCCTGGCCTTCATCGCTAGGTGCTGTTCCTTTGATAATCAACATAGACACCAGAGTCCAGGTCCAGCAAATGGAGAGGAAGAAAAATCACAAACGACAAATGAAAAAGATGTTGATGCCCTCACCTTCATGCGCACTGTCCTCATGTCCTTTGTTAGGGGCATGGAGTATGGGGAGCAGACATTGCCTACCAATGACCTTTTCGTCTATCTACCAGTACAAATCCTGTCTGACCTGGTCGTCGCCATGGAACAGCAGGGCATGCAGAGGACAATCCCCTGCTTGTGGTGGGAGTGCGCACCAAGGATATTGTTTATGACCGGTACCCCCGAATGCCGGACACGTCCTGGGCAGAAAGAGCCTATTTTAGTGGTGCCCTTGACCCGTCTCTGGGACAAGCTTTCTCGTTTCCCTCCCTTCTGCAGTTAAGGTTGCGTATCGAAGTCCCCCTGTGGCGAGACCTGACTACTGCCAAACACCCCAATGTCGACCTGCCTGCAGAAGAAGATTCAGCCTCTGACACTACTGGGTCAGCTGAACGGTCGCCTAAGCTTGCCCTCCCCGTGCCAGTGGGGCTTGCTGAACCGCCGGAAGTTGGCACAGAAGAGGCCACGGAGGACGAGGATATGATGGCTGAACCCAACTATACCTTTGCCAAGGGATATGGACGCTTCGGCATAGGGTATACCCGATTAGCAACGGCGCTTGGCAACTTCGAGCAAGGAAGCATAGAAGCAGAAAGTGCTATTGTGGCTCAGTGGCTAACCTCTGGGCTACGTGTTGCCATGGCCCGCACAGGATGGCATCTGCTTTCTCCCCGCTTGATGTTGACCAAAGTCCCTGAGTGCGTCCTCAACGACTACTACCATAAGGGATATCCCCTCACTCCGAAAATGGCAGATCGCCCATACAATCAATATGGCACACAACTCTATACCAAAGAACGATGGGATCAGCTCTGTGCATGGCTCACCGGGAACCCCAATTTCAGGCTTCAACTCAAGGATCACAAGCAGGCACTTCGAGACGACATGGGATATAGTCAAGAAGCCCCTGACCCAGGTAATAAAGCTCGTCGAACGGTCCCCCCGACAGAATCGGGAAGTTCCTCGTCGGCAGCGTGGTCTTCCTGGCACAGTAGGCCCTCCCCACCGCCCTCGCCCTACGGGTGGTCCTGTGGCTGGTGGCAGTAAGACAGTTGACAGTGGGACTCATCCCGACCAGCAACCGTCTCCGAGTGGCTGGATCCCTGGAAGGTGGGTGGCCTTAGCCACCCTCCTGCTTGTAGCTTAATCGTCATACTGGGGAGGCCCTCTGTGGCGAGACCGGTTTTTGCTGCGGTTTTTGGACCCCAAACTGGTGCCCACAAAAATCACTTTTTTTCCA
>CAXAMN010023106.1:216248-293822 GCA_963970005.1 Durusdinium trenchii | reverse complement strand
TAGGAGTCGGGGCGTGCGCCTTGGCGAGGCAAGCCTGTGACTGGAAAGGGGAACAAGCTGCCTGACGGCAGAGTACGGCAAGTAAGACTTTGTGCCATTCGAACTGCAGTGAGCCAATAGGAGTGAGAGCCTTAGCTCTTCGTTCCTAACAGGCGGGTGGTAGAGAGTGGTAATGGCGGATGCCCAGGGGGAACCTTAGTTTCCTTTGTTGAAGTCCGACATTTCCAATTTTGTATAAAGAAGTACAGATACCATGCTAGGATTGTCCATGTTTCACCTGTTTCACTCGTCTCACACGGGCCGTGCATGAAGCCGTCTACCTTTTGCAATGGTGCAGTGCCTCGCTGACCTGGAAGACACCCCACTCTGCTTGCCATTGGTACCTGTGGGTGCCAATCAGGGCTGAACCGACCTCCCCTCCGGGGGGGGGTCTCTTCGCGCAATCTCTGCAGGCTTTTGTCGATTGAGGCCGCCGCTTGCGATTCTTGATTGGTAGCACGCCACTTTACTTGTAAGTGCAACCGGTTGAACGGGTTGTGCCACAAGGAAAGTCTTTTCCACGGCATGCTGCATAGCTTCGCCACCCTATGAGTCAGGGATGTAATCGACTTTGAAGCATTGCGATACACCGCATTGGGGTGGTGACTTGCATTGTGACCCTGATTTTGCCGCACTGTGGTGTGGCCGCTGGTCACTATACTTTGAAGTAAAGTCCCTTGTGAAGCCTTTTTGCGACTTTGCTTAAGCTCAGACCTGCACCGAAATGCTTTTCGCCAGTTAATTCAGGCCCTTCTTGACACTCTTTCTTGTCTCACCGGTTTCACCTAGCACAGAGGAAAGACTACATGATGGTGGAGACGCGGCCTGTGGGCCTTTTTGGTTTTGTGTTCTGTTGGTTTTTTGTTGTTTGCGGTCCGTGTTTTTTTCTCCACCATCCGACTGACTTTCCCTCCCTTCAACGATGACCTGGGCACCATGCCCACACGGCGTCCGTACTCGTGGAAAAAAAAGATGTTCCTTCCACTGCTTGTGCTGTTCCTGGACCCTGGTGTCTGTGTTGATTATCAAAGGAACAGCACCTTGCGATGAAAGCGAGGAGACCATACTGCCAGAATCGGGGGCTTGCATAAAGGGCGAGCTGTTTGTGAGTGATGAAGGGGCATGCTGGATGCCCACTCTTCACAAAAGCGAAAAGGTTGGACAGGGGAGCAGCAAAGGCTTCACTTATACGGAGAAGGTCTCCTATATAGGCCTGGTTGATTTCGTCTGGAATGTCTACAAAGGAGGAGCCTCGGAGGGCTTGTTCTGTCACCCTCCTCCAGAGGAATGTACGGACGAGGCGATTAATTTGCTTGCTGGAGATAGCAAGCCTCGCCATCGGCCATTCTCTAGGCAGGTCACTATAGATCTGTAATGCGGGGAGCGGCGCCCTTTGCCTGGCAGTTTCTCTGGCCGTTCGAGCCGCATTTTGATAGTCGTATAGGGCCTGCATGGCTCTCTGCTCGGATTCCAATTGGAGATCAGTGTCGGCCGCGCCTCCACGCTCTGCATTCTCTTGATCACTGGCAATGTCAATTTCAGTCATAGCGTGTGGGCGCTCTTGCGCCGATCCAGGGTGGTCAGGTGGTGTCTTAGGGTTCCTGCGAACGGGAGCTACCGGATTTTGAGCATTCCGACTGGCCAGGTCTGCCAGTGTGGCCGGTGGTTGCTCATGTTCAGGAATGCTGCCGAGTGGTTGCCTGGATGTTGGAGCAAGTGATTTCCGTAACTTCTTGGACTGCGCTCGCCCGGCACTAGCCTTGGACCCCGGTCTTCGTTTGATTGGGGACTCAGAGGAGTGCGATGTGGGGCTGCTACTTGGGGGGTCCACGTCCTGTGGGGGTAGCTCGCTCCCTGCATCATCTTCTGCCTCCAGCATTTCATCTTGCGCGGGACATGCATCAGGAAGGGCCGGACGATTGCTAAGGCAATCACCCTCTTCTTCTGCAGAGGAGGTGCTAGCACTAGCATCATCTGCCATGTGCGCGTCATCATCCTCCGGTTGCTCTGTGCTCGGGATAGTGGGCGACTCGGAGGAGGAGCTGTGGATTGAGACTGCTTCATTTGCGTCTTCATCAGCCATCGCAGCATCTGTCACAGCAAGAGAGGACAGCGATTGTCCCTCTTGCACTTCTGGTTCCTCTTTTTCTGGGTCACGGTCAGAGACAGAGAGGACCTCAGGTGTCGAATTTGGCCGAGGCCAGTAACCGCCATGCTCTAAAAGGCCTGGTTGCGGTGGCAGGACAAGGTCGGATTCTGGGGCATCCAGGACTGGCTGCACTCTCCATGCGTCGTAGAAGTACACCCGGTGCAGTGCTTCAAAGGTATAATCCTGTGCACTGCGCTGTTCACGCGTGCTCGGCGTTGGTTGATAGCGCAGGGAGCTTCCGACGCTACATCGTTGCCCTGGGCCAGAGCTATTGTGGAGAAGTCGCCAACGTCCTGGCTGCTGCCCATCTGTTATGACCAGCCACTCTGGCTCAAGCGAAGCATCAGCTGCATAACCATAGACTAGGTTATGCAAGACCGTACCACCAGGCAGGTAGGGCCCTTCTAATAGGCTAGCAATTTCCGCCTTGGTCAAGTGCGTGAGCGTAGCTAAGACGAGACGTAAGCGCCTCACCTTACCGTGATGGTGTTCCGCGAGACAGACCGGTAGAGGGCCGAGCCACATTGGATGGGGCAGGAGCGCCTGTTGGAAGAATGTCGTGGCTTGCGCAACCTGCGTGGCTGTAAGGTCCAAGAAGCCTAGAATGTCAGGCTCTTTGTTGCTGTCATAAGTATATATCGTTTGGACACCATGCAGGAGGGCTGCTAGGACTTGCAGGGCCCCAGGCATTCCTTGCATGTTCAATGGGCATGCTAGGACGGTAAGGTCAGTGGCTCGGCTGTATGCCACATTCGCTCGTGTGAAGCACTCCTGGTCATAATCTAGGTTGCGTCCTTCGCCACTGAGAAAGGTTGACGCCCCGTGAATGACGATGCAATGTTTGGCCGTGGCGCCTGCAACTTTGACTGCAGTCTCTGCATTCGCCTTCTTGCCGGCAATGGAGAAATAATTGCGTAGGTTCGTGGCCCCTTCCCGGGTGGTTGTAAGGGCCAAGATGTCATCAGTGTCAGAGCCTGCTTTGGTAAGTTGGTCTTCGAGATGTTGATACACTCTTACTGTAGGGTCATTTTTTGGGTTTTGCCTTGCCTGCACATTGGGCGAAGCATGGCACCAGTGGACGAAGCGTAGGCCTGTGGCAATCCAGTGATCCTCTCGAATGGAGGTGGTACCTATTTGCCAAGTGTCTCCCATTCGGCTGCACAACATGGGGTACTGAATTCCTATTAACGGCTCGTACACTTCTTGGGCAACTCTTGCGCTCGTTGGCAACATTAAACTCCAGCAGTGCGGGCTCGCAACTCCCGATCTCTCAGCCGCATTTTGCGCCTGTCGGAAGTCAAGCGGGCTGTCCGGGCTGGTAGCTGCATATCCTAGACCCACCAGCAGTCCTTCCGGGAGATCCAGATCCACTCTGGAGAGGTCTTTGTAGGTGGACTGTAACTGGCAAGCAAACGAAGACGTGGCTTGGACCTTCTCCGGGCGAAACCAGCTACTCCCCAATGGCCTGTGGCCCACAACTTTAGCAGTTTCTTCTAGGTCACTAAGGCCAAAGCCTCGGCCGTGCCGGAGGAGCATGTGAAAGACCCCTGGTATTTCATGTGGCATGTACCAGGTAGTGGGGGCTCGTAGCCCAATGGGAGCTTTGAGTAGGAGCGTGCGATGGGCTCTCTGTCCATCGGCTACTCCACCAGGGCTCTCTGTTTGGGATCACCAAGCAGCAGTCGAAAGAAGGGTTGTCGGGGGACTGTTGGCGCAAAGGCAGATTTGAGGTCCATGTCCTGCTGCGCCTCTTCGCTAATGAGCAGGTCCACATTTTCCATATGGCTGTTGAGTGTGGAGTGAGTCTGTCCTTTTTGGTCCCAGACAAGCCCAGTAGTGACAATCACTACGTGGCAGCCAGGGATGTATGATGCCGCATCGCTTGCACGCAAGTCATAGTCAGTGCACGCTGTGTTGGTTTCGGCCTCTTCCCTGCTAACTGGCCGAATGAAATATCTTTGGTGGTCCGGCTCTAGGTCAAAAGCTGTGAGCAACTTGGTGATTGCCCGACCCGCTGGATTCTCTTTATGCACCACTGCAATCTTAAGGTGAGTGGTGAGGGCCAGCCAGGCGAGGAGAAAGGTCAGGGATCTAGTCTTGCCCGCACCAAAGACACCTGCTACTGCCAAAGTAGATCTGCCAGATCGAAGGGCCAGCGCAAGACTGGAGGCCATCGAAACGATGTGCCCATTATCTTGCCGGGCGACGGTGCCTAGGGCAACAGCAAAGCTGGCTGCTTGGGGACAGTGTTGCATTGTATTGCCGGAGGTCAGCAGCTGGAAGAGGGCATGCAAGCTCTGCAATAGGACTACCGTGCATTCTAGTTGATACGGAATGGGCACTTGGCCAGGGATACCCAGCACTGTGGGTTTGTGTTCTGCCGCTAAGCTGGCCATTTGCAAAAGGTGATCAGCAGTGACAGTATCTCCTGCTTCCGCGATGGCCAACACTCGGAACTTAGTTGCTCTAGGTTCTAGCACACATAGGCTAGGTGGGAAAGCCCATGGCGCTGGGCACGCTAGTCCGGTTTCGGTTGGCGTGGGCAGCGGCACGAAATCTTCCGGGAACGGTACTAAGGCAACATCCCAGTGCCGAGGGCTGCTCAGTCGACGAAGTTTCTCACTTGGCGATTCGTCCCCTTTTCGTTTCCGAGAGGGAGACACAAAGGCAAGCAAAAGCGCTAAGACTGAGTAGCACGCGCCGTGCTCTTCCAGAACGATTCGATAGGCCTTCCCAGCCTGCGAGCCCATATGAACCGTACTTGAGGGGCTGCTGGCTAGTTGTTCGAAATTGCAGCTCTGGAAGTGCGCCGGGCAAAAGATAGCCGATTGCGACCCCGAAGGAAAGGCTATGCGATATTCATGCACGCCCTGCAATCCGGTAGCTGTGGGTGTGACATCCACAACTAGGCCAAACTTTCGAACAGTGGGACTACTCCACAGTTCTTGTCTTGTGGTGGCTTCATCGACAAAGGTGAGCTGCGGGAGAAAGAGGGCTAGAATGACAAACACTTCTCGGAACGGGATCGGTGCCAAGAGGTCTCGAGCCATCTCCGTCAGCCATTGAGCGCATTGAGCACATGCACTTTGATTACCTTTGCCAACCCGGAAGTTTTTGAGCAGCAGTGCCTGTGCTTCTTCCATGGAGGCAATTTGCTGTCCGGCCACGCAGCTTTGTAGTAGCGCAAGCAATTCTTGGTCGGGACGGTGGAGGTTGGACACCAACAAGCTGATAGCTCCTTCCCAATCATCGCTTGTCATGACCGTCTCAAAGCGAATCCAGGAGGCCAGACGCATTGGGGCAGCGATTCGATCACGGCGAGGAACAACATCAGGGTGCGTGAGCTTCAGCGTGGTGAGGCTCACTTTGCCCGTAGGGAGCTGGCACTGGAGCCAGTGCCAATAACAGTGTTTGTGCTTGCCCATCCATCTTGCAGAGTCTGTTACATACGTGATGTGCAGGGATCGTTGCAACATGTCAAGCTCGTTCTCTGTCGGCTTCCAGTCACACAGGCAATCCTCAGCAGCATGGACAAGATAGTAGTTGCGCCTGTCAGGCTCTGCAGTGGCTACGAGTGCTGCTAAGACGCTCTTCGGCATCGCAATGGCGCCTAGGCGCGCTGTGATCTGACTGGCTGGCCAGAGGCAACGAATTGCTAAGGCAATCACTGCTCCAGTGTAGCTGCCTGCACTAAAACCATTTACTGTAAAATGGGGGGGGATCTGCTTGTTCAGCCGGCCGAAGACACCCAAGCACTGGCAAGTAGGCAAGAAGTCGCAGTGGCTGTAACGAAAGGAGCTTCCACCAAAGACCACTGAGAAAGGCCTGGTGCGGCAGCCGTCGATGAGCAGGGAGCAGCCTCGCTGCTTGCAGCACATGCTGTGTACGTTGGTACAGAAGGGCTGCCTTGCCATACCCTAGATCTTCCCATTTCTGGCACGGGTTCTGTGTGAGCGCAAAGAGGGTGGCGACTTCATGCACTCCGGTCGACCAGCCATATAGGCAACACCCCATTCCTGTTCATCAAGGACATCTGCGGGGGAGAGTGACGGCCCATAGACTTGACTTTCTCCCACAGGCGGACACGTGCAATGGAGGCGTGGGGGGACCTCCCCTTCAAGGGCTCCGCCCCCAAGGCCACCACAGTTGATTTGAAATACTGACGGCAATGGTGGGGAGTTACCGCCAAACCAGTACTCATTGAGTTGGGCAATCATCCATAGGACAGTGACCCATAGTATTTCACCCTGCTGACGTTGGTAGATAGCTTCGAACACTTGTGGTGCAATGCCTTCCAGGGGCATAACCGAGCCTTGGAGCTGACAGAGCAAGTCGCTGTTGACTTGAAGGAATTGCTCTTTTTCTCCGGGGACAAGACACTTGGGGTGAGCTAATGCAACCTGCAGTTCCTCATACGGACATGCTTCAATGTCTTTGTGGACTGCAACTACCCCTCGTAGCTTGGCGACTTGACTCCAGGGCACAAAGAGGGGAGGAGACAGCTGTTGCGGACAGGGAGTGCATGGACGAGGGTCAGGTGCCTGACTACCCTGCGTCGAGTCGCTTTCGATTGCTTTAGCGAGTCGATCTGCTCTCTTGGCAGAAGTATCAGACGAGGGCGTGGACACTGACTCCACGTCTACATCACCGACCTCTGCCGGAAGACAGCTAAGGCTGTCCCCCTGCAGTTGTGCTGGAAAGAGTTCTGTCGCTTGCGGACGAATCGCCCGCCACTTTAATAGCAGGCAGAAGCGCAAAGCACTGTTCCCAGCTACACCAGAGAAGTAGCCTGTAAATTTACACCCACCTACTGGTTTCCAAGTCTCCACGACCCATGCTGGGGGGAGGTTGGGCATGCCGAGTATCGCAATCGGTAGCGTTTCCCACCCTTGTTGCTCCAATTCTCGTAGAGCAGCCTGCGCTCCAACTTTGGCCTTGCCAAAGGCATGAAATATGGCAGGACGCATACGGTTGCGCGGCAGTGCACTGGCTTGGAAGAGGTGTTCACCTGGCAACGACGCGACTGTGCATGGCCCAGTAAGCATTGGGAGCACTGAAAGTATTCCCTGTTCAAAGGTGGCGCGAGCCCAGCTAGTGACCCACGGAGTTCGCTCTCTTCCTGCAGGGGTGAGGGCCCTTGGATGGGATTGCCGTGGCCACTTGATTGTGCTGCCTGGACCAAGTTCATTCGGGGCGGTAACAGGACTAGGCCAAAAGTGCTTACACATGTAAAGCCCGTATAAGGACCAGACCATGCATAGGTCAAGGGCAGTTTGCATTGCGATCCCAACAAAAGGGGTAAACATAGTGCCACTGATGACTGTGTCGCTCGGATTGACTGGTGGTCTGGCTCTAGATACTAAGGCAAGGCGACCTGCCTGGAGGTTCTTCGCCAGGGTCGAAGCAGTCGTGTCATGTTCCAGCGGACTGTGCTTGCTGCGATTGCCGATCGAGATGACAAGACCTGCATTATATTCCAAGTGAGCCTCTGTGAAGAGGAGCATGCCAATTCCTGCACAGGAGCTAGACTCGGAACGCGCGCGCCCTATGAGGTCAACCCACTGGTGCTGCTGATGCGCCAGCTGCAGTAGATCTTGCACTTCGAAAAGCGTGACTGGCACACAGTCATTGTCAATGAGTGCAAAATGCTGTGCAGGATACAAGAAACGCGCTGCCTCTAAGACAAAGACTCCTGCCCAGTAGTATGGAACCTTGTGAAGGCCAGTAGTAGCATCCGCACAGACCCAAAGTATGTCAGTTGCTTCTTCTTGGGGACCCACTAGGCACCTACGTGAGGCCCACCATGCTGCAAAAGCCGGCCAATGCGGGACATCTGCCGGCATTCGATTGTCCACTATTAGGTAGATCATTTGATTGTTCATGATCAAGTCACGGTGTAACATAAGTGTCTGAATGATGGCAGTAGTATCCGGCACGGCCCATCCATGGGGAGAGAGACATTCAGCTTGCTGGAGGATGCGATAAACTATTGCCCTTTGTGGGGCACACCTCCCATGCAGGAGAACGCCATCATGTGTGATGTGCGGCGAATCCTCGAAGGGAAAAAGGACCTGCCCACTAGTGAGCACCAGGTAAGATCGGCGCATCTCAGCTGGCACCGCAACTAATTGCATCTCCGATATGCGAGGGCATGTGCCATCGTCCAAAGGAGTTCTTGGGAAGCCAGCAACAGCCAATCGCAGCGGAAGCTGTCTCTGGGCTACCATCACGTTGAGTTGGACAAAATGTACCTCTCCATCAGGGTGTTTATAGACCAGGCGAGCAAAGGGAGTGAGGTCCAGGCCCCCACATCCAATCTCCATTGGTACGGCGCACTCAGCTGCCTCTGTGCTCCGCTCAGTGAGGATCTGGACTAAGGTCCAGACCCTCTCCCCTGGGATAGATATTGCTTTATGGAACAGTGGTTGCAGGAACAATCCGCCCGTGGTAGCTGCCTTGTCTGTCGCAGCAGTTTGAGCCCAGATAGCGGAATCATAAATGAGACAACGCTCCAGGCAAGGTACAAACCACAAACCGACAAACGAAAATAAGCAACAAGTGAGGTAAACGTCAAAAGTATAGACAGACAGGGAGGGAGCCAACCACGCAACGAGGGAAGTAGCGACAAGGGAATAGCTCAAATAAAAGAGGGGTTCTTTGCATTTGTTCACCTAAGTCGCGAATCATCGTATACGCCGTCGCTTGGTATTGTGTACTTTAATTCTTTTTGTGAGTCGTTGTTCGAGGGCTTCCTGTTGCTCGGGGTGCGCGCCAGTGAAAATGCGTTTTCTGTGTATGCGCGCTACAGCAGGGAGAGGCCGTTGAGAGGAGGCACGGGAGTGTGAGCCGGTGACAGGGGTCGTAGAATTACATTCAGATAACAGCTGTGCAAATTTGGGCTGCAAGGGATCACACCTCATCAGCGGCGGCTCGGCAAGGTCAAAGCCAAAAGTCTGGCAGAGATAAGTATGCAGGGCTGTGAGCAAGGCATTCTCCGGTCGAGGGGCAACCCAGAAGCCATCATGCAACCAAATGGCTGAAGCAAATCCTACCCGAGGTTGCAAGAAGGAATAGGCAGCCCATGTAACCTGCTGTTCTAAGACCTCAAAATAATGAAAAGGAGCCCCTCGCCCTGTCCGTTCTGGACCAGTTGGGCACCATGAGGGGGGATGGTGCATGGCATAACGGCTAGCAGCGAACACTTCTCGAGCAAAACTCACTAGAGGTGCCTTCGGAGTAGCGTGTGCATTTCTTGGGGAGTGGGGGAAGGGCACTCCGTGAGAACAAAAGCTGGGGCTTGCAATGCATCTCCCTGCTGAACGATGAAACCCAGAGCTTGTGCTAGGTGAAAAGGCGGGAGAGCCAAATGATGCAAGGGGACAAGTGGGTTGCCCTCCGCCTCCTTAGCTGCAGCACTGGCCTGACCAGCAAAGTAGTCGGCTAGACGATTGCATTCCCGTGGCAGATAGACAAGACGGAACAGACAAGGCGCTCGGGCAAGCAGTTGTTGGCATTGTTCTAAAATGGCGACAACCGCTGGTTTTTTAATTCTTCCTTTGTACTGAAGATAATTAATTACAGGCAAGATGTCTCCCTGAACCACAACGCTGTCAATGGGGATGCCTTTAGACATGCAGGAGACATAGTACTCAAATGCAAGATTTATGGCAGCCCGACAGGCATGTGCTTCTGCTATGACATTGTCAGGACAAGAAAGCAAGGGGATGGAAAGCCACTGGACAAGGGAGGTGGAGGACGGCGTGACGTGTAGCAAGCTAACTCCTGCCCCCCCAGTTTGTGTGTTCTTATGTGCAGAGCCATCGAATTGTACAAGGCATCCTTGCCATTCTTGTGGCTCACCTAGCAGGAGAATTGTATTTGCAGACAGATCATCCATGGCTTGCAAGCGTAAATGCGTGGCTCCACAATGGCGCAAGAAGGGTACGAGACATGCAGTAGCAGTAGGGAAAGGGAGCTTTCGGTATTGTGAGAGGAGCAACCGGAGACGGTGGTCCTGCTTAACGAAAGTGGCAATTGTGTCTCCTTTAGCAAAGGACTGTTTCGTTGCAAGTCCCTTGGGAGGGAGCAGTGCAGCTTCTAGTACAACCGCGGGGAAACGCTGCAACCTAATTTTGGTGGAGTCAGTACACGCCATACTGCTGGATTGCGGTGGAGCACGGAAGTTTCTGAGCAGTGTGCTAGGCAGCGAAGAGTAGATACGCTGCCAGAGGTCAAGCGCATGGTGCGAGACCTTGCGGTTGTGCACACACAAGATGTTCGGTCGGAGTCCACCACATTCGGTAACTAGTCGCCGAAGATGGAAAAGCGTATAGCAAAGTGCTACTCCTGTGCTGCGGGACGGCACTTTGCGCCAGGTAATTTCTGGCGCCGGAGCAACCCACAGAGCCAGCCAGGTGAGATGCACAACTGGACAAAAGGATAACCAATGATCGATAGAGTTGAAACCACCCTGACAAAGTACACAGGGAACATACGAGCCAAGCGCTCGACAGCCTGCAGAGGACAGTAGGCGAGAAAAAGCAGGGGGCAGTTGCTTGGGCTCTGGCACGATAATCTGATGGAAGTGCAAAAAATTCTTACTTTCATCAGAAAGGTTGTTTAAAGTAAGATCCATTGGAGTAGCAGGTAGGAAACAAGTCGGGCAAAGTGCTCCGTATCCTGGTCCATATGGGAAGCATCGTGTACTCTTGCTACACCAAACACAGAGTTGACTACGACTGAGCTTGCCCCTGAGGGGCAACCAGAAGTCAGCATCTTCTCCTAGAGCCCATCGTAAGACAGCATAGCGTGGCACTGCTCCTACCTGAGTGGTAGGAAGATCCGCTAGCCAGTTTAAGAAAAGAATAGAGGGCCCCATGGCCCAACCATTCTTGTATATTCTCGCCGCCAAATGCCTATGTGAGGCTGCAAGCAATTTGTTAACGGCCAGTTGTTTGAAGAGCTGTTTGAAGCTACTCGCTCTCTGTGCCGGTGTGGTGTTTTGCCTTACAAGGGCTAGAAGCCGCTGTATGTCTTCGGCTGGAAGCTGCTGTTGCCAATATTTCCAGCATTGCTGGATTTGCATGGCATAGGAACCCCCTTGTTCCTCTGCAAAGGACCGATGCCCTTGCCGTAAGTAGCATCCAAAGAGGGAAATTGCCTGCATAATGGTTGGGTCGAGCAGCGGGCCTAAACACAGCCACCTACAGAGACCAACCATGAGGTGTTGCGGGAACCAATGCCGCTGCAGCAAAAAATCTGCCATTGCATGGTACAGCGGCTTGAGAAGCTTGGGCGAGAAGAAGCGTTGCGTCTGCGAGTAGTAGAAAAGACTCAGTGAAAAGGTGTTGAAATAAATAATCTTCATGTGAATGCTAAGGTTGGCCCGATTGGCAGCAGCAAGCCTCGTACGAAATTTAACAAGCTGTTTTGACAGCAAAGTGACGAGAGATGTTTGCAGCTGCACTTTGACCATGGTCTCATTCATGAGTTGACATGTCCACCCTGTATGGATTGTTAGACCAAGATTGACAGTTGACGGCACAATACACTGACCGCCTAATCCGGCTTGGTCCAGACAATACAGCTGCTCAGCGGTGTAACTGACATTTGTGAGCAGTTGCGTTTTTGATCGACATTGGCATGGACTAGCTGCCAAACGGCAAAGCATGGGGTGCCCTTCAGTTACTAGTCTAGGAATGGCGTCTGAAGCCATGTGTATGCAGTGGTCACCGTGTCTAAGGACAAAGCGACGTGCATAACCAGGGACACGTTGTAGCGCTGCACTGCAAGTGGCTTGTCCTGATTCATGAATGGGAGTTACGTAGCTCCAGACATCTTCAACTTTGTACAGCGTGTTTTCGTCAAGAGCTCTGCTGGAGAATCCTACTTGCCAGCAGTGATGCGTGTCCATGACAATACCGGCAGACTTCCATTTCTTGATGTTTTGAAAGACCTCTTGAACCCACCTCGAGTCCGTCTGCCGACCAACTATCGTAGTGTCATCAACATACCCAGCAACCACGATAACTTGTGGAATTTGATTGAGTACAACAAATATTGGGTCCATGGCAAGACAGAAGAAATAAACAGATGTGGATCGTCCCATATCAACACCAGAATGCACATTTCTTGCTGGTAGAAGTCGCCCTTGTACTTTGTGTCTAATTCTCCTGCCAAACAGAAGATAACGCGCAAATTGGAGGACCCAAGGGGAGCACTGACGAATACGTAGTATATGAAGGATCCAATGTGCATTAATACGCTCAAAAGCTTTGGATAGATCAGCAAAGAGGGCAGAAGCAGGAGAGGAACCCTCAAGGGCTCCTTGTACTTCCAGCACTGCTCTCTGCGGCTCTCGAAAGGAGTTAAGCAGAGTTTGGGCAGGGTGAAAACTGTGCCTGGTGATCCGGAAAAGAATTGCAGCAGCTGTGCCATCTTGCAGTCTGTCAAGCGTGTCTGGCATGCCTAGCGGTCGGAAGAAGTCTGCCGTGGGCCCTTGTTTGGCTTTCGGGATCCATACTCCTACTTGGGTGGGTGGTGCTAATACACCAGCTAAGATATGATGAAAGTCATCCTGAAGAATTGCAGCAGTCTGTTGCGGGAACATCCGCCAAAGAGCATAAGGTAACCCATCAGGGCCGGGAGCTGAGTCTTTAGTAAGGAGGAGATGTTCGATATAATCTTGCTCGGTGGGTTCGGGAATTGCAGGCCACGGCAAGACACACCGTCGGTAAGCCGAAAGCGTGTCGTGCCAATCTCGATCATACGTAATAGGGTGTGTGAACCAAAAGTCACGGGTCGCAAGCATTGCTTCATCATACTCAAGGGCGGTACGACATTCTTGCCCATTATGTTGTAACAATGGCCCATGATAAAAAGTGCCTCTAGGGCACACGGTTTTAAGTCTGTCCCAGAAGATTTTTTTGCCTTCTAATTCGCTGGACTGGGTCTGTGTTGTCAGTGCCAAAGGGCATTTGTAAATTTGTCGCGGTTGCAACTTCTGCTGCTTGTAAAGCAGCAGCTATGATGGTAGCTGGAATCAAAAGGCATCCCTGCTGAGTTTGCCATGGCTGTAAAAGATCAGTATCCGCACTTTGCTCATACAACAATCGTACTTCTTCCTGTCGTATATGCAGGTGTGTTTGTTCTTTGCCCAAGAGCTTGTATAAGCGTTTTAGCGGAGACAATTTTTTGAAGTGACAAGAATGAGTTCTCCACCAGCTCCAAACTATTGCACGACAATGTTGCGAGAGCACAACACTAGCAAGCCTAGTTTCTTGCGCTAAAGAAATTTTTCGTTTAAGAGCAAGTAGAGAAGCTTGCCTTGCAGCTGCCTGTAGACTTTCCGATGCTACAGTTGGATCAAGAAAAACTTGAGTCGGTATGGTATGATGCTTTTCAGACTGCGGATGTGGTCGAAGGCGCGGTTTCATCTTTAGCCTGAGCATTAAGGCTTTATGGTGACAGGTACCAATACGATACCTGCCATATATACGAGCGAAAAGTTGTGTTGTATCAAGGAAAAGGCTAGGCACTAAGAATCGATCAAGTGCGGATTCCTGGTCTTGGTATTGATAAGTAGGAAGTGCAGGATCAACATCTGTGAGCCCAGCCTGCGCAAGGAAATCATCCCACGTATGAAGGTGATTCTGATCACAGCGATTAAAGTCTCCTCCAACAAAGACCGGATGATCAGTCAGAGCAAGAACGGTTTGCAAAGTGGTTGAAACAAAAGACCTAGGGCTGTTCGGAGGTATGTAGACCGAAACAAGCCATATGGTGCAAGCTTGGTATTCAACACGAGCAGCAACCGCATAGTGTTGGACCAAGACACGTTCTTCTAGGACTTTCCAACCTGGAGGAAACAGGATTGCAACTCCAGCTTGCTCCCCCGGATTTTGCTTGGCCAGAGTAGTAACTACTTTAATATCAGGCCACGTGTGGGATAAGTATTGGAGATTAGCCTGATTCCACTTTGTTTCCTGTAGCAGTACTGGGGCCTGTTTCAACATAGTTTTGACTATCCAAGTCTTGTGCACATTGGTGGGAAGTCCAGGAGACCAGCTATTGAGATTCCGAGAGTAAATGCCTTTTACAGAGACCGGCAGGTTGCTAGGCCTCTGCATACGAAATTGTAGAATGTTATGGCAGAGCTGCCAAAACCTCGACGGGATTTGGCGTAAGGATTGAACTTCATTTGGGAGAACAAAAGGGGTATCGCCTACAGATGCAGACGGGTCTGCGACGATACAATCTGTGAACTTGCCAATGTTGACTCGTAGAGAATGAAGGGCATCTGATAAGTTGACATTGCCGTTAAAACCACACAGCATGAGGAAGTCCTCAATCATGATCTGCCGGTACGGCAGAGAGGGATGGATAAAATGGATGAGGAAGTGGAGGGAAGAAACGTGCGTGATAGAAGCATTTGTTTGTCTGGTAGTATGCCAATATGCTGCTTTGAGGCCTGTAGAGAGGGTACGCTGCACTAACCGGAGAGATTTGATGGGTAGGTGACATAACCGCGTCATTCAGCATGTATAAGAGCCTTAGCTCTGTGAAAAATCTTTGCCGAAATCTCTCCTTGTGTGCACACGTACCAAACCGATTTTAGCGTCATAAGACGACAATCATCAATGCAAGCCTCAGTAGGAATGTGAGTAGCAGCTTGTTCTGTTGTACTGGTCGCAGGAAGAACTGGATGCGGGGTGTGTGGTGTAGGCGTAAGGGAAATCAGCCGTTCACAACTGCTGGCTTCAGGGGCTTCGAGTTGGTGGATAAGCAGCAGACAGAAATTGGGCAATTTATCTGTTTGCCAGATATTTTCTTGGAGTCGTGGGTGAGCTGCTCGTGCACTTTCAGGACAGATGCTAAGGCACCAATCCTGAAGGAGCCCTCCAATAAGGATGACAGGAAAGTTCCCTAACATAAGATGACAAACATTTGCAAAGGGTTCTTTGCATACTCGATTCTCTGCTGCCAGCAAAAGGTGGGAAAGCCGCCAAAATGCACATCCTGGCTCAACAAAACTATGTGCCCACGGCTTTTCAGTAATTGTGCAGATGCGTTCCTGTTGGATTGCAAAAGCACATAAATGTTCCGTTCCAACTCCCTGGGGGTTTGTTTGAAAACCAAACATGGAGCGATACCAGGAGGACGACTGCGAGGGCTGACAAATGCGCACGGGCTCTCCACCATACTTGAAGAGTAGAATCTCAAGTGTGTCATGGAGACGCAATAGATATAGGTGTGTGGCTCGACTAGGACCAAGATACCTCATGTGATTTGGCTGGTGGGCGAGCCAACAAATGATGAACCCTGTGTCAGCTGTTTTGATCGTAATAAGAAGCTGTCGCAGAAATAGAGTGATTCTGTGATAGGTGCAGTGATACAGTAGTTCTTGCTGATAAGTATTAAGGGCATCACTGTTGACAGAGAGGGTACACAAGGCTTGCGCAATCTCTTCACTGAAGAAGATCCATTGCGGTACCGCTGCTTGCTCCGCATAGTCAAGGAGGTTAAGGTCTGTAAGAAACTTGATCAAGGGCTCTTTGCCTAGAATGTCAAAACGTTGCTCTCGCCTATCCTTATTGCTGTTGTCAATGGCTTCTTTGGTGAGATAAGGCGGCAGTATCTGTGTTACTAAAGGTTGAGCAATTGGAGGCCTCGTGACTGGCGACATCACCAAGCTCCGATAGTTAATGTGTCGGTAGGGCTCCGGGACAATTGCAGTTTGGGTGCTTCTGCCCGACATTTTGAGATTGTTTTCGATGGCTTGCCTAAAGGAGACATACCCTTGTCTAACATCATCCGGTGAGGCTACCCCAAAGAAGCATTCGGTTTCTCCTTGGATCCATGCTCGAACGTGATCAGGCGTGCCAATGGCAAGGCTGATAAGCTTGGGATGAAAGGAGTTACCAACAAAGGAGCGTATTGTCTGCGAGTGCAAAACATGTTTAAGGCGCGAAATAGTGGCAAAGTTGCGGTTGAGACCTGAAACTTGCAACACCTCACTGTCACTTAAGAAGCGGAACGGAACTCGTATACTACTGTTGTGAAATAACGGAAGGACATCGCGAAGCACAGCATCTTTCTCTGGATTAGAGGAGGTTTTGTTGTAGAAGCAACTCAAAAAGCGCCTCCACGCTGGATAATAAATTGCAGGTATAAAATCGCTCCATTGGAAAGCAGGAACAGAGCTATCGGTGAACATGTTTGCTATCACAGCAAACCGTTCATGTGTGTGCCAGTATGAAGTTCTCCACAGCAACGCTGCAGGATGGTAACTAGTCCAGCTGTAGCGAAGAGCAATATCACTGAGGACTTCAAGGGGTCGCATGAAAGGTTTGATAAAGACGTCGCGAAACTTCCCTTTATCATGCATGGATAATGGTTTCCAGTCAGTTGGCCATTGGAGGTCTTCTTGGCACAAGGCTTGAGAGTCAACTGTGTCATGGAGGATGTTGTTTTGGAAGAAGAGGCGAAGTCTTTTTGCTGGCGATATTTTGGAAGTACACCAAGTCATTTTGTCTCGTGTAATGTGCGATAGGCCAAGGCAGGCTCTGATGAAAGTAAAATGATCATAGTGCATTGAACCTGCATTTTCGATAAGAAAGCGGATATGTGTCTTAGGAAGGACTGTTCCAAGTAGATATAGCGCGAGGTGCATTGTAAAGAAAAAAACACTGTCAGGACCACAAGTGCCTAAGCGTCCATGTTCCTGACCAGCATAAGTGAGGTCAGTACAGGGACTGCCTCCAATGACAAAGACATGACAAGAGTCACTTAAAGTGACGAACTCTCTTAAGATTCTCGCTCCATCATCAAAGAGAAGATCCACATCATTCGCATAGAAGAAAATGCCTCCTTTGAGGCTGTGTATCCATTGCACGTTAACAGAGATTCCATGTTTTTCTGCAACCAAATATCTGAGTATTTCATCTCTTTCACACAGCACACAGACTTTGGGGCGATAGCCAAATTTCTCAATAAGGATGTCCAAAGACGATCCGCATCCGTCAAACATGCTCAGAACAGCGTACGGCGGTTTAGACAACTTTGCATGGGTTGATCAATTGGAGAGGCAGGCGATGTGATGTGATCCGTCTGTGATGACTGCGACAGAGATTTTTCAATGGCTTTCAGTTGTTCCACAGGAATAGTTGCATCACTGGGAGGCGGTGGACATAGCTTCTCTGGAATGTAAGCAGCTTGGAGCTCGTTCACATTTAGAGGAACGGGGCCAACAACATCTTTTCGATTCCCAACATCAATGGCCCTTTTTGTAGTAAGTTTTCTCTTAGATGTACTTACTTCTCGCTGCCCAAACTTGTTTTTGGCACGTTTTGAGTCTTTGCCACGCGCAATATTGGACGTTCGTTTAGGAGGTCGCGTGTGAAGCCATGTGCTCGAAATTGTCGCATGTCGGTAAAGGATACCACAAATTCGATCACCTGCTTTGAGTTGCGAGATACACAATTGACTCAGCCCAGTAGCATTATCGTACTTCAGAATTGTGGAGTTGGCATTTTCATGTTCTAGCACATAAAAATGCTCACACGGTTGATGCTCCCCATTCAGTGGGTCCGGACCCTGATGAATAACTAAGGCAATGCATTGCCAAATCTGCCCACCTGATTGGAAGGTATCTTTTTTAAGGAACTTGTCATAGTCTGTTGCAAGTGGCTGGCTCGCTCGTTGAAAGTGCAGCCACACAAGTCGACAGGGTGAGCAAGAAATAGTGGCCCAATTAAAGTTACTGGCACATTCTTGGCATTCTTGACCGACATTTATTCCATCATCACGTCCAATGGGCAAAAGATGCTCCGACCATGGAAAAGCCGCTTCAAAAAAGGCAACATGTGATAAAAGTCCCGTCGGTGAGTCGGTGACTATGAAGGTAGCGACATTATGCTCAACAATTCTATGACAACTCAGACAGGTAAATGAGACCCTAGATCCTAGTAGGTCATGAAAAGGAGGCGGAATTATAGCGACAATAGACTCATATGTTCTGAGCAAGTCCATATGAGTATCCTTGGGGAGAGCAGACATAGCCAAAGCTAGGTGATAGTGATCAAAATCATCATTCGGTAGATGAGATGCACACGTCCAGCCTGTAGCTACTGCAACCATCGCTCTGTGGCCAATGTGATTTTCGAAGTTTACTTGCTTGTTCCAATTTGCTTTGGAGACAATGCGCAGTGCTGCCGTGTAGTAACAAGCTGTGGCATTGAGATTCTCATATAGAGATACTGCTCGCTGAATGTCCTCATCCTGAAAGTCCATGTTTTGCAGGGAGACATCACGGCTGATCATCTGCTGTATCTGGTGAATATATGATTGTCGACGTTTGTTTTGGAGGATCTCGTTGACAGAGTTTTGGTTAGTAGCGCAATTGGAAACATGTTGAGCGTTGATTCCCCCTTTTACAAGATGATGGCTAAGGCCATCACCTCGTTTTGGGGCAGGTTTTGGAGTGGGTTTCTTGGCCGACTGTCGACGTAGGTCACTGGAGCTTTTCTTAGGGGCAGGCTTTCTGTCAGTGGTCGCTTCAACAGGATGTTTTGACTTGGTCGAAAGCGCCCGATGGCCTACTTTTTCCTTTGGATCATCTTCTAATTGTTGTTGCAGATCTAGGAATACCTGTTCACAAAACGAATCAGTCGAAAGCTGTGACGCTTCATTGCCCGACGGGCACTCATTGAGGGAAAAGGGAACAATAACCTTCTCTTCAGGGAGCTCTTTAGTTTGGTGGGTTTCGGTGTTGCAGGTTTGGGATTGCTGTAAGGCGTTTGGACAAGCAGTACAATCTTGTTTAATGCTTCCGTTTGCAAGGTGCAAGGCAGAGCTTTCATCAACTTGCATTGCTTCGTTCACAGAACCAAGATCATTTTGGGTATTGGAGATGTAAGCTTTGCTTTCCAACAGTCGTTCAGGTGTCCCAGCAAATTCAAGCAGAGAAGATGCTGGACTAACCTGACTTCCTTGATTCGCGGTTTGATGTTCATCACAATCTTTTACTTGAAGGTATGTAGCGACGTCACTACAAAGCTGGTTCTTTTTGGTTGGGGAGCAATCGGACAAAAGATCAAAGTTCTGTTTCAATGTTGTTTCTTCTTCATGGGATGTAGAACCAGTTGCATCGATTTCTGTTGGTAGAGGACTGACTGCATCTTGATTATGGTCAGACGAAGACGGGATCGAACGAGCAGGTGATTGTTTGTTATCGCGACACTCGCCAGCGAAAGAGGTATCTCTTTGGGCATTTATAATACGTTGAGGGTTGATGCCAGTGATATTGGCCGTCTGCTTGGTTGCAAAAGACTCCGTAACATGATTCTTGTGTGAAAAGTGACTGTTGTACCAAATCGACAGAATGCGGCCAACAGGTGCTTTCCTAAAGACATCATGAATTTCTATCTGACCCGGTAAGAAGAGAATGAGGTTAGCACGGTCATAGACACTGAGCTCTAGTGCATTGCTGAAACACCGAGAGACCTTACCTCTTTCAAAACGTGGTTGTAGTACTTGCAGCTTCTGACCATGTTCAATTTGACAATGAACAATACATTCACGCTCAGGCAAAGTTGTGATGACATCTTCATTGTGCTGTCGGAGGGGTGGCTTTGTGGTTGTGCATTCGAGGAAGATTGTATGATGATCAAGGAGATGCTTTTGTTTCATCAGAATGTCAAGGAGGTGAGAGACCTCTTTCATAGAGAGTTCAGCTTCAACAAAGCAAATAGGAACTATTTCGTCAAGTAGATCAACGGCAACGTCTCTCTTGCCAATTTCAAAGCTAAAAACTTGTAGCTGCCCAAATCTTCTACGCGACATGCTATTACGTGGTAGGGGAAAAAATCCACTAAGCCGAGCACCTTGACATAGTCCTTTGTTATGTGCCCCAACATGATGGTCAGTTTTGGTTTCTTTGACGTAAATGTTGGAGGTCCTTTCAGTAGTATGGACGTCAGGCTGTTTGTAGTGGACAATTCTTTTATGTGCTTTGTGGTCAACAAAGGTACCAGGTATTCGCGGAAATGAGGCAGGTGAGGCATAAAAGGCAACAACTTTCTGTTGACCTTTATCTTGGACATGTACTATGGCAGGTCGGATCTGTATAGCGCCCAAGACTTTTTGCAACTCTTCACTGAAATCGACATCGACGGTTCCATCTTTCATCATAAGCGATCCATCATCTTCAATTTGAAAGGCTTCATGAGTGTCACTTCCAGTAGTGCTAATATCAACAGTCCAACAGTTTTCATTGATTCCCGCAGTGAAAGAACATTGTAGACTGCCTTCTTCTTTGCCAAAGGGAATCTTAATCTGTTCTTGGAAGGTTCGAAGCCTGAAATTTTCAAGTTCAGCTCCTTCAGCATAAATGACCAAAAGTAATCTTTTTTGGATATAGTATGGAATGTTCATGTCAATTAGGATGCTCTGGAGTTGCCATCTTTCTTCTTGTGTGCAAGATCTAATGTCAAGAAAAGTGGCAGTTCGAAAGCGATAGAATGTGGGAGCGTCACCAAAACGCATGTTCCAGAAAAGGGGAATTACCCTTTGGAGGTCTTGTTGAGTAGAGGATGCAATTTCTTGACTTAGACAAGCATAAATTGACGCAATGGAACCAGTCACTATGCGAACTTCAGATTCAGCAATGCCAAAGGTGACACAGCATCGGTCTGTTGCTCCAAGCTCTGTATGGAGAGGGGGGTCATGCGTATAGACTCGAAACCGAAAGACTCCTGGCACGGCAGTAATAGCAGCTTGAATTTGTGGTGTAAGGGACTTGCTGGAACAAAGCCATGTCTCAGCATATTCCAGACTTGGCGAATAGACTTCAAAGCTATTTACATTACGAGTGGCACTGAGTGCAATGAAATAAGTAGCTTTGGTAAAAGTGCGCAAGCGTCCGTTTTGTGCAAATTCAAAGCTTTTGTATTTGCTGATTCGCTGTATGTGGGCTCGATGCCTTCGCAGCGAAGTGCAGACCCCAATAGTTAAGTCGATACAAGTTGCACTAAAAGAGCACTCATGAAACAGAAGTACGTGTCGTAGTTGACTGCCTGAGTGATAGAGCTGCAAAATATTATCTTGCAATCGACTCTGTATTCCATAAATAATGATATCTATCGGATGATTTCCAGTAACGACAGCACAAATGTTGCGATACTCATCCTCTCCAACAACAAAGAGATTACGGCTAAAACGGACAGTGTTGACCATGCTAGGAAAACGACAAAGAAAAAGGATGCGCGGTGAGGCAGCTAAGGAGGGTCCACTGAGTTGTGAAAAAACTCCTTTCGCCTCAAAAGAACCAAGTATATCATCGTAGATAAATTGCGAAATCGTGCAAGAGACTTCCTTAGAAACCATTCTTGGAGACTAATAGAGCCTATAACGAAGCTCAAAAGGTGTCTAAGGACACCCCTCGAGTGTGCTTGTAAGGAAAGCTGTCGAAAAGTTACTATCAAATGGTGTCTAAGGACACCACTTGAAATTGTACGGTGTCTAAGGACACCGCACAATGCAAGTAGATGAAAGTGGTCGGAAGTAAGATCCTAAGCGCAAAGAAGGTCCTAACTACGCGTACCGGCCCGGAGACAACTTCTTCTCTTTAAGAAGTAGTCTGGAACCTCCTAACTCAACAGATTATTACTGAGAGTTTTTGAGCCGATATGCCTTGAGCCAAAATGGCTACGGACGCCTGATACAGGTGACGGGTTGCCGGTTGAACAGAGGCGGGACAAGAACACACACCGTGGCTCACCAGGTGGACACGCCACTTTCGAGCAAGGGTGTCTCTCCGTGTTCCGCACTTGGAAGGTACATGCAAAGCGCTGTCCCTGGCAGGGAAACACTTGTTCCAGGCAAGCCGCATTCTTCCCAATCGCATGCGCCCTGTCATTTTTCATGCTTTTGGGAAAGCCAAAAAGGATGCTCCCAAGGATGAGTTCGCACAACTTGGGTGGGAAGCTTTGCAGATTGCGCTGTTGGGGATGCCACATTACCCCGCTGCATGGGTTGTCGACACCTGGAAACCGATAGAGGGATGCTCCTTTACGGGTAGCCCAACCGCCCTGGCAGGCAACAGTGCATTTCGTTTTTTGCCTTCTGATGCAATGGCACCCACAAGCAGCAGATCCCCATCATACACTCTTGGGGCACGGCACCTTGCCAGACTCAGATGTGGACCCTTACGGGAAACAAATTCAGAGCTCTTGGTTCGACAGCCACGGACCAGCACTTCCAAGAGCGTGCAGGTCACAGGCGGTCAACAAACCGACCCTGCCTCTTTGTCTCATGGAAAACGGTAACCGAGCAAGTTGGCATCCCAGCGGTACAGGCAGTCGTTGCCCAACTTGCACGATGGAGTTTTGCATGCAGTCAACCTTCTCCCAGAACCCCAACAGCAAGAGTTCCGTGCGGCCTGCACGGGATGCAGTCCATCCCCACCCTAGCGGAATCAGTCGAGCCTAGCACCATTAATCCTGGAAGATCGAGAAAAAAATGCCAGCCAGAACCATTTATGGGCACCAGTCCTCAAGCACATGCGGACCATCATGCGTTCTGGCTCACGACCGCCACTGTTCCCCCTCTGATTGTGTACAGATTCATTGGAGGCCTTGGAGGAGGCGCCTTGGGCGGATCGGACGCCTCCACCTTTGATTGTACCAATCCGAGAGTGGATGGCACGTGCGTCTATGGTCCCTCGCTTGCGCCTGTTGACCAGCCTGGGGAAAAAGTCACTGGGGTAGCAGCGGGAGCCACTACTTGTCCCCACGAACTAGCTATGCTCATTTCGCTGCTGTGCAGCCATGCATGCGATGGCAAGAGCTTGGTTTTGGGCGGGCGTCAATCCTCCATAGGAGAACCCAAATCATGTTAGAGGCAGCAAGGCTTTTGCCGGCGCACAGGAGGTTACCTCACGTGACGTTCCTCAATGGGCTCTAGTGGAAACTCTAAGCACTACAGCCGGAGCGTATTGTTGCGTGTCTCCCGAATCTGCAACCAAGTAGCCGTAGCATCAGGGCAACTGAGCTGTATTGTCCTGCAAAATTTTGCATCGAAGGCTTTAGCGCGGGCAGCTACACAGGAGCTGTCGTATTCCTAGCAAAGCCCAGCCGCCGAAGTAGCGCGGCAAACAGTTGGCGAAACCGATGCGGGCCGCCTGGCCACAACAAAGACCTCTCGCCCGGACGACGCAGTGAAGTGGTATAGCCAATCAACTCAGCATCCAGCACCAAAAGGACTTGTGGATTGCCTTGCGACGTCTTGCTGCCCGGGATGATGAGGCTCATGCCTTTGCCATGACGATGAGGGACCAAGTGCTGGTGAGTCAGCGAGAGCATCTCACTCGTCCTCAGCATGGCATTGAAACCAAGGGCGAGCAGCAGCGCAAATTCATGAGACCCTTGCGCATGAGCCAAGATCATGGCCTCCATTAGCTCCCAATGAGCCGGCAGTGCCCGTGAAGGAACATAGTACAAACCGGCGCACGGTGGACCTTGTAGGTCCCACACAGAGGTTGCGCAGTCATTGGCTTCATTCTGAATTGCCGTGGGCGCCGGCCGTTTCGTCCCCGTCCTTTCTATTGGCCCAAGCTTTAGCGCTTGTGCAACAGGGACTTCACTGCTCTGATCAAGGCGGGAGGAGTGAGAAGTAACCTGTGGGAATAAGTGACGGCTAACAGGTGTGGTATCATCTGGACTCCCCTGGTCCATACTCCCCCCTGCGCTTTCATCCGTGTCATTTGTTTCGACATCGTTTGCACTTTCTGCTTCCTCAGCTTCTTCATCTTCGTTGATGTCAACATTTTCATCTGCAGTGTCCTTCTCCGTAGCCTCGCTACCAGACAGGGCATCCTCTTCTTCATCTTCTTGCCCTGTGGACCTGCAGCCTGCGAGCGCTGTCAGCAGCTACAGCTAGTCGATCTCTCCCGATAAGTGAGATATTGGGGTCCACCTTTGCACACTGTTTACATCTGCAGCAGCTAGTCTATCCAACAAGTTGCGAAAGATAGAACAAGAAGCCTTTCTCAAGTGCACTTCGCTACGAGAGGTACGCACCCCACCAACCTTGTTGCATATTGCTCGACGTGCCTTTGCAGGCTGCGCGCAACTCTGCACATTCCACTGTGCAGGAGATGCACAAGTCACCTTAGTCTAGTAAAAGAGAGAGATACGAACCCAGCAGCGACACCGGAACAAACAAAAAACCCAAAACCAAAACCAACCCAACAAACCACCAAACCAAAAAAGGAGCAGGGTTCGGTAGGCTGCGTAAGCCAATGCAAAAAAAGGGAATCGCAGTGAGACGGGGGCAATGAATTCATCCTTCACGCTCAGTACTTCTTGGTCAGGTTGGCAGGTTTTCCCCAAAGGGAGCAGTGAGATGGGCACACATCTATAGAATCGCTGAGAAAGGTGCGCACTGCGAGAAAGTTCAAAAAGGCACCTCAATGAATTCCAAGGTTTCCTGCGGTCGCAGCTTTGCAGACGTAGCGTCAGAGGTGGCTCACTCGCACAGTGCGCAATTTGGCTGACACTGAATAGCAATGAGTGACAATGAGTGCTCGATGCAATGCAAAGGCCAAGGCAGCCACAGGTACTTTTGTTATTTCACCAGCGTTCCTCATTTGATCACATCTGAAACGCAAGTGAGTACAGGTCTGAAAGTCAACGAGGTGCCAAGTATCCTCAAACTATCTCACTGCCATCAAAATCTCGAGGAAAGGCGAAGGAGGCGAAAGAAAGGGGAGGACGTAGACGAACTTGCTGCGAGACAATTGGCAAAGGGAAAATATCAGTGTCGGCCACAAAAAACTACAAATCCTCGAAGACCATGACACGTGAAGCCGCCCAGGAAGGAGCAGGGTACGAGTCCGCCGCACAGTGTGGCCAGAGCCACCTCCCCCAGGGGGGGAGGGCGCCACAGGAGCGACTGCCGGACAGGCTTTGCAACTATTCTCGGACTGTGCAACCACGTGTGGCCATCGCATGGCAGGGCAAATGGCAAAAGCATTTTCTTCTGCATAAGTCCCCCGAGGGCGGTGCAAGAAAAAATTGCAGCGACCCTCACGGTGCTGGTGATGCGGTATGACAATCCCTACACCCAGGTGTGTCTGCACCATTACGTTTGGATCACACACCACAGTCCCCCTCTCTGCCAAGGCACCGACATGGGTGCAACCCATGTATACACTGCAGCAAGTTATTGGCCCAAGCAGGAGTAACAAAGCGCTGTGAGTACTACCAGCGCGTAAACAGTGACGGTCTGCATGGCTGTTGCCTGCCGCTCCCAACCTATAGCAGGAAATGATATCCTCGTGTCCACCAATCTTCGTGAGCATGATCCTTTCGAAGCACTTGAAGACCTCATAGTGGAATACTTGCCCACTGTTAGTTTCGGCTGTGAGGTGGACCTGCTGTACCCGAACACCCAAGAACCCTTTACGGATTGTTCTTCGAAGCAATACGCACTTTCACCAAGTAGCGCGGCAATGCCTTGAGGTTCTCAAACACAACAAACGACAAATCCAAGGATGGTTGTCTCAACTGCCCAAAAGCCACGCGAGTCCCGGGAAATACATCAGGCGTGATCCCGAACAATGCCTTCTCTTCGGTCTCACGACTGAGACATGTCTGGGGTGAACCCAACTTGCACACTGTCGGATACTCGGCATGCAGAACTGTTACCAACTACAGGTCGTCAAACTCCCTGCGACGGTGGTGTGTTTTCAGCAAGCCGCTGTTGTTGCACCAGGATGCGTCGACTTTGGTGTCCGAGCTTTTGCGGAATACTTTTCGCTCCAGCACAATGGCGCAAGTTTTTTTTGCACGGTTGGAGACGCCATGTGTGCAGAGAATGCACAGGTCATCTTGCACTGCTTATGATTGAGACTTCGGCCAGGAAGGGTAAACCAAACAAAACACACAACCAACCGACCCAAAAAACCAACAAACAACAAAACCGTCACCCCACCATGTACATGTTGTTTACGCGCTTTGCTCCAGGACAAGAACTGAGGTTCTCGCCTGAGGAAGTCGCAGGGCATGTGACCTTGACTCGGGCACCTATGAATGGACGATGAGGAGCAACGAAAGATGCTTCCACTGCACTGGTGTCCGGGAGGCTGATGGTTGGGTGCTGTGTTCCTCAAGTGTGTGATTGGCGCTGCTTCAAGTGTGGTGATTTGTGGGTGGTGGTTGGGCGATTTGTGGGTGGTGGTTGGGCGTTGTGCTCATGAGCGTGGGAAATGGCACTTGAAGAGCACTCCACCAAACACCGATTCAAATCCAAACCACAATTGAAAAGCAGAGGGTGACAACTGACCATGTGTTTCTCAGCATGGCAGGGCCTCGATGCACAGGGCGCCGCCAGCTACGAGACTCAAGTGGTCAAGCAGAGGTGAAACGGAAGATACTCAGGTGAAACGGACATGGGGCGCAGAATTACGCAAAAAGGCCTCTCAGTATATGTTGCGAAAGTTCAAAGTTCGGGAGTTTGCTTGTGCAGGGAGTGCACGTGCGCACTTGCGCACTTTCTCTTGCGCACTTGGCAAGTGGCCTCCCGTAGGCTTAGCTGTTAAGGAGTTTGCTCGAAATGTGCACAGCTGCTCCCTCTGTTGAGGGAGCTTCGTCAGGGGCCGGATGGCGCACCTGAAAGCAATGACTACCATAGCATTGAGCAGGCACCTGGGAAAACTGCCGCGAAATGTTCCCGATTGCTCCAAGCTTTCGGAAACCGGATTCTTTTTTGCACGAGTGGAGACGCCATGTGTGCGGTGTGCACAGGTCATCTTTGCTAATGGTTGAAACTCCGCATACTCAGAAACAAGAACCAAGAAAACCACCAAACCAACCAAGACCCCAAACACACCGAACAAAACCAAGAAAACGCGCGAGAACAGCGAAACATGGTGAAAAGGGGAACTGCGGCTGTACATCATAGGCGAAACATGGTGAAAAGGGGAACTGCGGCTGTATGCTACCTGGGCCAACGAATTCACATTCAAGCTGCTGTCGATTTGCATACCAAAAGGCATTGTGCGAAAGGCCTGTGTGCTGACAGGCCAAGTCACAAGCTATCTTGCAGCTTCCTACTGTGAGCTGCCGGAGAAGTTCCCTAGGAATGCAACTAGTCGAAACTCGATGATCAGAGAGCAATGTAGGTCAGGCCTTGGAAAACAGCTTTGCCCTGGTCACAATCGTTTCAAGCAATTGCGAAATCAGGAAGAGCTGTGGCCTATGGCGGGCTGCAGAGAAAAGTTTCGACTTCGCATCGCAAGAAATGGGCCTGCACCGTCGACTGCGCAACCACGTAAGCGTTGCTTTCGATGCTCTCCAAGTGCAATAGCTTGCACAGCGTTTTGATCTCCGCGCACAAGCGGCCCCTCCTTGGCCGTGACCTGGCCGCCGCCGCCCTCCCGGATCTCACGCAGGACGCGCAAATGCCCCCCTAGACACCCGCCGGCTCACCTTTCGCTTGATGGTGTTGCTGAAGAAAATTGGGCCGGTCCTGCAAGTAGGGATCTATGGAAGATTCATTAAGTAATGATACTTAAACCCAGTGCAGTGTTTTTTGCTTGCTCTGTGTTGTGCAGGGCCTGGAATGGTGATTTTCCTCGCTGGTTGGCCCCATAGGTGGGCGGTGTCAGGTGGTGTTCCGGGAATTTTTTGTGCGTAGATGTGTGGCAGCACTCAGAACACACAATCCTGGACCCCCATGTGTCTCCTAAGAAGCTTCCACAGGGTCTGTCTTGCAAGCATCACAAGTGCCAGATTGGCCTGTGGGCCCCAAGTTCGAGGGTGCACTTGGAATTCCTAGGGTCCGTGCCTGTTAGTTGCCGATGCCGATATCTTGTGCTGTTGCTCTCGCGGGTGGTTTTCTGTTTGACCTATTTTGACGCTCAAAGGGGCCCCTGCGGTAAGGGTGTCGTGTGAACCGGTCTTGTTTGCACAATGCCCACATAGCGTTTTCTGCTCAGTGGGGTATCTGCTGTTCTTCAGTGCCCTGCATTGCGGATCTACATCAAAATGATGACCAGTCTTGGTCAACCAAATGGACTCAGGAATGCTCGTGTGCTTCATTTGCACCGACGAACTTGGCAAATTTAAATTGAACTCTTTTGAGCATGGCTCCACACTCTCAGTAGAGGAAGGGCCGGATGATGTCTGTCTCTCTTGGCCTTTGGGGCCCTCCTCCTTTTTGAAATTTCACCTTAGGTGTCAGCAGCCATCGTTGTACAGCAGGATCACTGCCATGCACCACCAGTCTTGGTGATCATTGGATGCTTCACTTTCTTGGGGTTGCACTGTAGTGAGCATAGCCAAGATGGCCAAAGACCTCCACTTTGGTGAGAGCACCAGGCCTGTCATCATGGCCAATGCGGCTCTTTTTCTCTTTTGCCACTTCCATTCGAAGTGTTTGGTCGTCCTTGTAGAGGTCATCCTCCTTGAGTTCTTTCGGAAGACGCCTGAGAAAGCATTGTGATGCCCACCTTCGTTGCCAAATTCAACGAAGCCGGATGAGAGTGCTTGCATGAGTACTCTTGAGGTCATAGGCTTGGCCAACCCATTTGCCAGCATGAATGTGGTCGGCACCAACATGAAATACTGGATTCTACCGGTAACTCTTGCCTCCTTGGAGGCCAACACGTAAAGCCTCTGCAGCTTGTTCTGGGGAATGCTCTTGCCACCGGTGCTCAACACGAAGAAGTCACGACAGTCCGTGGCTGTGTCCACGGGGAAGAGCTGGGAACCTGCTTCTTGCTGTTGTGTCAACAGCTGTAGTGAAGGCTTTTAATTTTTTCATTTTTTTTCCCCTGCTCGGGGCTTGCTGCGTGCGAGGGACCGTTTTTGCGGTCGGGCCGGTGGGACAAGCAGGGCGCGGCAGTTTGGCAACCACATTTCTGTCAATCTTGTCGCTACCATGCCACTGGTCTCCAGGCCGTTCACTGCTGAAAGTGTCTCAGCATGTGACGTTGAGTATGAAACTCGCTTTGCTTTCCCGCCATAGGCGTAGAGTCTTAGAGGACTGTCGTGGTCATTCTTCCATGGAATTGCTGGCGCCATCTAGCTGCTAAGGACAAGACCTTTGCTCTGGAGCCCTGGAAGGTTCCTTTATATGGCCTTTGGTGCCTCAAACCCGTGCACGGCTTGAATGACGCTCCAGTTGCATGGCAGTTGAGCCTCGGGCAGTTCCTCAAGAAGAACAAAGGAACTCACAGCCACTTGGACGACAGTTTCTTCTTTTGGAAGGATGCAGAAGCCTTCCTTGCAAGCAGTACTCGCCACACATGTGGACGACTTAGCTTCTGTTGGTTCTGGAGCATTCTTGGGCGACCTCGGGGTAGTTGCCCGTGGGCAGGGAAAGGAAAAACGACGCAAATGCGTGCATGGCCGCATGGGTGAGTATGGCTGTCCATCTGGCGAGCAAAGCGGTAGTGAAAGATGGGCGGAGAGCAGGTGGAGCATCTCGTGCTTTGTTGTGTGCCAGGAGGCACGAGAACTGGGTTGCTTCGTGGCTCCATCGTCCTCCTACTTCCATAGCCAAAACGACATGCCGGCAGCGACTTAATCGTTGGAGTTCTGGGTAGGCCCTTTCTTTGGATTTTCTGGCATCTTGGAGTGCAGCTCCGGCATAGCTCCCCCGACGGCGACGTGGTTCCCCCTGTGCTGGTCAGGGGCGACACGAGTGTGGTATCGACCGCGAGTTGCGAGCCGTTCCAAAATGCTAGCCCATTGGCGATGATTTCGATTCTTCTGTCATCAACCCGGTGCACTGCCGGAAGGTTGAGATCAGCCAATAGTGCTCCAGGACCACCACAAGCCTGAAGATCGACCAGGCAACTTTTGCTGCCCGGCTGAAGCCGGCACCAGATCCCAAAGGTGCAATTGACGGAAAACTCACCGCAGAAGAGGTGACACAATTTCGTTCTGTGCTTGGAGGGCTGTTTTGGTTATGCAGCACTCGGTTAGATCTGATTGCTGAAGTTGGCGTGTTGCTACCTCCTGTATGCCAGGCCAAGGTATGTCATTTGAGGCAAGCCAACCAGCTGCTCAAGCAGAAAGCGTGTGCTTGGACTCTTTCTGGCCTACTGGAACGAAGCTCACAATCCACGCACTGGTGGATGCCCTGCTGCAATAAGACCTCACGGATCTTTGAGAAGGTGAATCCCTTGAGGAAGGCGCCATCCCAGCTTCAGGTTCAGTGTTTACTGCAGTTGACATGAATAAGCGTTGGTTGAGGCGCGAAGCTGTGGTAGATCTTGTGGCCAGAAACATACGTTGGCGATCGAAACAACCACGAGCGCACAGTCCTGACTTCACAATCCATTGGACCTTTTTGAGTTCCAGCACCGGATCCAGATGCCGTCGATGATGATCGTGCCATCTGGGTACTGGTTCAGAAAGTTCAAATCGCTTCTGTGGTAGAGATGGCAGCAATGTTTCTTCGTCCATCGTTTCGCCAGGTGGTTCAGGTTCAGGAGCAATGACCTGCGGTGTGCCAACAGGGTAGTAGAGGAAGTGCAGCACGCACAGACTTTCCCAGTGGTTCTTGTACTTTTTCTTGATCTGAAGATGGTTGTCGTTCTCTTTCTTGAGCCTGGCATAGCTTTCAGTTCCCTTCAACCAAAGGAGGAGAGTTCCTCTGGGCTGCTGGAGGTTGAAGACCCTTGAGACCTTGGCCATAGATCACTCCATGGATTGGATGATGTAGCCAGGTTGTCCCTTTGTCAAATGACTGTAGGATCTGGATCTGATCCTCCAGAGGTTCTTTTTGGGCACTTGTCGCCAATGAATGCCATCCGATGAAGTGCTGCTTGTAGTGAGTGGTTTCTTCAACTGTTTTTCATCATGTGGTTCAAGGTCTCACCAGAGTCAACGTCCATGTTGAAGAAGGTGCCCACATACTTTCTGACCATGCGTATTGGCAGTAGGTATGGCTTCCTTTGATGCGTGGCGATTGCAGTGCCATTGTCTTCATCAATCTCCAGTAGTGTGGCTGGACCTCTCCATGCATCGTCCCTGTGGATTTCGATCTGAGTTGCGCCACGGATCACGTCTTCGGTCTTCACCTTCTGCGGCCTTGAACGACTGGCGCGAACCAATCTGTCCTTTGAGATTGCCTGCTGAACTGCTGTGAGTGAGACCTGCCGCAAACACAAGGCGGATTCGAAGACTGTGAGGTCTTTTTCTGTGGCTCCTTGTATGGCTGTAGTGTTCTCTGTCTCGAACTCGAAGAGTGAAGGAGGAAGGTCGGACTGCCATGCTAGGACTATAACCACCGTACGAGAGGCACAAATTGTGGGACATGGCTGCTTCCATGGCCACAGCACCATCTTCTGTCACCAGGCCTTGTCGCTCTGCTTCTCTCATCTTCAGCCAACGTGAGCTTGATCAGTCCGTCGCTCGACGCCAGTGCCTGTGTGTTGGCTGCAGTGGAGGTGGTCGCTCCTTTAGGGTCGAGTATCTTCGGCACACTGCTTCGCGACTGCGACTGCTTCGCCTGCGAGATCTGTGACTTCAGGGGGCATGCCAGCTCTGGAACAGTAAGCTGAGGAAGTCTGCTGAAGCTGCGTGCCAGGGCTTAAGTTGGAAGGCCAAGCAATAGTCGTGGAGCAAGTGGTGGATCTTCCTTGGCAGCTTTTGGCAACTTCTGCAGGACGCGCTTCAAGCTGTAGAGCGGTTTGATGGTTCTTGCTTGAGCGACTTCCATGCTGACTTCTTCTGTGGAATCCATACCTTAAAGCTCCAGTGCACTTTATTGCAGCATTTCTTGCCAAAGGAGTCAAAGCAATCCAGTTGAACGCAAGTGAGGTCTGCTGGACTGACTAAGGCGTGTAGGCCAAAGCTTGCCATGCTCCAACTTGGCCATTGGCCCAAAGCAAAATCGAATCCCCATCATAAGGTTCAGCAACCTGGCTGAACACCTCAAGAAAGTTGGACCACAGGTCCGCTCTCAGGCCATCGACCTGAGATGCACCCCAAACAAGCCCAAAGACTGCTGCATTCATGTAGCAGGCAGAGGATGGATTCATCAGTGTCTTCAGAGGAGGTGTTTTGTCCTCGAGGCTCAGAGCAAATCGTGGTTTGTGCCTTGGCTTACCACTTAGGTGCCGACTCCTCTTCAGGTCACTATGCAGCAGCTCTCAAGTACACTGAGATTTGGTGGGCCTACAACGACTCGGATGAGCCCCAGCCCTTCAGGGAGCTGCTGGAGAACGTTTGCATGCTGGCCCCATGGTGGATCATATCAGCCGATTGCTTCTTCAGTGTCCTCCACCGCTTGAACCGGTGTCTGAGGAGCTGGTGCCGATTGAGCAGGTGTTCCAGGTGCGGTTCTTGGCATAGGTGTTCTCGATGCCGGTGTCATAGGAGCTGGAGTCCCAGGTGCTTTTGATGACAGTGGAGCTTCATGGCTTCCATGGAAATTGATCATCATATTTCAGCTCACGGAGATCTTCAATGGAGTAGAGATGCCTACTCCCCACGAATGATCATGCGCAATGGAACCACATCTGCTGGAAGTTCAGGCTCTGGAAAGACCTTCGCAAAGGGATGAAGTGTGATTTGACCCCATGCACGCAGATGAACTTCTTGAGGAGAGATCGGATCACCGAGAGGAGTATTGGGTCCTTGAGCCAGTAGCTGAACTCCTTCGCGCCAGCTTCTTCAAAGACGTTCATGCTGTCTTCGATCAACTTGCAACAGGTACTTGATGTATGTAACCTCTTCAGGGTTCTAGGACTCTTCAAATGTGAAGATCACATCCTTCATGCCAGCATGGTTTCGTGCTGCTCCTTGATGATCTGCTAGAGGGGATGATGCACTTGCAGTGGACATTTCTTTTGGAATTCGTCCATATCGACATTGGATGAAAGTGTGCACCATGTCTCTGGTTGCGCCACGACCAAATTCGCATCGTTCACACTTGTAGTAGATCTGGTTGTTGTGCAAAGTCTGGCGATGTCTTGAGCGAAGCAATCCTTTTGGCTGGATGTACATGAGGATGTCGTCCAAAATGGCCTTGCAGAACCGAACAGGATACACAGCTGCCATTGCTGCGCGGTTGACACCTTGATATTGGCCTTGAAGTGGTGTGTGGGCTTGGCCATGGTGACCATTGCATCTTCGAATGCTGGACTTCAGGCGGAAATTTGCTTCCAGACCAGTTGCCTTCAAACAGGTCGTCGTAGTTCATCAACAGCTCCAAATGCACATTGATCAGTGCGCTTGGCCTTCCTCCATCCTTTCAAATCTTGATTGCGGATCATCACACTCTCTTTGAACATGGCTGAAGACCATGGTTGTTCCAGAAGGTATCCACGATTGTTGTAGTCCTGGTAGGCAAAGGGCTCGTGGATGATTGTCAAGGTTGGTCGTTCTGACTCTCGGTCTCGAAGGAGCTCTGACCATTTTCTGCGTGAGGATGATATGCTGAAGAACTTGCATTTTGGCTCAGCGATCAGTACCTCAGGCTGGAAGTGGTACAGGGCTGAGTTCAGCATCCGTTGATGATCAGGGTTGGCCAAGTTCCATTCATACCGATAGTCGACTGGAAAGCCAACCAGCAGTCCTGCCAAACAACATGTCAAAGACAATCGAGATGATCCAGAGCACCATTCCCAAATGTGCCATTTGCTCTTCTTTTGTTTGGCCTTGGCGAACCATCGAGGGAAGGACTGAGGAGTGATCATCCGGTGGTTCGTTTGGCTGTAGTATTCCTCAGGCATGGCACGATAGAGTTTTCTGGAGAGAATGGCACTTCTTCTTCAATGCCCTTCTCGGCAGGCGTCTCAACAAAGCTCACGTGCTTGGATGGTTGTTGAACTAAGATATGCGGAGGCTAAGGTCAGGACGCCGAGGTTCACTTAATGCCGCGATAGCCACGAAATCGACACCAAGTCATTCAGATCACTAAGGGCCATGCCTTCCACAATCCCGTGGAAACTCGCAGAGTGTTGCGCCTGCGAACGGCGGAGAAGGATATATATGTATATATTATCCATGGACATGTCCTCCATAAAATCACAGGGGTCATGGTATCCCATAAAACGTTTTATTGTCCCTGCCCAGGGGGGCGTGGGGTTTGGATTTTATAGTATCCAAGAAAAGCGCACACGTCACGTGGGCCACACAATGCATGGCTCCTAAATCATGCAAGCGTTCCGTGCCTTAAGTGTTTTCTGGTCACTGCTCAGGCGCATGGTGACATGAGGGTTGCATGATTTGATAGAGACCCACCTGGGGCACTTTATGCTTCCTAGGGGGTGACCATCACCATTTCATGGAGATGATGTATGTATTTGAACAACAACTTGCCATAGATACCTGGTCGGAATCCTTTACCAGCTGCTGCGCATCAAACCACCGCAGCCCGGTACGGCGGATGCTAAGGGCCACCAGGCTGTGGCCATTTCACAAGAGACTTGATTGCTTAGACCAGCGGCGCCCCCACAGCGCTGGCAGGGTCGAACTAGGAGAAGGAAAGCACACATTCCAGCATAGCACATATTTTGTGAGGCATCCGAGGATGATAAGAGCTACCAGGCTTCGCCATTTGATATAGAACCTACATGTTAAGATTGGCGCTCCGTTCTTCCCCAAGAAAAGTGTTTTCGCGGTGTGGTGCGTTTCGTTCAGTTGGATCCAACCAGGTCCAGGCACACTTTCAGCCAAACTTGTGTGATCACAGAGTGCCATTCAGCAAGACGTGGGCGTCGCCTGTTTGGCCGCCCTCCACACAGAAGGTTTTCCTGATGAAAAAGAGAGTGGCCCCGGCGATGTTCTTGCTTTTCCTCATGAACCATCGACGTTTTTCCCCCAAACAACTTCCTCTTATTTGCCTCCCAGTTCTCTCCCAGTTCTTTTCATTTGTCTCCCAGGCTGGGTGCTTGTGGTCGGGTTCCCGGCTGGCTTGTCTCCCACTTCCTCTCATTTGTCTCCCATTTCTTTTCATTTGTCTCCCAGGTCACTTCCTTTCATTTGTCTCCCACTCCTTTTGACTTGTCTCCCAGTTCTTTTCACTTGTCTCCCAGGCTGGGTGAATGTGGTCGGGTTCCCGGCTGGCTTGTCTCCCACTTCCTTTCATTTGTCTCCCAGGCTGGATGCTTGTGGTCGGGTTCCCGGCTGGCTTGTTTCCCACTTCCTTTCATTTGTCTCCCAGTGTCTTTTCATTTGTCTCCCAGGCAACTTCCTATCATTTGTCTCCCACTTCCTTTCAATTGTCTCCCACTTCTTTTCATTTGTCTCCCAGTTCTTTTCATTTGTCTCCAAGTTCTTTTCATTTGTCTCCCAGGCTGGGTGCTTGTGGTCGGGTTCCCGGCTGGCTTGTCTCCCACTTCTTTTCATTTGTCTCCCAGTTTTTTTCATTTGTCTCCCAGGCCACTTCCCACTCCTTTTGACTTGTCTCCCAGTCCCGGCCGGCTTGTCTCCCACTTCCTTTCATTTGTCTCCCACTTCTTTTCATTTGTCTCCCAGGCTGGGTGCTTGTGGTCGCTTCTTTTCTGCTTGTGGTCGGGTTCCCGGCCGGCTTGTCTCCCACTTCCTTTCATTTGTCCCCCACTTCTTTTAATTTGTCTTCCAGGCTCGGTGCTTGTGGTCGGGTTCCCGGCTGGCTTGTCTCCCACTTCCTTTCATTTGTCTCCCACTTCTTTTCTGCTTGTGGTCGGGTTCCCGGCCGGCTTGTCTCCCACTTCCTCTTATTTGTCTCCCACTTCTTTTCATTTGTCTCCCACTTCTTTTCATTTGTCTCCCAGGCTGGGTGCTTGTGGTCGGGTTCCCGGCCGGCTTAAAGAATGGTCGCCTTGGTGCTGGATGGTCTGGTCGGGTTCCCGGCCGGCTTGTCTCCCACTTTCTTTCATTTGTCTCCCAGTTCTTTTCATTTGTCTCCCAGGCTGGGTGCTTGTGGTCGGGTTCCCGGCTGGCTTGTCTCCCACTTCCTTCCAGTTCTTTTCATTTGTCTCCCAGGCCACTTCCTTTCATTTGTCTCCCACTCCTTTTGACTTGTCTCCCAGTTCTTTTCTTGATATTCATTTGTCTGCCACATCTGTCACTGCTGGTGTCCGCCCTTTTCCACTGGCCATGTAGCATTTCTATTCATTTGTCTGCCAGGTCTGTCACTGCTGGTGTCCGCCCCTTTCTGCTGGCCATGTAGCATTTCTATTCGTTTGTCTCCCAGCCTGCACTGCTGGTGCCTGCCCTTTTCCGCTGGTGATGTAGCATTCCTGTTCATCTCCCAGGTCTGTCACTGGTGGTGTCCGCCCTTGTACGCTGGCCATGTAGCATTTCTCTATTCATTTGTCTCCCAGGTCTGTCACTGGCGTTGTCCGCCCTTTTCCGTTGGCCATGCAGCATTTCTATTCATTTGTCTCCCAGGTCTGTCACTGCTGGTGTCCGCCCTTTTCCGCTGGCGATGCAACATTTCTTTTTGTCTGTCTCCCAGGCCTGTCACTGGTGGTGTCCGCCCTTTTCCCATTTGTCTCCCATGTCTGTCACTGCTAATTTCCGCCCTTTTCCGCTGGCCATGCAGCATGTCTATTCATTTGTCCCCCAGGCTTGTCACTGGTGGTGTCCGCCCTTTTCCGCTGTTTCTATTCATTTGTCTCCCAGGTCTGTCACTGCCAGTGTCCGCCCTTTTCCGCTGGCCATGCAGCATTTCTCTTCATCTCCCAGGTCACTGCTGGTGTCCGCCCTTGTCCGTTGGCCATGCAGCATTTCTATTCATGTGTCTCCCAGGTCTGTCACTGGTGGTGTCCGCCCTGGTGTGTCCTTGTCTATTGGCCATGAAGCATTTCTATTCATTTGTCTCCCAGGTCCGTCACTGCTGGTGCCATGTAGCATTTCTATTCATTTGTCTTTCAGGTCTGTCACTAGTGGTGTCCGCCCTTTTCCGCTGGGCATGCAGCATTTCTATTCATTTGTTTCCCGGGTCTGTCACTGGTGCTGCCGCCCTGTTCCGCTGTTTCTATTCATTTGTCTCCCATGTCTGTCACTGCTAATTTCCGCCCTTTTCCGCTGGCCATGCAGCATTTCTATTCATTTGTCCCCCAGGCTTGTCACTGGTGGTGTCCGCCCTTTTCCGCTGTTTCTACTCATTTGTCTCCCAGGTCTGTCACTGCTGGTTTCCGCCCTTTTCCGTTGGCCATGTAGCATTTCTATTCATTTGTCTCCCAGGTCTGTCGCTGCCAGTGTCCGCCCTTTTCCGCTGGCCATGCGGCATTTCTATTCATCTCCCAGGTCTGTCACTGCTGGTGTCCGCCCTTGTCCGTTGGCCATGCAGCATTTCTATTCATGTGTCTCCCAGGCCTGTCACTGGTGGTGTCCGCCCTTTGCCGCTGGCCATGTAGCATTTCTATTCTTTTGTCTCCCAGGTCTGTCACTGGTGTGTCCTTGTCTATTGGCCATGAAGCATTTCTATTCATTTGTCCCCCAGGTCCGTCACTGCTGGTGCCATGTAGCATTTCTATTCATTTGTCTTTCAGGTCTGTCACTGGTGGTGTCCGCCCTTGTCCGTTGGCCATGAAGCATTTCTATTCAATTGTTTTCAGTTCCGTTACTGCTGGTGTCCGCCCTTTTCCGTTGGCCATGTAGCATTTCTATTCATTTGTCTCCCAGGCCCGTCACTGCTGGTGTCCGCCTCCGCCCTTTTCGTCGGCCATGCAGCATTTCTATTCATTTGTCTCCCAGGTCTGTCACTGCTGGTGTCTGGCCTTTTCCGCTGGTGATGCAACATTTCTTTTCATTTGTTTTCCAGGTCTGTCGCTGCTGGTGTCCGCCCTTTTCCGCTGGGCATGCAGCATTTCTATTCATTTGTCTCCCATGTGATTTCTTTCTTTTTGTCTTTCAGGTTTGGTGCCTGCGCTGCTCTTTTCTGCCCCTGGAACAGGTTCGCCTGTGAAAGGTTCTTGCTCCTTTGCAAGGGGTGCGTGACTGTCTCCGGGATTGCATTCCTGCCACACTGTGTAACCGTCTCAGCTTTGTTTTCCTTTTCGGGCAAGCGTTGGATGAATGACTGGATTGGATTTCGGCGGCGTGGCAGCGACCTCTCTGTTCAGTTGGGGCGGAGGGCATACGTCAGGCACCAAAAATCAATTTCATGTCACATCCTTCGCTCCTCATGCTTTTGTTTCTTGTCCTCACGTGGTCAGCTCCCCGCTGACTGAGCAGCATGACCAGCATCATGTGCGCGCTTGAAGAATAATTCCCCAAAAGGTTTACTGTTAGGGCTTCTCAATTCTTTCTTAAGATGTGTCCGCCCGCTCTGTACTGCTGAGTCCGTCTCTGCCTTGCAATCCTTTACATTTGTCTCCCAGCTCTGGACGTCGCAAGCTCTAGTTTCGACTTTGAAAAACACAAACTGTTTGGGGTCTGCGGTGGTGTAGTTTGGCTTTGGGGATTACGTTGCTCCGCATGCTTGGGTTATTGGAAGCGATTGTGTCTTGCTGCAGTTTGAGGCCCAAAACTGTATTCAAATTAGGCACGGGGTGAAGCAAATGGTTCTGAAAACCCGGCCGCAACGTTTTTAAGGACTTTATTGGAAAAGGTTGCTTAAGGTATGGTTTTTCATTTGGTTGTGCTTATCGGCGTTTCTTTTTGAAACTTGGAATGCCACACGGGCAAGTCTGTGAAGTGAGACCCGGGCGGCCATTGCATCGCCCTTCTGCCAAACTCACTCCCGCATAAGAATGGATGGACCCGACAGGTGTCGGGCACTTTGGGAAAAGAAACCTGGGCAAAGCAGCCGAGGCCACAATATTATCTTGTTTTTTCCAACTGGGAGGGCCAGACCTTCCCCCGAGTCGAGCAGCTTTCTCATACCGACCCGCCCCCGATGGCGGACGCCCCACTTTCGCGGCCCTGGCTGCGGCTGGTGGCACTGCTGCCGGTGCTGGTGGCGCTGGGCAGTGGGGCCGTCTGGGTGGGCACGTGGCGGTCTGGCGTGCAATCTGCCACAGGCGCCCGGGTGCCGGGCGCCGGGCGTGGGGCGCTGTGGGGGAACTGCGGTCCCAGCTCGACTGGCCGGAGTGGCCTTGGGTGTTGCGCGAGTTCACGGTAAACGCGGTCAATGAGACATGCCAAAGAAGGCCAACATCCTAATTTGTGTTCATGCATGTTTGATGGATGTGAAAACTCAACCAAGTCGGCGTGTGAAACGGTATCACAAGTCCCAGTGAATTTCACCGCTACTGATTTGAGAGTTTTGCGCTTAGTGGTGCAACAAAAGAAGTGGCATGCTTGACGGCACTTCGTTTGGAGACCGTCCGGTTGGTCCCCCCTCAAGAGCAGCCGCGCAGCACTCGCTCAGCACTGCCAAGAACGGTCAACCGGGACGTTAGGAATGCACGTTAGGCATCCACTGCAGCCCGTTGATGACATCAAGAACTTGCAAATCTCATCCGAAAATGGACATGCAGAGCCAGGTCCCAGGTCCCAGGCCCTTCTGTTCTCCCAGGTCCCAGGCCCTTCTCCTGGGTTTTCCTTTGCACCCCATTCGCTCTCCCGCCAGGCTCCTCGGTCCGCCGCCGGGCGGTCATGGACCGGCCGCCCACCGAGACGGCGCCGCCCGTGACGGAGCCGCCGGTGGCGGCGCCGCGGCGGAGCGAGTGGTTGGAGTGCCTCATCCAACACGAGCTGCGCGCCGGGCCGGAGAAGAAGCACGCGGAGGCGGCAAGGGTCCGGTGCGTCGCGGAGAGGATGGAGAGCGCGCGGATATAGTGCGCGGTGCGGGGGACTGTGGTGGTGCGTGGAGTTAGGGCGGTGGGTGTGTGGTGTGGGGTGGGGGGATGGTGATGGAGTTATGAGGGCAATCGGGAGTGGGAGTTGCGGGATGCAGGGCATGGGAGCGGTGGGGGCCGACGAAGAGTTGGAGGAGGATTTGTGGTTTCGGGGAGGGCACAAGTTAAGAGGATGGCCAGACCACGTGGCTTCGCCCGCGACACCGGGCGACAGCTGGAGGGTGTTGTGAAAGCTGGACGGTCGTCATCCGTGCCGCAACGGGTGAGCATCAACTGCGACGCAGCAACGGGTAGCCGCATTTGGAAGTCAGACACGAACAGGCTCCGTGCTACCGGTCACCACCAGCCATCCACCATAGACACCTGGGAGTCCAGTCGATGTTGTTGAAGATTGTCGGATACTCGGTGGTCCGAGTTAGGCATGTTCTTTATGTTAGGTGGACTTCCAGGGTATGTCATATATCGATCTACATACAGAATACATGTAGACACACCCATCCATACATCTCCAGGTGCTTCCTCGGAAGGTGTTTTGGACACTCCAAAACCACCCCATCCCAGTCCCACCGGGACTGAACCGTTGGGAGCGTTTTGGTCCAGTCCCGCCCCACCGGTCGGCCGCGCGGTTCGGGCCGTTGAACGGGCGCCGTTCGACCAGGTTTGGGTCCTGCGGCGGCCGCACATCAACTTCTTCCGGCGTTTGTTGACCCTGCGGGGCTTCTGGGTTCGCCGGCCCCAACTGGTTGTTGGTGGTCGCAGGGGAATGGAAGGGGGTCGAATTGGTGGAAGGGCAGGGCGGTGGGGGCACGCGGAAGCGGGTGAAGCCAGCAGAAGTGGGTTCACGGTTGGGTTGTAGTTATTTTTCTCAGAGCAGGTGGGTTTGAAGATGAGGGATGGCTGGTTCATGGCCCTTTTGAACTGAGTCCTTCTTGGTTCTGGAGCATACCCGCCTGTCACAGCCTTTTCGGAATTTGGTGTCTCACACAAACGCTAACATATAACTGGGGTCTGTCCATGTCTGTCCTATTACCTGTGACAGTAACCGTCAGTAAACAGTTATCACAATTTTTGGGCAAGGCCTTTACTAACCATCATAATCCACTGTTGCAGGTAATAGGACAGACCCAACATATAACTACAGTTCAACGCTGGATGAAAGTCGTGGTGTTGCAAGAGCAGGATGAAAGCAGTGAAGGTGAGGGGGAAGTCAACGCGACAGGCATACAGAACTGGTCGGAATTGCTAAGACACACTGTTTCAGGGCAAATGCCAGTCTGCAGCGTTTCCAGTCCTGACTGTCAGCCGGGGCTAGTGCTTCCCAACACTCTGAAGCGTTCCAAATCTGTTGCAATTCAGTGGTTATGGAGTTGAAAACTGAGTTATTCCTGACGGATCTCTTCAAAACCGTGCCAATCCTCGCCGGAAGCCGCTGTTCATGGCCTGATTCCCACAGTTTTGCCCTGCTGCCATGTTGTGGCAGGAGCTGCTGAGAAGCTAATGACATAGGGTTCCAGGCGCAAGCAGCTTCATGCCGCAGAGAAGGAATGGGAGAGTGATCAGATTGGCTAACGAGTTTGCCTGGTGGCTGTTGGAAGCAGAGCCCGGTGAATATAGCAGAGCAGAGCTACAAGATCTCTGGCAGGATTTCTGTGAAGAACAAAATGCAGCCACTGCGGGCTTTGCCACCGTGCTTTACTTTCTGAAGATTTGGTTGGTAATCAAATCGCTCCGCAAACAACACTTTTTCCAGCTGGTGCAGCCTACTCAGACCAGGACATGGAAAAACGCATGCGCCTGGACTGCGAAAAAAGGGGAAGTTGTGAAGCGTTGTGAAGCTCAAAGCAAATACCACATAGACGTGAAGTAGAGTCAAAGGTTTCAAAAGTGTAGTTGGTGCATGCTGGTGCCAGTAAATATCACGACATGTGCGCACATATGTAAATGTTTGTCTTCTACAGGTCCAAATCCCGCTCAGGCCCTGGAGAGCTGGAGGGCAGTTTGGAGGGTCAGAAGCCAGCTATGCCAATGATCTTTGCTCGCTTCTTGAGCCCGACTGAGCTGCCAGGGCACTTCAAGAGATTGAAGCCGGATCTTCGCGTAGTAGGTTGTTGTGCAGGGACTGTTTTGATTTTTGTTCAGGCATTTTTTGTTGATAGAGCCCCAACGACCACCTTTTCACTTCTCGAGGTTTGTGTCACCAGGACCCACGTGATCCTTTCCAAGTGGCATCAGAAAATGCTGAAGTGACGCTTCCTGGTATGTTATGCTAACTTCCTGCCCCTTCCGGAAGAGAAGCCAGACCCAAGAATGAGAGTGCACCCTTCCTCAAGTGCACCCCGCTGCCAGGAAACAAAGCCGCCTGTTCGAGATGCGCATGAAGCTGAAGCAGCTCCTAGATGCATGGAGGGTGCCTTGCCTGAAACCCTCGGAAGATGGGACGCTGGTGCTGTTGGAGGCGGATCTGCAGCGGTGGCCCAAATTCTTCAGCAGCTTGCTGTTTGCAGAGGAACTCCAGATGAGCTTCGACATTGCTGTCTATGACATGTATGTTAAGGAGCCTTTGCCGCGAACCTTTGCCGTAGGTGTTGCCCAACTGTTCACCTTAGAGGTTCCGGGAGTGGCGGAGAAGCGTCCCTCGGTTCTGCGGGGAGATGCGGTGCTGGTCATCAGTGGAAGAGGGCGCTTCAAGGCGTACGTGCATCGCGTGCAGCAGGACAGGGTGGACCTGTCGTTCCACAAGTCCTTTGACAACACGCCACCCTTTCAGGTCAAATTCTTTTTCACCCGAACGCCTCTGAAGCTGATGCATCGTGCCTTGGAAGACACCAAGAATCGAATGAACGACATTTACAGTCGCGACACCGATGGGCAGCCGCCTGCACGAGCTCCTGCTGCAATAGACAAGTTGAATGAAGATGAATGAAGAGCAATCTCATTTCGTGGACGCCGTAGTGCGAGCGAGGCGGGTCATGCAGATCTCCTTGTCCGTGTCAGAGCAGAAGTTGAGCAAGCACCTTGCAGATTCAAGTTCAGATGCTCGGGATGATCGGCTGCGAAAGCATGGAGAGCACACACTCTATCACCAGACAGATGCTGAATCAGCTCAGAGGATTCTGGACACGGGGCGAATGTTCAGAGGCTTTGCTGGCGCTTTAGGTGGTGGCATCTATTTTGCTGCAACACCCGATGACACCAAGAGGAAAGCACGGCGTCAGGGTGCTATCTTGGAGTGTTCCGTCAGGCTTGGTCGAATCAAGGAGGTAACTGCTTGTGACACTACATTAACTTTTACCAAGCTGCAGCGTGAGCGCTTTGATTCTGTGCTGTATCAGGGCTTCTCTTCTGGTCCAGAATACGTTGTGTACAACTTCGACCAGGTGAGGCCCTTGGGCATACATGGAAAGCCTCGCAAGCTTGCTCCCAAGCCCATTTTGCTTTGGGGTCCTCCCGGCACTGGCAAGACCACCACGCTCCAAGCCTGCGCATTGAGGACTTTCTGCTTTGTCATGCCTTTGGTCATTTTTATGCTTTTTGTTTTGCATAAAGGTCAAGAAAAATTCAGCTGCAACGTACGCCCCGGCCTTTATTGATCTTTATTGCCGTTCGGCTTTGAAACACCCTCTTGTGAGGTTAGTTGCAGCCATCCACCGGGTCCTACAGATCCCAGGGGCCAAGGTGCTTGCTGCTGCCCCCTCGAATGCTGCAGCGGACCTGATCTGCGAAAAACTCAGCGGGAAGGGCTGTCGCAACATGCTCCGCCTGAATGGCATGCTTCGCAGTGAGGGGGAGGTGCCAAGTTCGGTGAAGCCCTTCACGAAAAAGGGCCAGAGTGGTTTTGACACCTTCAGCATTCCTAGCTTGGAGGAGCTGCAGTCGTTCGACCTGATTGTTTCCACCTGCACATCAGCCGGCTATTTGGCCAGCCAATGCACCTTGCCCGGTTGGTTTACGCACGTCTTTGTAGATGAAGCTGCGCAAGCCTTGGAGCCGGAAGTCCTAATTCCAATCAGCACGGCGGAGCCGGGGGCTCTCATCGTTCTGGCGGGTGACTTCAAACAGTTGGGTCCCGTCATTCGATCGCCAGAGGCTGCTGCGCTGGGCTTGGACACGTCGCTGCTGGAACGCATGGTTCGCCACATCGGCATCGACCATCCCAGAGTGCACACGCTGTTGCGGTCCTACCGAGCGCATCCGAGCATCCTGGAGATCTACAACCGTATCACGTATGGTGGGATGCTGAAGTGTGCATGCCCTCGCAGCAGCTTTGACATGAGTCGGAGTAGTTTATGCTCTGTGGACCGTTATGGCAAGCGGCACCCAGTGGTTTTCCATCATATTTGTGGATCTGAAGCACGGGAAGCAACCTCGCCATCATGGTCAAACCCAGACGAAGTTGAAGTGCTGCGGTTGTACGTGCAGGATTTGCGCGAGATTGGTGTCAGTGCGAAGGATGTGGGAATCATCACACCATACCAGCTGCAGTGCAAACGATTGCGACTAATGTGCAGAACAGAACAGTTTCCAGCTCAGGTGGGAACCACGGAGCAGTTTCAGGGTTGTGAGAAGCGTATCATTTTGCTCTCGACGGTGCGTTCTCGCCAAGAGAACGAAGTGCCACAGGACTTGAAGTTTGCCTTGGGGTTTGTTGGTCATGAGAAGCGCTCCAACGTTGCTCTCAGTCGTGCACGGTCTATGCTGGTGCTTGTGGGAAACTTGCGGTTGCTTTCAGCAGATTCTCATTGGCACCAACTCATACGGCTGGCCTCGCATAAGGGTTACTGCACAGGTGAGCCATTCGAACTGCAGACGCCTTGGACCATCGATGGTGCACGGTTCCAAGTAGGTGAGTCAGGCGCTGAACAGGAGCTGGTCTCTCGCCCCTGGCAGAGGTTTGAGTGACTGAGCGGGCTTGAGTGACCCCGTGAGAAGTGAACGCTTGCCGGCTAAAGAACGCGATTTGCACAGGCTTTTCAGAGTCAGCGCCCGGAGCTTGACTTCACAAACTCACGCCTGAAGTCACTTGAAAGAATGCCTTCCTCACACCCTTCCCCCTCCTCTCCTGCCTTTGCTTCAACTCGCCTCCCAGGCGCACAGCTCCTCGTCGCAGCTCAAGTGCCGAGAGCGTTCCATCGATGCGGAGATGAACTGCGTGGATTGCGTGCGCCTGTGGCCGGGCCGCACGAGGCCGCAGTGGATCAGTAGTGCCTTCAGTCAGTGGATTGGGGACACCCCACGAAAATAGACTTCGCCACTTTCCCGACTCTTTCCCTACAATTCATAAGACCTCATTTTCTAGCTTTGTCCATACAAAAACACGACTGAACAATATTGAAGCAGATGGATGCAAGCTCATTTGGCTTATAAACTAATCCCCCCCGCCCCCCCCCAAAAAGGTTTATCCTCCAATGAAGTCACAAGCAGAAATGGACAGTTCCTTCGCTTCCTTTCTTTCGCCTTCCAAACGGCCTGCCTCGTGGCGGCTGCGGCCTCCTCAGGTTGCACGGCGGCTTCTATGGCCACATGGGCGTGGCGGTGCCGGCGCATCCCAAGCAGGAGAAGGTCATGGGGTGCCTCCAGCTCTCCAAGGTGAGGCGACTCCAAGGTGTTTGGACTGTTGAGACATGAAGGAACGTGGAAGAATGCGCGCCAGTTGGTTTTGGGGTGGAAGGGTGGTCGAGATGGAGGGACTAGCTTCAAACCAAAGCTTCCAAACGGAACCTTTTCCTTTGCCCTGGGAGCCCGCACCTCTCGAACCTCGGCGCGACCCGCCAGGTGCTGAACGTGGAAGCCAACCCCGCGGACGATCAGACCAACGGCGCCTGGGATTCGGCGCCCACGAGCCAGTACGCCTTCTGCAACACCCTCAGCGTGAACTACAACGCCATCCCCTCTTAGAAAGGCCGGCAAAACCCCCGGTCCTGGTGCGGCCTCGGGCGGCCGGTACGCCATCCCCTCTTGGAAAAGGCCCGGAAGTTCCCCCCCCTCCCCGGTGCGGCCTCGTTTGGGCGGGCCTGTGAGTTTGGGGGGATTTCCTTCAACTTTATGTTATTCTTTTTTGGGGATTTCCTCGATGCAACCGGTCTTTGTCTCCGTGTTTGTCTCGCTTTTGGTTTGGGCGCCAGAAATCCTATCTCTTTTTCCTTTGGGGGGGTAGGAGCAAGGGCGCTACTAGGAACAAGTGCATCGCTACTAGTAACAAGTGCCTCACTACTATGTAGTAACAAGAAGCTACTACTAGTGCCTTGCCACACCACAAACGCCGGGAAGGTCGGGCGCTACCGCCTAGGACGGGTCGTCCATCCCGCCAGGCGGACGGGCGGAGCCCCTGACGACCGGGTCGACCCTTCCGTGAGCTCGGCGGGCACCGGGGGTGGGTGGAGCTCAACAAGTCAGAGAATTGGGGTCTTGTGTGGTGGGGGGAGAATGTGGGCAGCTCCAAGTGTAGAGCGCGTCAGTGAGTAGAGCTACCTATATACGTACTTTATTACTTTTTTTGGTAGGCTAAAATCACAAGCAGGAAGGGTGAGCTGTCCAGGTTCCTTCAATGTTTGAGATTCTTGATTCTTGTCCCACTTCAATCGTTTGCGCGGAAAACGGCCATGTCGGTTGTGGGAACGATGGTGCCACGAGTTTTGGGGAGGGTCTCTCAAGCGAGCGGGTCGGTCCTATTTTCCGAGCCATTTGCTGCTCTGATGCTTTCAAGCCGCTGTGGTCCCACCAGCTTGCCATGGACTGGAAGAGGTTTTATACCCATCACGGACACTGAACGGACCAGAGAGTTTCAGCGAAACGGTTCGAAATCTGGAGCTCTGTTTTGGATAAACCAGGTAGGCACACAAACACCAACACAGCAGAGTTTGGCTCCAGAGTTCGGACGGAGAAGCAGAGAAGGGTTCTCGAGCTGCCTGATCCACTGCATGCAATGCTGGTGGTCCACGGCACGGTGGTTTTTTCCGGAGTTTTGGTGGGCTTTTTCCCGTTCCTGGGCTTGGCGAAGTCATGAACGTCAGAGCCCCCCCCAGAAGATTGGCATGGTCACACCTCTCCAGCAGATGGTGGCACCTACTGACTACTGAGCTGGTTTTTGGCAAAGGTCCTGAGGTGGCATGTTTCAACAGGTGAAGTCAGAGAGTATATCAGTATATCTCCCCTGGTTTGGGGGGCTATGACCGCTTTGGTCATCTAAGATTCAATCATTTGAACTTGTGATTGTTTAGCCCACAGGGTGCATTTGTTTGAGGACAGTTCTTCAGGAGGGATCTCTCCTATTGACTAAATAAGCTCTTTGTAGTCCTGGGCGCCCTTGAGTGGGCCTTCTCCAAGCCTATGAACAGTGGCTGAAACTCAGCCGCCCACTTCTCGCTTGCAGCGGCTCCTGCCTTGCATTTTGTATTTTCTGGACACCCCTTAGTGTTATTAATATCCCAAGCTTTGTTGGCTTTTAACTTTGCACCCATCAGATTGCAATTCTTCTTCCCCTGATTTTGGGAAACGTAGAGCCAGTATTCCAGAAATTCTTGGTGTCCATTCTGCCCAATCCCCCCGCCTAAAAATAGCCCAGTGTCTATGAACCACCCCAAAGCTGGGGGTCCTGCAGATGCACACTTTGCTTGCTTGAGATGCATTTCTCGGGGGACAGCATAGCTGTGCACCGAACTCGCTTATAGCGGGGCCGAACTCACATCACATCGTTCCAAAGTGCAAGGTTTGGGATCGCTGGCCGAGCTGCTCTGATCAATTCGCTGCAGAAATCTGGAGGGCCCATGGACCTCACTAAATGTTCGGTCTTCCATGCGGCCCGAGAGTCTGGCCGTCCCGGCAGTAGCGCTGCAGAGGAGTCAAAAAGGACATGCATATGCATTTGCGCTGCGGGAGAGGGCAGGGAGAGGCGATTCTTCCGGGTTTTCCTGGAGCTCCACCCAAAGGTTCGATGTCCATTGCAAGCCGAACGGATTCCGGAAGATTTTGGAGCATGCAGAAATTCGGGTTTCAGACACTTTCCAGGACCCCGAGGGACCTCCGGGGGTGTTGAATGGAGACACGATCTGGCCGCTTTTCAAGGCTATATTGATAGACCCCCCCAAAAAGGGGGGGGGTCCTGAGTCCCGGTTGAGGTTCCATGCTTTTTAGGATTTTTTTGGTGGGACCTCCGGTGACCTACCCGGGACCTGGACTTCGTTCGCCGTCGCCATCAAGCCACCCTTTTTGAATCAAGCCAGCAGGCACAAGCCAGACGGCCCATGGAATGCTTTTCGCCGCTTGCTCATCAATCCTTCACCTGGGGCTCAGGGTGTTTCACTACATAATGTTGTGGGGGGAGGGGTTTGAGTCAAAGCCTCCGATATTTGCAGTGCTGGAGGCCATTCATTCATTGCTTGAGCTGGGAAACCTCAGGACTGCTTAAGTTTGCCTTGCACGGTTCTCCCCAAACTTCCGAACTGCCACACCACTTCAGCCTCCGTCCCCCCCCCAAACGCCGAAGCCGTCCCCTTTTGCGCCTCCTCGTTCCGGTGAACCGCACGGCCACCGGACGGAGCTCCACTGTCGCTCCGCCATGGGCAGCTTCGAGCCGGGGGACCACATCCAGCGGCGGCGCTTCGGAGCCTCGGCGGGAGGAGGACGGGAGGGGCTCGAGCCGAGGAGCCGTGGGTCCAACTGGTTGGGAGATGTTGGGCGCTTCTGACATTTCGGTCCAGAAAGACAGGAGCAGAGAGAAAGAAGATGAATCGAAGTCACCTTCAGTCTGACACAGTCTTGTGTGGGGAATCCTGCTGTGGCCTTCCTTTGGGCTTGGCTTGGGCAGGCCCAAGCGGGAAATTCACGCAGGTCGCACACTCTTCCTTTCCTTGCCCCGCCAACCAACCGTGCGATCTCGTCCTCCCGGCCCAAAACCGTCTCCACCGGAGCGACCGGAGCGACCGAGGCTACGACCACCACGCGATCTTCGTGGCGTGGGACGTGGAGCCCGAGGCCTACCTCATCCACCACCCCATTGGGCGCCGTGCCAACCCGTTCCCTGGGAGTGTGGGGAGTGTGGAAGGGGGTGGTGATGGTGGTGGAAGAGGATGAAACAAAAATCCACAGCCAAGCTGGGAGTCTGGGAGGATTTGGGAGGATTTCAGAGTTCCATGCAGAACCTTTGGGAACACCAGCAGCTCCAAGCCTGCCCACATAGCAAGTCGGGGTCTAATGTCTTCGAAAGTGTCTTCGAATATATGCGAGAGAAGCGCAAGCGGCAGACTGGTAGCAGACCTCCGAAAGAGAACAGAGCCACATCCAAATTTGCGAGGTGGGGTTTCAGAGCGCCCTCGAGCATGGATGGAGAAGAATGCAGATGCAAGCCGAAGTAGATAGAAATAGATAGAATATATGTGGTATGGGTCGGTATGGGGGGGGGCATGTCCCCAAATGTACTGTATTTCGAAGACTTTCTTGTCTCCGCCTTCTCCTTAACGTTCAGGCCTTCCGCACACGACCAAACGACCGTGAAATAACGGGAAAAACAGTTTTTTTCTCCTCTTCAGACCTGTGAGGTTGAAGGATATATGATATATCCAAGGAAAAGTTTGAGAAGAAAGATCACGAAGGGCCTCTCCCTCTCTCTGTGACTGGGATGGTCCGACCCAAGAGGAGGCGCGGGGGGGGGTGCCGCCTCCGCCTCCAAACCTGCCGCGTGGGTCGCGTGGCGCACCCCGTCCCACCCGACCCCTCCGCTGAGGCTCCGAGGGAAGATCCGCCACGAGGTGCGGAACGTCTTCGAGTACACCTTGGTGCGACGACCGGCGGATCCCGCCGCTTCGGCCGGGGGGTTTGGAGGGGTTGAGGGGGGGCGGTCGGCTGAGGGAGAGAGGTGGGGAGAAGGGGGGCGAGAGCACCCTGTAAAGGTGGGAGGGAGGAGATCTTACATCAGCGTACTCGTGCAGCTTGGTGGGTCCCAAAGGATGCAAGAGATGGCTGGGTTGGGCAATTCAGGGTCACACCAAACTTCGGGTCTCCGTCGTTTTCTTTTCGGAGGACCAGCGAGTGGCCGTTCAATGAACCGCTTCCGGAAGCGGGCCACTGGCGGAAGCGGTCTTCATCTGTGTGGTTCACGTGTTGTGCGGTTTGTGTGAGTTTGGCAGCGTGCAAACGTCATACACAACTTAGCATACATCGTAGCATCGGACAAACATGCCGGCGACGTGTGAACGTGCTTTGACAGCATGCAACTCTTGATGCCATTTTGGGCTCAGGGCCTTTGCAACCAAGGAGTTTGACTCAACTGAGTTAGCGCGATGCCACGTCGCGAAGAAAAATACTGTTATGGTCAAGGCTGGGCGCATTTCCGGCAACCCAACTACCTGAGCAGTCGAAGCCGAAAACGCCGGACAGCACGTGGGCTCTTCAGCACTACACGGGCATATTTGCTATGCGGAAGTCAACCATGCCCTTCGCTCTGACGACAGTAAGCTTTTGAAAAAACACGCCGATTTGATCAATTCCCTCCGCCACCATGATGCACAATCACCGTGAATATGGCACGGTCTATCGTGGAATGAAGCTTGCACAGTCAGAGCATGCGTTCTACACAAAAGGTAAGAAGTTCCTGTGGCCTGGCTTCACGTCGGCCAGTCTTGATCTGAAGACAGCCTTTGCATTCGGGAGTTGGGGAGGCCAGAATGGCGATGAAGTTATTTTCGAGATTCAGCTTGGGAAAGGAGAAGGGACAACATACTCTCGTGAGATCTCGCATCTGTCATGCTACCCGAGCGAGAGGGAAGTTTTGATCTACTGCTACTCAGGCTTTGAGGTGGTTGATCGGGGCACGCTGAACGGCCATACTTGGATCACACTCCGACCCTTCGACACTTTGTGGGTGGAAAGGGGGATGCCTGGTGGGTTCATCATGATGTTTGTGATCTTCCTCTTCGAAGGCGTGTTTTCTATGACGATGCTCTGGGTCGGGTTATTTGGATTCAGATCCCTCTGGCCTTTGATCACATCTCTGATGGCCTAAATGGCCTCTATCGGGAAGGCAACTATCAAGAAGCTGAAAAAGAGTGTTGGCCGTCATGGCCTTGTGGTGAGTCTAGTTGAAGACCGAGGATGCCTGCTAGCAGCACCTAACTACACACTGAAACCTTTATCTACCTCTCAGAAGCTGTTGGCCAAACCACCTTCTAGATTCTAAACCGACCACTGGCGATTCAAGCCCGGAGTTCTGAGCGAAATCCCCGCCGGTTGCGCAGTTGTGGCCGGGCGCATCGAGATGCACACTAAGGAGGCCGTGCTGCAACGGGCACTGTCCCGGGTGGGTGAGGATGGCTACAACTTGGTCTGGAACAACTGCGAGCACTTCGCCGCACCTGGGCGCCAACGACAAACGCGGCGGAGAGCCGGGTTGCTGCGGAGCCGGTGAACGAGGGATGTAGCTACCCCATTGGCCCTGAAGTGAGCCTCCCATTGGCTGTTGGCGAGGGATGTAGTACAGAGAGCTTCTTCTCTGTTGGCCCTGTGGGATCTGGTGGCCCTGTGAAATCTGGTGGGTTTCAAGAGGGGAATGACAGACAGACCCCGAGTTGCATGCTTGTGATTCAAGTTCTCCATTGGTGCCGGGGGCGTGCAAACATGAGTCGTATACCGTATATTGTATGCTTTTGAGTCGTGAGGGACCAGGGATTTCGACTAATCCGGTGTGATTCTAGCTTCTGCCAGAGCTTTCCTCATGGTTCTAGTCACCCTTGGAGATGCAGAGACTCTTGGCTGTGATTCTAGACAGGCAGAGAATCCCACACCAAAGTTCACCACCCTATGATTCGGGGTTCTTCACCCAGGTGGCCGTTTACGGATTTCCTGCTAGCCACTTGAAGCCAAGGAGTGGTGCGTCACCGGGCGACACCGGTGGCTTGGGTCTTCATTTGGTGGGTGGGATGTGAGAATGAGGGAGTGGCATGTGGAGTGAGGTCTGAAAATGAGGGGTCAGACATGTATTTTTGTTGGGGATGTGTCACGTTCCTTTCCGGTTCTTCATGCCATTTAGTTGGGTACAAATCCTGGCTTCTCATGCCCTAGGGATCCGTTTTCGTACCGAACCTCATGCTCAGTACGGCTGGACCCTCCTGGCACCTGCATAACAGTGTCCAGCACATCACCTGAGAAAGCACGACTGGATCGGACGCTGAACATCGCACCTCCATTCCTTGCGAGGCTTCGCCCAACCCTCGCGCGTACCTCGTGCAGGTCGCACCAGGTGCTGGGCGCTCTGCTGGGCCCGGTGCCGGGCGCCGTGGTGGGGGGCGCCATCGGCCTGACGCTGGTGCCGGCGGACGCTCGGTGGAGTGACGGCGCAAGCGCGCGCGGAGGATGGTGGTGGAGGTCGGTTTCACTTCAGAAGTCGTTGCCATGGCCATCCAACAGAGGTTCAGTGACCTGAGCTGGAACCCTACAAAGGTACCCAACTAGGATAGTCAGTCTATAGGGTTCTTCAACCTCTGCTGGATGGCTTGATCACCTTCTCTTGTGATTTCTTTTCCTCTTCGGGGGTGACATTCATGGAGTCGATGGGCTGTGAGATGAAAATTGGGCTTCCCAGATCTGTGGGGCCAAATGTATCAGATTTGATCATATTCGATCTACTCCTTGGGAGCGACTTAGCATTAGGATGTTGGCTTCCAACATCGATCACAAGACTTGTAGCCCAACATCGGTGGAAGTATATAGAGGGTTGCTAATTTTCGTTATTTTTCTGCAAGAGCCTGGGTCCAGAGAGCATTTTAGGGATGAGCCCAATCAGTTGGCTTGATAGCTGGATTCCCAGCTTGTCGTGGACACGTGAGCTGCCATGCAGGTTACGGTTCAAGATGTTGGTTGTCTTGTTGGCAAAGAGTTCCCAGCAAGCCTTGCTTCAGAAGTTTCCCACCTACTTCTTCAGCTTTTTGTACACAATTTGATGTATATCCCTTTCCCCGAAGGAAGAATGAAATGGTTTGAGGGACGTGGAGAGAACGCACAGCTTTTGTTTTTGGGGTGACAGTGTCCATGTTTGACATTGAGCCTGGTGGAGCACCATCGAGCCTATGTGGAAGGAGCACCTCGCTCCAAGTCAACAAAAATCAAGTCCCCTCGATGAACTCACTGAGTTGGCAGGGTCCAGGGCAGCAATCTCAACCAGCTTGGCAGCTTGCTAATGTAGTCTCTTGATTCCATTCACTCCAGTTGGAGTGAGAGACCTCTCCAGGCTTATCCTGGGGGTGGTGAATCAATGAGTCCTACCATCTACGCCACACGGATCTCACGCCCATCCGGGATCGACCCATCCGGTCCCTGGCCGACCGGATCGGCCGGACCACACACCGCTCAGGTGACCGTGTGGGGTTCGCCGACGCTGGGGAAGGCCCGGGAGGAGTCGCCGGGAGGAAAGCCGGGAAAGCCGGGAGAGGAAATCCGGTGGCACCAAAGCCAGGAGGCCACCTGGGTTCGGTGCGGACCACCCCCCAGGTCTTTTTCTGGCTTGGATTTGTATGGGGATTGGGTGGTTGATGTGGTGCCATGTCATGGAGCAATGCCTATAGAACCTGATGTTGGAGCAGAGCTGCCAAAAGCACAGCAGAATTCTTCAAGCGGACCGGCTTGCATGAGTCACTCCTTGCAGTGACACTGACACTCCAGAATGCGCTGAAGAACGTGGTTTTCGCTCTTCCGTTCGATCGTTGGTTCCAACACCGAGAAAGCCAGCCGCATCACGCCTGCCCGGACCGCGACCTGCGCAGTGGGCAGTGGCGCTGGGGCTCATGTCCGCGCCGGTGAAGTGGCACTTCGTCGCCGCCCGGTGAATTGTGGTGAGAGGACGAGGGGGGGTGGGTCAAGGACTGGAAGAGATAATATACACATGCCTGGACCCTCCAAGGGGTGTCCGATGGACTACCCCACACTACCTATAGGCTTCCATTGGGCACCCCTTGGAGGGCCCTAGTATATAATATATCATACATGTTAAACAGTTCTTCAAGTCTTGTCCAAAGAATGCTCTTTGGAGGCAAAAGTCCGGAGCTGTGTGGTTTTTGTGTGATCACCTCCAAGCCAGGTCTTTGTCCAGATATCAGTCTGGGAACATGATGAAGATCCTGAGAGAAGGACGGCGAAGGAGGTCATTTCTGCCCTCGACTCCGCAGCTTTTTGAAGTCAGTGCACCTTGCTTAGATGATGATGCATTCCAGATAAAATCGGACAGGTAATGACAAGATGAAGGTGGGCCGCTCAAAAGGTCCAGGAGCAGCTTCATGAACATGCATGATATAACGGGGGGGGTCCTGCATTTTAGACACCGACCCATTCAGTCGAACTCAAGCTTTGTCTACTCGGCGGGTGGGCAGGACTGGAGTTTGTTGACGGCGCACAGCTTTGTTCAGTGCCATGCCGTCACTGGTTCGCCGCGGGTATTGGCGAAGAGTCCTGGAAGCCAACGACGGAGAGCCAGAGAAACTCAAGGAGTTCAAACATTGCACCTGTCACATGTTTGAGCCTTCTTGCGCTACACTCATGGGGTTTGCAAGGTGGTTTTGACGGCAAGCAAGATCAGGGGTAAATGGCTCAGTTCTGGTGTTAGTGAAGTGTTGCCTCAGCCGCTCGAGCAGCCGATGAAGCCATACAGCTTGCCGGAGAGGCCAGCACCCAAGTCCCAAAAACACACACCACTCTGCTCCTGGAAGAGCACCACATTCCACGTCGGGCCGACCGGCGGACCGGGATGAAATCGCCAGGAGATCGTGTTGAAGGACGCGGAGGTGGCGATTTCCCGGCGCCGCGGAGGACGCGGAGTTGGTCGCACTCGATTCGGCTCCAAATCCCAGGGACAGTCCTTTTGGAACGGTCCAGCCCCGGACGAAGAGCCGGACCGGACCAGCACTTTGGAAAGACTGAGCCGTCGGGCTGTCACAAGCATTCTCTCGTGAGCTGGAGAGAAGAAGAGGTGGCAGTTCGCATCCGCCTTCGGCCGTCTTGACCCTTCCATTTCGATGGGTGACCAACTGCTGGAGTGACCACACGCTCAGGTTCAGCACCAACGGGCCGTGTCCCACGTCTACCCTCCGACGAAGACATCACATGGAAGAAGACTCTTTTCCGAAGAGCAGCAGGGTGGTTTCATCTCTAAGATCTCCCTCAAAAATCCATTTGGTTGAACGTTCGACATGTCTCACCAACAAGAGTTCCAAGGATAATGGGGTGATTGAGTGGTTCCAAGAAGTAGATTGCACCAAAACTGACAGGACCTTCCAAGAGGTGGTTCTCCAGCACAGCTGGTGTGTTGACCTTGGAAGCACCTGTTGGAGTAGACCATCTTGACACTTGGATGTTCCATGCCGCCTCCGAACCCCACCCCAAAACCTCAACCGCCTTGCTTCGACCAAGTCGTTGGCCACGTGACCCTGAAGACACCCACAGATCCATGCCACAACATCCCCGTGTCGTCCTTCGCCGCCGCTTCTCGCTGTAACCGGGTAGGTGGTTGGCATCCTGGGCGCCTTGGTGCTCACCATCACCGTGGCGGGGCTCACCATCGTGGATGGCCATCTCAGCGAGCCCTCCGGGCCGCGGATCCTCTACGCGCCGCGGAAAGCCGGTTGACGGACGGACCTCGGCGGTGTCCCCGGGGTTCGGCCAGGGCGAGGGCGAGGGCGAGCGATGCTTTGCGGGGGGGTTCGCTCGCCTTTTTGCTTCGCTTGTCTGGGACCAGCGGCCGTTGGCACGGGCTTCATTTCTGCCTGTTGGCTTCAGGAGCTTTCGTAGGAATGAGTTGCTGTTTACAGCGGGAGAGTCCAATCACTACTCCAGAGGATTGCGATTGCACCCGAGCTGAGGTGCTCCTGAGCTTTCTGAGTTTCGTGTTCTCCTTGAACGCCTTGATGACGGCGTCCAGAGCTCCTGGGGCTTGAGTTGGGGTGGGGCACGTCAATAGCAGGAACCCTGAGACATCCTGAACTATCTTATAGAATCTTATAGACTTAGTTTAACTTTTATTCACATCCCCTTTTTTGTCTTTAAAGCATTGCGAAGCAGACTGACGTCGTTGATTGGGGCGTGTATAACCGGCTCAGAACCATCGTGCCTGACTGCTGGGGTTCCGTCGTCGCAGTAGCACCGTTGGAGGCATGGCAAAGGCAGCAGTTCTTACTTAACCTTTTTGGGGATCCCATTCCAGCACCCGACTCTACAGGTCTCCCACAAAGAGTCGAACTGGCCTAAGGGGAGGTTGAAACCATCGGTGACCTGGCAGTGAGGGTGCTGGTAGAAGCGAACACTCATGCTGTTTGTGTGCGCCGAGCACCCACGAAACGCGAAAGAGACGGAGCGAAACAGGAGCTACACTACACGAGGGTTTAGCACCACGGCAGCGCCGTGGCTGCGTCGCTAAGCCCCTTGAGGTGCTGCTGTCCATCAACAAGCTGCATCCCAGGGACGTTTTGCAATGCCTGGAATCCCTCGATGAGTGGGATACTGCCGACGGCTTCTGGTGGTTCAACCGGAGCTTGGTCTTCTTGCTGCTGGCGGTCTGGGTGTGTCTCGGATGACCAGGAGTTGAATTTAGACAGTTTTTGCGAGTGCATGTGACATGTCTGCCTTGAAAAGTGCTGCTTTTGCGACTAGGGACCTCGGAATGTTGCAAAGATGTGCAAACATGTGCAAGCACGCGCAGACTTTTTCCATTGCCATAGGCCGGCCAACGTTTGAAGTCAAGATAGCTTTGCGTTTTGCTGGTTTGGGATGCCATTGTGGAAGTGAAAAGGTGTGCTTCTGGATGTTTGCTGACATTCTTCAACAATGCTGCAACCACTGTCGATGGCCAAATCTAGTCCACACCAAGATAAGATACTGCCTATCCCTGGATCTTCCAAGTCTGATTGCGGACTGTCCATCTTTTGAATACGTTTTACCCAACCTCGGACGGTTGTGATCCAGCCCCACTTGCGTTCGACCTGCTGTGTTTGAGGCTCGTGGACCTGCTGTACGACCACACCTGCTTCCTGCTGTGTGGCGTGCTGGCGCTCGTTCCGCTGGGCATGATGTGGCACCTGCACCGCGCGCACGTGGCCGTGGTGTGGCCGATGATCCGCCTGGCCGCGGAGGGCAGCGCCAGTGCCAGCGCCAGTGGCAGCGCGTCCTTGGAAGCGACTCCGTCGTCCTCGGAGCGGCTGGTGGAGCAAGGCCTGAAGCTGCAGGTGTAGATGAAGCGGCCTGAAGGTCCTGATGTGGTTGTGGAGCTGATGAGGTCGGAGGTCCTGCAGTGAGTGGCAAGGCCCTTCTCGGAGCCCAGCTGAGGCCATGTGAGTCGTCTGAGCTGCACGAACTCAGCCCCAAGTGGGAGGCCCTGGGCCAGACTTTACCGAGGCCACTACCACCATGAAGGCCTGAAAGGGCCCTGAAAGGGCCCTGAAAGGCCGGGCGTGCTCCAGTTCATGCTCGCAGGATGCGGTTGGTCGAAGCTGGACAGACCGTCCCGGTTGGAGCGACTTCGCGGCGACAGACCGTGCGCAGGGCGCAGGCGCATCGATCGGTCCGGTCATGCAGCTCATGAGAAGCTGCTTCCGGCTTTCGCAGCTGGAGACCCTTTCCCACGGTGAGAGGGTGGCGCCACAGAGAGGTGGGTCTCCCGGGTCCTCCCCCCCTACTATATAACTAATTATAGTAGGGAATGAGGGAATGAAGCCCCCCTGGCCCCTGGTAGATACCTTAGGATGTACAAAACACACATCATTCCTCACGAGTTGCACCTGTCAGTCAACGTGGCCCGGGTTCGCCGGCGAACTCGCGTTGTGGGCCCGGTCGTCTGCGGTTCAAACCCCCCAGCTTGGGGGCTTTCTGCCAAGCTAGCCAGCTCTCACTAGGTGCACCCTGTTCAATAAATGGTTGACCTGGTATTGTAGTCCCAGAATCATCCTTAGTGAAACAAGGGTTGTTCAGAATTCGCACCCTTACATACAACCATTGACTTCATGATCTTAATGGCCTTTATAAAACCAATTCTTCGATCAACAGTTTCTAAGACCAATCCAGGTCAAGCTCTTTTTTCTTCGCACCGGGGGGTTTCTCACTTCGGAGAAAAAGCCGCGGAACCCATTGCCACTGAAGCCACTGTTGGGGGTCTGCGGTATCGAGGTCTCCGGCATCGCGGTGGCCGTCCGGGGCCCAGTCCTGTGGGGCGTCTCCCGGTGTCTCCGGCGGAGGGTCTTACACCAGCACCCGGAGCAAACCGGTTCTTCGGACGGCGAGGTCCGGGTGGCCTCTTCCCTCTTCGTCTACGTCGCGGTCCGGGGGATCAGAAGGAAGTGGGTCGCGAGTCACGTGAGGTTTCGGAGAGGTGTAGGTTTCGTAGGTCGCCCGGAGGTTCTGGGCACCGTGTCCAAGAGGTAGAGTTTATACGGTTTCAATCGGTTTCATATATATGTTTACAATCCAAAAGTACCGTATTAGATTACATAAATTCATAAATTCGATTTCAATCCCTTTCTACCTTCGAAGTTTGTGCCCTCCACTCTGTTTCACACCACTCTTGGTCGCCACCACTTGGTCCCTGCCAACTCCGGACTTGACCACCTCCTTGGGCCCTGTGCGCGGAACCGCCGTGCCCGCGTGGCACGAGGCTCCCATTGGACTGGTCCTGGGGCTCATGAGCTCGCGCCTGCTCGCCCGCCTGCGGGCGAACCTGCGCACGGCCCCAGACCCCGCGGCCGCGGCGTAGGGCCGCCCGGGCCGCCCGCGGCGACGCGGAACCGGGGGGGGGGGGGGTTGCGGCGTGAGAGTGTCGGAAGCGGGGGGAGTGGGGCATGGAAGGGTCGGACGGGTTTGGGGCGTTACGGTGATCATGTAGAATGTTTTTGGGGAAGTGCGGACAGCACCAGGCAGAAGAGCCATAGGTCGAATGAAGAGAGGCCCTTTGGATCCAGCCTTCTCCGACTGATCCTGGTCCAGTCCTCATGCCTTTCTCGCGGGAAGGGCGCTGGCGCGGCCCGGCGGCTTGTACAGAATTGGGTGGTTCGACCCACGGGACGGGGGTTTACCAGTTGGGGTGGTGCTTGGATCGCTACAAGGTGGGCACCGTTGTTTCGACCGTTGAGCATCGGCTCGGACCCGAAAACAGGTTGGAGACGACATGGGAACCCTCAAGAAGGGGGACTTCTTCGAATTGATATAGTCCAGACCACCAGCAACTTCCGAAGACCACCCTGGCTTGTGACCGCCGAAGTGTTTGGATGCGGCTTCGGGGGGGTGTTCGCTTTTCAACTGAGAACGCCTCAGCCACCTCCGCCGAAGCGCCAAAGCCGTGCCCAGCGAAAACTTGGTGCGACCATGCGACCGTGGTCGGATTGCGAGGGGGTGTCGTAGCCGGAGCGGGCATGGTCGGAGAACGGCCCGAAAGAACTATAGTTAAATTAGTTCCCTACAGGTCCAAAGCCCCAGTAAAACCCAATGTTTTTTCCTCCTTGGGTCCTTGAGTAGTGGTATAGTATACTCATAAACATGAGGCCCTTGGACCTGTAGGGGTTTATGGATGAGGACGTGTGAGGAATCTTCGACTAAAGCGGCTGACCACCCGCTGGCAACCACCGACCGACTCCTGGATGAGGTACGGACGGACCCAGCTTCCGGACACAGCAGGTGCAATCCCCACTAGCAGCGGTCCGCTTTTTGTGCGTTCCTTACGATGTGTGCGCAGCCACCGTGCTGCTGGGTTTTCCTTGATTCCGGGCAGCGGAAGTGAAAACCATCTCATCACCTCATCACCCCGGCCTTCCTGGGTGCGACTTGACCATGCAGCCACTCTAGCCGCCTCTCTGTGGCTACCTTCAAAGGAGGCCAGCCGTTTTCGGGGCGATGCAGCACCAATAGCCACCCCTTCCGTGGTGCTGGAATGTAAAATGGGATTCTTATGGATTCTTCATTCTCATTGATCATCTATGCTCCCATCACCCCTGGACCCACCACGTGCCGTGCCGTGCCGTGCCTCCGCAGCCGCGTGCTCCGAACGGAACCCCCGAACCGACCGGTCGGTCGGCGGGCGAGTGACCGGCTCGGGCTCTGCGGGACAACGAAGCGGCCCAATGCCAGTGCATCGATGGGTGCCGTGGGCCGTGGGGAGGTTGGCGGGCGGAAGAACGGACGGTTTGCCAACAACCAGCCCCTCGGTACACCTTTTCCCAGAGAAATCAGCATCCTAGAGGCTACGAAGGGGAGGGGTTGGCCAGCCATGCCCGGACCTTTTTTTGCTTTTCAGTGCGAGCGTTGTGGTCGTAGGTGGTCGGGCCGGGCAAAACCATGCGCGAGGACTTCGAAAGGCCTTCGCTGACTTGTAGCTGGTGCAGGCCGCCGGTTCCTAGAAGTGCAGCTCCAGTTCGACGGATCGATTTGGCACCACCGGGAAGTCACGACAGTTTCTTCCAAGGTGACCTAGTCAGACCATTCTTTTGGATGGTCATTGACTTTCAGGGGCTGAAGGCCAGGCTGAGAACTTCTTTGGACGAGCCCCGGAACTGCCAGATCGACCTCCCAGCAATTCTTGCCGCTGTCCCTTTCTGGTGGCTCTTAAGCCAGCTGAACTCCTCACCTTCTGCCCGACGAGGTGCTCTGGTTGGTGCTGGCCTGTGGTGAGGCTGCTCTGGTGAAGAGGCTGGATGGGGTGGATCTATGGGAAGCTGCTTAAAATGAATCCCTTCACGGATGGTGTTGACACCTAGGATGGGTGCTGGCACCTAGGAATGCACAGGATGTGACTCTTGAGAACCTCGGATGGGCATCATCAAATCTTGGGCGTGTCAGGACTACAGAAAGCCAGCAAGCGAGCCTCCGTTTCGAGACGGTGTCTGAACGTTGGTTCATCCTGCTTGGGCTTAGCCAGAGGGGGGCTGCTCGTTCCAAGCTGAAAGCGATCATGATCTCAACCAAGCAGCTTTTCATTTTTGGTTGCTGTACAGCCTTTACAACGTCAAATCCATTTCAGCTTTCGATCAATCCATTCAAACTGCAGTAGCCTGTAGCATTTTCTGGGCGATATGGAGTTCATCTCCGAGTTCAGATTAGGGGTTCAACTGTGCTTCTAGTGTTTGTATCTATGCCTAGTCTTGGTCTTTCAACTGCTAAACATCCAAAGCTTCAGCGCCTCTTCCACGATCTTCCACGGCGACCGCGGTCGCCGGGTCGCGCCGTCTCGGATCGCGGTCGATCGTCTGAAGACTCCAGTCTACCCAGCATTCTCTAAAAACCGGCGCAGGTCAGCTGGCGAAAGAGGTGTGAACATGTGCCAAGTCCTTACCTTGGCCCCCTTGACTTCGACCATTTTTCGACCACCAGATGGTGCAGTTGGGGAGCCATATGCCAGTCCAATGGACTTTCCCTGGGGCACTTGGGGCATCCTTCCCGGCATGTTTCACGTGGTGCGGGGCGAGGCTCCACAATGGGACGAACCACTCTGAGAAGTCCGTGCAGCAGATCGTTCGGGTGCGGGGAAGCCGGCTTGGGGTTCGATGTGCCGGCGCGGAGAGGTGCCGAAGTGGTGGATGGTGGTGGATGGGTGGTGGTATGATCTGTATGGCCCCTGCCTAGTGCTCCATGGACTTGGGGTGTGGAATCAGGCCGCCGACTTAGGCCTTTGCAGTCAAGGCTGCCCGTGGGCTTGAGCCCAAAAGCTTGTTCTCAATATTCTCCGAAGATCCTACATGTTGGGGGTTGTGCGGAGTTTTTTCCCGTGAGATAGCACAAAGTCCTCTTCTTGGGGTGCTTCACTCCACATGTCTTCTCTCCCTCACCAGGTGCCGGCTCGCGACGCGCCTTCGCGACCGCAAGGATGCGGAGCTGGCGAACCTGCGAATCCTGGAGGCCAAGTGGCAGAAGCTCAACGAGTCCCTGCACTACGCGCCGCTTGGTCGGAGCGTTCGGTCGGGAGCGTTCGGGCGGTCGTGGCACATGCCGCTTTGGACCGAGGCCGGTGGTGGATTGGGAGAAACGAATAGAAACGATCATCTATAGTCTGGATGATAGTAACTCCCTACTTGAAGAGGTTTTGCATTCCATGTCGTATATTTTTGTGACCCAGGAGATCTCAAGCGTCTATATTTTAGCCCTTGACAAGAGGGCCGCAGTCTGATGTACATCAATCCCGACAACGCGTACTTGGGGGGCGAAGTATGCTGCAGCCTCATGGCCAGAGGGATGTTAAGAGCGTCATGGCCAGGTGGGGGGTATTGTTGGCCGAGCACGATCGAACATATTCTCTGGTGGGTGAACAAGCTTGTTCAGAATAGAAACAGAGAATATAGAGAATCGGAGGCCATCGCTACTAGGTTGGAAGCCATCGCTCAAAGAAAGAAAGAAAGAACGAACGAACGAAAGAAAGAACGAACGAAAGAAAGAAAGAAAGAACGAACGAACGAACGAAAGAAAGAGAGCAAGGATGCTACTAGTAGCTCCCGGCCTTACTACTATACTGCGAATTCGGCGCATTTTCGGGCATCGCGACTGGAACGGTTCGCGATCGGTTTGCTCTCGTCTCTGCAGTGGCCTCAGGGAGACGTACCTGGCAGACTCCCGGGAAGAGCTGGCGAATTTGACCGCGGAGCTGGTGAAGAGCAACCTCTCCCAGGTGCGCGAGCGGAGCGCCATGGGTCGGTCTCATCCTTTCGGTGGTTTGTGTGGAGAGGGTCCAGGGAAGTATGGAGGGATGGTGGGAAGTATGGCTTTGAGCCAGGATGTGTTCGCGCCCGTTTCGTGCGGCCGGTCTTGCGCCAACAGAACCTCCCCCTCGCTGCGCTGGTGTTCTTTTCGTTGGACTGGGCCGGTGCGCATCGGTCACGGTGTTGGCGGTGTCGGCGGAGGTCGGAAGGATGGGGGGGGCCAACTGTCGCTCAGAGGTGTTGGGCGCGAGCCGCTCGCGAGGACGATGAGAGTCCATCCTGTTGGACCCCCTGCAGGGGGTGCTAACTAGGAACAAGGACGCTACGAACGGAACAAAGGGCATCGCTACGAACGGAGCAAGGATGCTACTAGGTCTCTTCGGATGATTCTCCGGGGGGTCCCTTCCAGGAGAGCCCTGTCTCCCCCGACCCTGTCGGCAGGAAATCCAAGCGGCCAAGGAGAAGTACTCCGAAGTGTTGGTCAGCGAGGCCGGACGGCCGGACGACTGACCGGTTTTGGATGGAGAGACCAACCGAGTGAGGGTCTGGGAAGAATCCGAAGGAAGAGGGAAAATGCTACTTGTACCTACCTAGGTAGCCAGCACCTACCTACCTACCTACCTACCTACCTGGAAGTAAGTGAGGGTGTTGTAAGCCTGGCGTGACCGGCGTGAGATGCTACCAGGTCACCACCTGCACCCTCCGTTCGATCGGTGATTTCGTTGAATCAGTGCTCCATCACCTGGACCTGGACCTGCGGAGTCTGGGTCAGCTACCGATCTTGGGGTCCTGGATGGTCCTGGTACCGCCGGTGGTCGCGCCGGCGAACGGCGTTGGAGCCGTGGAGCGTTCCCCATGCGTCGCAGGCCACCGAGCAAGAGAACCGCGCGTGGCAAGAGACCCTGCGAGCGGAGGACGTCGAACGAAAGCACCCGGAGACACGGAACCGGAGGCGTTGTCGAGGGAAAGGAACATAGAGGCTATAGGGGTTTGAGGGAAAAGCGCCAGGGATGTGGTTGGTGAAAGAATCGAAAGAATCAGAATCCAACATGTTTCCTTCATAGACGACACATTTCGGGCCGCCTGGGCCCCTCCAAAGAAGCCTGGAATAAGTCGATGAACGTGGATCATCACGTGTGGGTGCCCTCCCATGCCCCGTCCGCGTGAACCAAGCCGTCCGCGCTCCGGTCCGCGCTCCGCGCGGTCTCTGTCCGACCGTCCGTCCGTCCGAGGAGGAGATGTTTGAGGCCCGGGAGCGCTATGCGAAGGCCCTCGAGGCGCTCCTCGGCTGTGCACCAGAGGCTCGGAGCATCGGCGGCGAGGGCCACGGACGGGGACCCTGAAAGGCTTGGATGGGGGCCGGGGTGGAAGACGAAGAGTTCGCGGAAGGTGTCCACTGCAGCAAAGGGGCCGTCCTTCATTCAATTGATGTGGCCAAGGTTAGTCTGCCAGTCTGTATTGGAAAGAGCGAACTGTTCCGCGTATTCTTAGTTCTAAGTTCTAGGTTTTCAATCAGCTTTTAGTGATGTGCAGTGGGTGGTTTTGACATGTTTTGACAATGTCTTAAACCTGCAGCAGGTTTGGTAGGATGGCATTCCCTTTGTTCCTTTTTTCTTCCACCCACCCTTTGGATCCAACACTGGTGAATTCGCTTGGCAGTCTCGCCCCTACGGGGGGCGCTCCGGGTCGGATCGGAGGCTGTTCACCCGCCAACAATCACCAACTCGTCCCACCAACTCGTTTGGGGCACCCGAGGCTACCAGACGAGGCGCGGAAGAGACTGGAGGCCCGGCGTGAAAGAGACGCCGTCTTCCCCGGTCAGACGTTCCTGGACTTGGGTTATCCCAAGACAGCTTTTTTGAAATAGTCTTGGACTCTATAGGGCTGAGTTGGGCCCCTTTTGATAGAGAGAGGCCTCCAGGTGTTGGAACGGCTAGCTAGTTTCCGGTTGCAAGTCTCTCACGCGTCTCCCTTGTTAACTCTCGTTTCACTGATCAGGAAGCGGGGTGGAAAGGTCAGTGCACCGAACTCACGGAACGTTCCCCAATCCTCGGTCCTCGGTCGTTCGGATTCCGAGAGTCGTTGTTCTTGCGAGGCTGCTAGCCCGAAGGAGCGCAGTGCCAGTTGGAGGTGCGGCCCACGTTCCCGCGGAGCTTCTAAGAAGAGAGCGGCTTCTTCCGGAAGAAGGTGGTTTTATATGAGCCATGGAGTGGGAACACTCCACTAAACAAGAACAGGTGGACAGAGGTTCACCCTAGAAGTCCAGTTCGACTATATTTAGACCGACTGAAGGATCCAGAAAATTCCTTGACTCGGGGTCACCCTTCGGACTGGACCATTCTTGTGATAGTCGACTGGACTCCCAGGGTTCACCCTTACTTTCCAGGACAACTGAGGGAGTCAGGAGCTGCCCAAGATCTTACTGCCAGTCGTGCGTGGCCAGTCTCGGAACCACATCCGAGAGGAGGGGAAGAAAGTCCCTTCGGGGCCAGCATTGGTTGGAGCTTAATCATCCGGGCTGGGGGGGTGGGGAGGTCCGATTCTTAGTCATTTTGGAGAGCCTTGGCGCTTTTGGAAAAGCTGGGGTTTGATTGAGTTTGTTGATTGTGTCTTGGCGAGGCAGATCCACAGCCAGAACAACTTTCACCTTGGCTTCTGCACCTCGAGCCATTTGACATCCTTCTTGATAGGAAAAGGTACTATTTTGGGCGGTTGGTGGTCCAAAATGCATAGACGTCGTCACTCAGGCTCTGGGCATGTTCTGCTGATTTCCTTTTCGCCCTGCACCCTCACCACCCCTCACCCCCCCTCACCACCTCAGTTGGCCTCAGTTGGCTCTCGAGGGTGAAACGAGCTCACCCAAACAGACGGCCATCAACAGTCCTGTGAGGGGCTTCCATGGGCTCTTCACGCTCTTCACGCTTAGCCTTGTCGCCCTCGCGTGATCCGACCAAAAGGTCGCTGCTTTCGCTGGTCGCGAAACACGGGGTCCGCTGGTCGCCGCGGTCGCCGGTGATTTTGGATGACTCTTAAGGGTCAAGGGGCTCCTTAGACGTCCGGTTTGGCACCGCTGAAGGGGAAGGAAGTTCTGGTCACCAAGAGGGGTCACTGAGTCAGACCTTTGGCCCAGAGACCCCGGACCTGGCGATCGGGATCCCTTCGGCATTTGGCATGAGTGGGGCACCTGTTTTCTATTCCACCGACGGTCGTCACGGTTTCAGGGGGTGAGCCTTCATGAACAACGTGTGCGCGCATGTGTGCGCGCGACGTGGACGTGGGGGGACGTCTTGGAGGTTGCGAACTTCAATCCGTAAAACCAGCCCAGATCGGCAGAGCACCAGCCCAGTTCGGCAGAGCCTTCGGCAGAGTTGGAAGGATTCCAGGTACGAGTCAAGCTCAGTCGGGTTCCGGCAGACCTTGAAGATAACCTGGTCTCCCTGTGAAGCTGAACTATCACCCCAAGCCAAACCTGCCCGGTTTTGACCCACTGCCACATGGCATACATCGTCATACACGGAGTGTCTGGGTCATGAGCTACCGGCTAAGAGGCTACACGCCGTGCCATCATGGCTACGTGGAGTGAACATCACATGTTTGGTCATCCAAAATCGGGGCTACGCCATGCAGGTTGGCCGATGGATGGTTCTGACGTGGAGTGTGAAGTTCCCAGACACGACCCATGGGACTGCCGTATATATGCCTACATTGACCCCCCTGGCACCACCCCAACTGATCGGCAGTCCCACGGAGTGTTGGGGGTTGGGATCAGCACTTCCGACGTGGAGCTCTAGGAATCGTCCACCGGGCGGGTTGGCATCCCCCCAAATTCCCCTAAGGCTCCAACCACCTCCTGAGAAGGTGGTTGGAGTGGGTTTGCAGGGTCCAAATACCTTCTGAGGATATGGTTGGAGCCCTAGGGTTCATGAAGTAAATCCTGGGTCCTGGATGCTGCGAAGCCACCGGAGGAGTCTTCCCGCATTCGCAGGAGTCTCTTTGCGAAGCCGTCCGTGCTTCTGCCCGGAACTTCTCCACATAGATTTGATACATGGCACATAGCGGGAGCCCCTCTCTTCCAGCAGTACGTTTGGCTTTGTAGTATTGGCAGAATGGAGCCCGTCAGGGTTTCAGGATTTAGGAGATTCCCTTCTCCCCATGGGGAATGAGTCGCATGATGGGCCTGGTGCCCCGGAACTGTGTTTTGTATTTTGTTCAGGGGTTTGCTGGGAGTGGGTGATGCAAACTGTGGTTCAACCCTAGACACGGCCTGGAATGCAATGTTGGTGGGTTTTGCGCAATGCAATTCTGGAGCTGTTCCCGGCTAAGGTAGACAGTTGATTAATACAACACCGCCAGAAATGGATTTTGGAACCTCTTCAAGTGGTGTTTTTTCGCTCGACAGTCTACAGTAATTAGTCGTTCTCAGTCATGACTCACCGTGAATCACCCGTGAACACTGCCTGCCGCGGTCTGCCTTTTCGGCCTCCAGACCAGAGCGGGTCAAAACTACAGACACGAACTTCTTGAGAGGCTCAAGAGCTCAGTTTGCACACTCGTTTTGAGCGTCTCATCCACTCAAGTGTGAAGTAGCTTCACGGATGTCCAAGCTTCGTTTTGATCCGGCTTGGCCCCGGCTCGCCCCTTGAACGATCGGAAGCGCCAGTGGCGTCTAAGCGATCGGGCACCCTGTATGTAATGTAGGCAGACCTGTTGCAGACCTCTCAATGTCTGTTCCACAGGCGCCCCGGGAGTGTACACCGTGTCCACGGGGCTTCGGGGGCTTCGGAAGAAAGGACCACGCGTTTCCCGCGGTCCGCCATTGGGAACGAGCGCGGTGAAGTGTCTGTCCTTTTCCCAGGCGATGTGTCGATCGGAGGGCGAGCGGGGAAGGGATGTAGGGGAAGCTCCGACGCGATGTTGCGGTCGGTGCTGATCTTGGGTGCCGTTTGGGCACGTGCGGCCAGTGGCCAGTGGTTCAGGGACATCTGGAAGGCACTTTTGCCAATTTTTCTAGCAGCAAAGATGCATTAACAGAAGTCGAGGTGGACACTCCCTCCCCCAAAAGACAGTTCCAAGACCTAGACTTCGACCGGTCGACCGGTCCACCGTTTTAAGGTTGTCTCGGTAGCCTCGGTTGAGAGTTGTCTCGATCCAAAGCTGGGATCTCGACGATCTCGTGGGAGAGGATTCAGCGAGGCAAAGAGAATGACCAGATGCTTCGGGTGAATGGAGGTTTGATGTGTCAATACGGGATGCAGTGCCGCACTGCAAAGAAGATTGGGGGGCCAAGTGCTAATTGCACCAAGGGGCGTCGCGGCACACCACTGAGACATTGTTGAAGGATATGATATGATTTATTTGTTCGTCTCCGGACTGCATGGTGTTGTTGATGGACTCTTCACGCGGCGTATTCTGAACGCCTCAAATGGGTGACTCTTCGTCGGAGCCCTGAGCCCTTCGTGGTTGATGGACCTGCTCGGTAGCCACCAAGTGGCACCCCTGAATGTGTGTCCTAATCGACACATCTGATTTTTTTCAAGGAACATTCTTCCTCGCCAGATCGGCGTGTCTTTCTAAGCTGCCTGCAAGCCAGAACAGCCACACGGGTGTGTAACGTAGACTCTTGCTTATATTTCACCCCTCACATGAAGAGGATTTCTAATTCAAATGGGAGGGTTTATGTATTCTATCTTGACTTCTCTGGAGCCTGTTGAGCCTGTTGATGCTGATCGTCGGTTTTCTTGCACTCCATCACCATCAGCTTTAATGATAGATTTCCTGTGTGGATGAAAACCATGCGTGTATATTGCCGGAGGACGACACGTGGACAAACACCATGTTGGCAAGGACATTGAAGTTCTCAGGATTCAATGGCTTTCTATAACCCTATGATTGCATGAAGTTGTGAAGGGACACCTGCGAGCCTTTTTACTTTTTGGGGGGTCAGGAAAACGATTAATTACATTGTGTTTGGGTGTGCGAACGGAAGCCAAGACTCGCGCCAGACGACTTTTCGCGCGCCATGAACCGAGCTGCTCAAGAATGATGAGGGGGAAAGAGATGACCATGATGAACATCAACAAACGCATGCCAGGACCCACGGAAGTCAGGGCTATTTCATAGACACCAAACAGGGGGTCCTGGTGATGGAAGTGTACCAGACAGATTGAGTGGTGCACTCATTACTTCGTGGGCCTTATCAACCAAACACCAAAAGGACTTGCGCCTCGGAGTTTGACCTTCCACATCGGCAGACGGCCAGACACAGCGCTGGGCGGATGCATGCGGATGCTCGCCGCGAAGCAGCAGCACTTCAGCCCTCAGCCTACAGTAATATAGGCGGTTTTGGACCAGGATCCCCTGAATTCACATCAGGGGCCTGCTGAACTGACTCCGGGGGGAACACTCATGCCCGCCCTAGCCTGGTGGGGCACCGGCGAAAAGCCTGTGATCTCATTGCAGTAGATCAAGACAGGTGCAAGACACAGGCCTCACAGAACGACCAAGTCAAGTCTTTAGTTGCATTTGTGCGACTATCCCAGGGTCAACAATCAGACTCCAGCACCAACCCACCCATCAGAACCAACCTCTCCATGCAAACCCTTTGCCACACGGAAGCTGTGACCCCATGGCATGCTGCTCCTTATCGAGCGGTGACCCGGTGACGGTGTGACTCGATGAACTTCTTGGTGGCGGCGGCGAATGGCACCCACGTCTACCGCGCTACACGGATGCAGACGTGTTTTTCTACTATTTTTTAACACCCTAGGGCTCCAACCATATCCTTGGAAGGTATTTGGACCCTCCAAACCCACTCCAACCACCTTCTCAGGAGGTGGGCCAGGAGCCCTATAGGGAAAACAACTCGAGTGGATGATAGGGTACATCCAGCCGAAGATTGCTCCAAGACTAAGATGTAGACTTGCGGGCCGAGGGCATGTAAAATTTACCAGTCGCAGTCGGCAAACGATTATCACGATTTTGGAACCTGGCCTACAACCTAACCATCCAAAGATCCACTGGGCCCTGGTCATAGGATAGACCGATAGACCCGAATGAACCGCTGAACAACCTAGACACCCCAGACCCCGTTGCTGTTTGTGTTTGGAGGCTCTGATTCTGGGGGCACCCGTGACCACCCAGGGTGTGACTGCTTGGGGTGTCCTGGCATGAGGGGGTTTTGATAAAACAAAAGGCCTGGATGTTCATGACCGACCCCCTTACAATGATCTTCATGTGTGGTGAAAAAGGACCTTCGCCAGGCCGGGCGAGTTCGCCAGGCCCTCCCATTCGTCAGACCGTTGTTCGGCGGGTCTGGGACCCGGCCGGCTGACCTGGCCACCACTCGAAGCGTCCACGTGTTCCTGGGATGTGTCGCCCCAGTTGTTAATGGTGGACTCCCAAGGATCCACTGCCCAGACTTCCGGTTCCAGGGGGCCCAGACCCGCGCCAGGACGTTCTGTTGGGCCGGATCAACATGAGCGCAGAGAGGTCAAAGGAGGTGATGGTTTCGTTGGGTTCTTCCATGTTCTTCCGCAAGGGGTCTTATCCTTGGGGGGGGTGCGGGGGGGTGGGCTTTGCAAGCACCTTCCGGTCCTCGGAGCAAAGTTCGAGGTCTTCAGACCGGGACCTGGGTTTCCGGGGGCGTCCGGAGGGGCGTCCAAGCTATAGATGCCTGTTTCGAAGATGGATTGGGGTGGGTGCCACAGGGGCGTCCAACCACCTTACCTGAGGAGAGGGGCCTGGAGGTCTAATTAGGGAGAACGACTTCTGATGCTCCGCCGCGAGGTGGAGCGAGGGCAGCCACGGCCGCTGAAGCAAGCGCTGCCCCGGTCGCTGCCGGGGAACCCCGACTGCCTGGTGCCTCACAGCTGCGGCTGGTTGGCGGCTCGGCTGGGACGGCTTCGGGACCTTCAAGCTGTCATGGTCGTTCCAGTTGGGTCCAATGGATTCGAGAAAAGACAGATCATATTTACATCATGTCCAGCACCCGAAACCTGCCAGGTCTCCACAAAAGCCACTTTGAAGTCTTCACTTCCGCCACCAGAAGATCTGTAGAGTCGGGTGCTGGTTGCTAGATGAACCCTCAGATGTGGAAGCCGACACCGCTTCGACTATATACACTTCTTGGCCTTTTCCGACACAAAGAACTGGTCCCCTTCCTCACCCCTACCGGCCGAGGCGGGCCCGTTGGCACCTCTACCGGCCGAGGCGTGCTTGCAGCCGAATGGTGTGGTCTCCATTTGGGATATGTCTTGGACCCTCGGCGCGCGGCCTGTGCTTGTGAGGCTACAAGGGCTACAAGGCGGTGGGCCCTCGCGCTGGACCATCCTGGACCCAAGTTGGGGCCCCTTTACACAAGCATCCGACTCGACATGTAGGGTTGGGAAGGGCCCTGGTGGAGGTCGAGCCATTGGGTGCTGGTACAGGAAATATGGCGAAGAGCTGCGGATTCCTACCCACTGTGGGCTTAGACCAATTGAAACTGGTGGATTGCACTCCCTGAGAGTCCCGTTTGCACTCATGGCATGTGCACAAGCTCGTCACCCTCCCACTAAACCAGCCAGATGTCACAGTCTACTAGCCAGCCCCCCTAACAAATAGCTCGTAATGGCCCCTTAAGATGAACTTCGAGGCGTCCATTCACCCTTGGCGCCCATGTCGCTCGCTCGCCCTTCCTCGACCGCGCCGACCTCGCGCGGTCGCGACCCTCGCGCCGCGCGGTTCGCGACCGAGGAAGGAGGGCGCCCTGCCCTGCGAGGTGCCGCCCCAGGCGGGGCACATCGCGCGCTGCTACTTCTCGAGCCAAGGCCGGGCCCGCGCGGAACGCGACCATCCAAGCCTGCCGAGCGAGGGAGACCGAGAGGGTGAAATGAGGATGGTGACAGGTGACAGGTGTTGGAGGGTGCTGGTATAGACCCATTTAATATACCTATAGAGAGCCTGAGTGACCTGTATGTTTGGACCACCAGCCAGCCAAAATAAGATCTGGCGGGACGGTATGCGACGGTTTTGGGGGGTTTTCTGCGGATGGCCGTGGTGCCCAGACAAAAGAGACACCAACGAGTGCGTTGAAGTCGGCCCACCCATCATCCGTGAGGGTACAGCTTGGTGTGTGCTCGCATCATATGGCCCCGCGGCTCATCCTGGCCGGTTGAAGACCTGAGGCGTCGAACTCTACACGACCTTGGATCACATTGGTTGGGCTGTCATGTGCAGCACGACATGGACCGAATGATAGATTTACATGATTTACTGTAGTCATCCCCTTTGCAAGTACAATGTACGTTCCATTGCAATTATTAATTATTGATGTTTTGTGGAATGAACATGCACCCAATAATTAGCTTAGACCTCCAGTGACGCACATGGACCTACAAACCTCCAGTGAAAACAACACCGGGGCGATTTTCTTTGATTCACTCATGGCCTCCGCTTGGGGGAAGACTTGCTGGACACGAGGTCAAGCAGGAAGCCAAAGAGGAGGTAGGAGAAGGTGAGTCCATGGAGGACTTCTCAAGTGCAACTGACAAGCTCCAAGAGCTGAAGGAAGAGATGCAGGATGCAGCTACCATCGTTGGGCAGGAGGTCAGAGAGGAGGTTGAAGAGGTTGCCACCAACACCGATGCAGTAAAGCCAGCAATCCCTCCCACTGCCAAGCGTCGCCGCCTAGCTCGATGGGACATACAAAGAGAGCAAGCAGCCCAGACTTTGATTGCGGCTTTCGTCAAGACAAGGCTGATGAGCTGCAAAAGGCATTCGTCTCGAAAGTCACGAGGGAGCAAGGCGACGGCACAGCTCCTCGGGGCAGTTCTGCAGGCAGCTTTGCTGAGGGAGTCGAAGGTTTGATGTTTGCCATGGAGCAAGCACCGGAACAGGTGAGGAAGCTGCGCTGGTGCTAAGTCAGATTCCCTTGCCCCTATTTGCGGAGGGTGTCAAGGTGCTTCCACTCCTGAGGCTCCCGCAACATCAGCGAAACCCACGCGCTTCCGGAGGAACAACTCGGGAACCAGAGTGGGGTTCCAGGTGTGTGTTGGGGCGGGACTTGCTGGCAGGTCACCTGTCACAAGAAGGGTAAGAGAACCGACCGAACATCTCGAAAGTTCCCCCTCAGCAAGTTCATGAAGGAGGGCCTCACCGAGGCCGAAGCCGACGCGGCCGCGCTGGAGGCGGCCAAGGCCTTCCGCGCCGAGCTGGTGGAACAGGGCGTCCTCAAGGAGCCGAAGCCCGCGGATCTGAATTTCACCAGCGAGGTGCCGGGGGTGAGTTGGACAAAAGCAAGCAAAAAGTGGCATGTGCAGCTCACCCCCATTCCGGGAAGAAGCGGATTCATGGCGGCTGCTTCACCTACTCTCAGCCGCCGCCGAGTCCAAGGCTTTGGAGCTCGCGGTTCGCTCCACGGCTTGGAGCGCAGGGTGTGACGGCCCTGGGGTAGCCGATCTTTGGGGCCGTGGGGTGCCCTACCTCGGGGTGAGCTGGGACAGAGGAGTCAGCAGTGGCATGCGCAGTGCGATATCAACGGAAAGAAGTCGCATTTGATGGTGAAGCCGAAGGACCACCAGCGAGGCCGAGTGGGAGGCGTCCCGCCAAAGACGGCCGTCGCCTGGAGGAAGAAGCAGGAGAAGGAAAGGGTGAAGGCGGCAAAGCCAACGAGTTCAAAGAAATAGTCAAAAAGAGAGTGGATCCGAGCTGTTGGTCTCAGTGACTGGATTTCTCACATCAAGATCAGCAAGGTTCTGGTCTAATTACTTCCCATAGTTTTCGGGGTTTCTTCGGTCATATTTTCTTATTCACATTTGGGAATCTCCACGGCCCACTAGTCATCCAAGGAGTGAATGGCCTGTAAAACCAGTGAAAATCCATCCATTCGATGTGTTGGATCTATACCCATACATACACACGGACCACACACACATAACCACACACACATAATATATATATATATATTATATATAGATATTGGTATACATACCTATATAGAGCCTAGTTGACCTCAGAGAGAGACCATATTTTGGGTAGTCCCAACATCGAGGTCACGCAAAAACCACAAATTCGGAGATCCTATATCTTTTGACTTCCCCCCCCCTCCTCTGAGTTCTTCTGCCTCCGCGCCGCATGACTGGCTCCAGGTTCGTTCCTGGTCACGTGGGAGCACATGACCGCGCTGCGGCAGGAGGCCAAGGGTGAAGGGCCGCTGGGGCTGTCAAAAGGGGGGGGCGCATCGCACCAACCATGGCCGGAACTAGGAGTAGCAACCCAGGAGCCCACCTGAAGGTAGAGGCACGCTGTTCCAGCGTGTTGGAAGATCCGACGTGTTCGTCGACCGGAGCATTTTAGTGGGGGAACATTCTGGAGAAGATCGTCATGACAGATCTATCTAGCTGGTGGTGAGCGGGGATCTCAGGAGTTTAAGGGGGGGCAGCAGGGGAGTCACTGGGCACCGGGTGTTCTGCAAGCACTTAGTGAGTTGAGCGGGGAACTCGAACTCACCGAAAAACCCAGCTCAACACGGCGAGAAGCCACCTTTTGTGAACCTGGAATGAAGCAGCCGCCATCTCAGAAGTGATCACGAATGCACCGGCACATGTCCGATCCATTCTGTTGGGGCACAAAAAAACCTCCAGCAGATGGCTCAGTGCATGAGCCAAGAATCCAAGGATGCCAAAACTCAAAACTTCTCACCCTAGAAGTCCAGTTCGACGAATCTTTGGCGAAGGCACTTCATGGCACTTCTGGGGCTCGGATGTGGCCGACCGAATCAGACCACGCGGTTTAAGCCATTTCGTCGATTCATGTCTTCTTCCACCTCGCTCGGGGCGGGGCTCGCTCTGGGCGACCCTCACGGGCCAATTCACCGACACAAATACGACCTCCCTCCACTCTCCACGCTCAAGACCGAGGCGAGGTCGCGGCAAAGGATTCGGCCGCGCGGAGAACCTGAGCGTTTGGTCCCTGACGCGGCGGCCGGCGGGGCCTGAGGCGCGGACGGATGGACCGGAGGCGCAGGTGACCTCCGGTCATGGCAGGAGCGCGGTGGCCCGGTTTCTCCCTCACGGAGGTCATGAACAGAACAGACTGGTCAAGTTACAAGTTACAAGGGATTGGGGTTCCGGGTTTGGACCCACAGCCACATCACGTGGAAGTGGATGGCGCCATCCTGTTGGTGCCAGGGCCCACGGAAGTTGGGTGGTTCATGGACACCTCTTAACCTCTAACGGGAGGGCCTTGTAACATCTTGTAACGACCTTGTTGGAGAAAAAGGGTCAGCTAACTTGCCATGCCATCCTTGCACCGGAACAGAAGGAGCCTTCTTTTTGCGGAACATGGCCTTCCTCTACGAGCACTGGAATGTTGAGAACCAGAGGGGTACTTCTCCCGATCTTCTTCGAGGCTCTAGGTTCCAAAACTGCCACCCAAACCCAACTGGTAACACTCAACTGCCAAGGCAGTGCGTTTAGGACACCTCGAATTGGAAGAGTGCAGAATTAAAGGAGGTCACTCACGGGGAAACGAGGTTCATTCTGGTCATTTGGATTTCGAGGCTTTCGTCCTCTTTTCTCCTTTTCCGGAAGCCGCGGCACGCACGCGAGACTGACGTGTTTCAGGTCTTTGAGGTGCAGATTGAGAAGGGCGAGGGCAAGTCGCTTGACCTGAGGAAGATCTTCACCATTCGGGTTTGGCCTTTGCCACTTCAGCAACCAATCCACCAAGCAGTTTCCACTCCCTTCACCTCATCGGCACACTGGACCTTCAAAGCTTCAAATAAGGGAAGACATTGTCTTGGTGCGGAAGGATGAGAAGCACCTAAATGAACCAAAGTCAAGTGGAGCCCCTCAACCATCCCCAGAACCCTGAAACATCCCCAGAGCCAAATAAGATCTCAATGAAACATGACGTAAGCTCCAAATCCGCACCGCCCCACCGATGTGGCGCACATGCCCCATGCCGATGTGGGCGCCCTTGTTCCAGTGAGTCTTCATCGGGCGTTCGGTTTTGGCCCCCGATATCGGTCGGGCGAGCCGGGCGGGCCGAATCTGGATTTCTTCCCAATTCCCGGTGGCGGCAGGTGCGAGTAGTCGCCAGTACACTGGAATCATCGCATGGAAGTGGATGGCATGGCCTGGCATGGCCCCTTGGTAACCTGGTTTTCCACTTCCATGATTCTGGAGAGTCTAGCTTATTCCGAAGAATCCTGAACGTAGACTGGCCGGACATGACCTGTTTGTAGATGACCAAGGGCCGAAAACGATCTATGCTGAAACATGTGACGGAAGGGCTTTACCGTCCCTGAAATCATCATGGCTGACGTGGAGTGAACACCACCTGTGTGGTGTTTCACCACCTGTTTGGTGTTCGGATTTCATGATGAAATCGGAGCCATTTGCCCGCTTCCACCATGATTTCAAGGAGTGTATAGAACCCCTGGCATTACCATGGCAAGTGGAACATGGCCCCGAAAGGAAGAACCATGTTCCTCGACCAACAGGGGGGGCGATTCTCCATCTTCCTTTGAGTTCCAACCGAAGTGGGCGATCCGCGGCGACTGCTAAGCGCTTCGGGCTTCTCCGACTCGGCCTGGTCGGCCTGGGCGTTGGGTCGTGAGGTTGGGCATCAACGTGGACCTTTTGGATGGCCGCTCCGGCCTGCTGCTTCGCCGCGTGGACGCCGGACTCCTGCAGCGCCACAACGTCGCGCGTTCCGCGCAGCATGCCGCGCAGAGCGCGCATGCCGCGCGCGGCAGTTCGGGGGACGCGGGGAGTGCGGCGCAGCAGATGGTGTTGCCGGGAGATCAGGTCATAGGCCTGGTGAGGGGCCAGGGGAGGGGAGACACAAGAGATGGTGTTCTGAATTGGGTAGGGGCGAAGGCCACTTAGAGCGCTTAGAGACTGCAAAGAGGTCATCCTAGAAGCCCGGGTGTGTTCGTTTCCATTTGCTTGGTTCAGCAGTCTTATGCCCACTTGAGGGTGCATCTCAAAATCTCAAACTTGAAGACACCTTAATTAAACATCATTGGAAGAAAGGATAGCAGAAACGCATCTTCCAGCATTCCATCTCAGGGTGCCTTTGAGTCTCGCTTTGTCCCTGGAAAGAATGGTTACCGTACCTCCATCCTCCATGAACTACCTGACTCCTGCATCATCCCACCTCATCACTTATATAATGTATGTGTATATAAAAATACAATACACACACACACACTACACAGATATTGGTTTTGTTACATACATACATACATACATACATACATACATGCCTTTCAGCAGGACCAGGGCAATTTGAGAACAGGGCAAGAGCCTCGCCAAGTCCAACACCTCCTGCCACGGCCATGAAACCCAGCCAAACCGCAGGATCGCTCTCAGAGGCTGCCCAATACACCGAACAGGCATCATTCGCCCCAGCTGGACAAGCCACAGACTCCAGCGCGGAGCCAGAAACAGGCGAAGAAGAAGAAGTCCACGAGCAGGATGAGCTCATGGTCGACTACTTCTAGGGCTCCAACGGCGGCCAGCTCCGGCGTAGACATGCCAAAGGCATTGAGACTCAGCGGAGAGCAAAAGCACCTTTAGGATAAACAATGCATACATACATATACACACATACATACATACAGGCATACAGACAGACATACAGACATACACGCATACACACATACACATGCATGCATGCATCCATCCATCCATACATGCATGCATGAATGTATGCATACATACATGCAAGTGAGCTCACACTCACTCTCGCACTCTCTCACCCTCACTCACACTGACACTCTCTCACTCACTCTCACTCACACTCTCTCACTCACACTCACACTCATACTCACACTCGCCCACCCACTCTCACTCTCACACTCACTCTCACTCTCACTCCCACCCTCTCACTCCCACTCACGCTCTCACACTCACCCACACCCACCCACACTCACACTCACACTCACACTCACACTCACACTCACACTCTCACTCTCACTCTCACTCTCACTCTCACTCTCACTCTCACTC
>CAXAMN010023106.1:184235-209486 GCA_963970005.1 Durusdinium trenchii | reverse complement strand
TGAGTGGTGTATGATGAGTGGTGTATGATGAGTGGTGTATGATGAGTGGTGTATGATGAGTGGTGGTTGAACAGCTGTTGAATGTCCGTAACACGGAAGTTTTGCACACTAAACTTCCTTTGAACTTATTTTCTGATACTCATATCCACCCAATATAGACCTAGCAATTCTCTTTTTTGCCCTCTCACTGTGCACTCTTTGAGTGGAGAACTATCCCCCCGAACGCATGCACTGCCAACGCACTTCAGCGTAGCTGCTCGCGTGCACCGCCAGGCATAGTTGGCGAGACTGTCCGCGGATCTCAGCAGCATGACCGGTGGTGACAGCCCACCGATCACGATCTACTGCGCTGCAGCAAAAGTGTGCAGCCGTTTCCTTCCATTCGACGCCTTTCCTCCACCCCCGGCCCAGCTAGCTTTCGTCACCAACCCCCTGCCTCAAGTCTGCAGAGCCCTTGTCTGGACCAGGCCTTTGCTGGAAAACATGAAGGGCATCCAAGTCATCAGCTCTGGCAAAAAGGGCATAGGCTGCACTGCACATCTTGTGACCTCCAGGTCCAACTTGACCGTGAAGCCAGGGTCATCGTCACGACTTCACCCAAGAAGGAGTGTAGAACTGCTCCGGAAGCGTCCCCAGCCTGAGACTGCTGACATGGCATCTCACCCAAGCTCAGGCCAGGATGTAGATGATGCACCCCGGTTTGCCCACCATTTCTGGCATTGCAGGGCTTGAAAACAGATGTACCAGTGGCCCACACTGACCCTGGCCAGACATCTCATCCGGTTGAGGCCACACCTGACAAGCCACAACAGGCTCACCAACTGCCGACATTGAGGCCCCAGACCGAGATGGCCGAAATTGAGGCCAAACCTAAATCCGACCAAGGCACCTGTGCACATGAGGACAACTCAGCCACGGAAACTTCCCCACTACCAGCTCAACACATCGCTCGGTCGGCGCCGCTTGAGGTCTCTGTCAGCAGCTTGACTTTGACAGCGCACCAGCTGCCCCGGCACTGGAGTCAGACCAAGCTGAACCAACCAAGCTGGCAGATGAGTCTCTGTCACTTCTGACCTGGACGAGGCAGCCGAGGAGCACACCATGATGGCTGTGGAGTTCTTTGACCCGGCCTCTGACTGAGGCACGCGGCCTAGCTGACATGCCAATACGGGACTCGAAGCCCAACCAGCCCCTTTATACGTACACACATACATACATGCATACACATTCATGCATACACACAAACATACCTACATACCTGCATACTTGCATGCCTACCTACCTACCTACCTACCTACCTACCTACCTACCTACCTACCTACCTACACATCTACATATACATATACATATACATATACATATACATAGATACATACATACATACATACATACATACATACATACATACATACATACATACATACATACATACACACACGTACGAATATACGTATATACGTATATACGTACATATGTACGTATATACGTACATGCATGCATACATTTATACAATATCAGTCTTGATTGATAACACCTCCCTAGACCGCTCCATGACACGACGCCCACCGCTCCAGGTGTCAATGGCGTGACGGGCGCGGCGCAGGACCTGAGCAACGAGATCGCACGGGCGGCGGTGCTGAAGCTCCAAGTGAAGCGTGGTCCGGGGCAGATCTTTGCACATGCCGCTGGGGTCGCAGGGTTGGATGGGAAGGGGTTGGAAGGCATCCCGGCTAGACGCATTCGGGATTGTTTCTTTGGTGCTGATGGGTGTATTTTGTTGATTCCTGTCCCAGCAGTATGGAAAGTGAGTTACTGCGGAATCTTGATCAACAACCCCTGCGGGACTTAACAATGTACGTTTTTGCATTATGAGGACTTTCTGTTGTGACATCAGTTTGGGGCCCAGGTCCAAATACATGAAAAAGGATTCCAACAGCAAAATAGCCTTTTAACGAACAACCATTGTTGTACGCCACAGCACCAGGTCAACCATATGTTTAATGTTTGAACCGATGGGTCGAAAGAACATACCAGAACCTGCTATTGTGATATCCCTATCAACATCGCCTTAAACACACGCGAGTGCTTCGACACAAAATAGGTAGATATGCTTGAACCATCCTCAGCCATATATATAATATGCCTCTTATTCTTGGTCGTTGCGGGATTATAAAAGACATTTTTTCCAGCCGGCATCGTGTTCCCCTTAAAGCCGCTCCCGGCGCCCCAAAAAGGTTTTCCCTTCCACCACGAGATTCTGCTGAAGTGTTTCGACGCTGCTTACTCTCCCAGTGCTCCGAGGCGGTGCAGCGGTTCTTCGCGCCGCGCATGTCGCCGCTGCAGTGGCCGCCCATCCAGTGGACCCAGGCGGAGCACGGGGCAGCCGCCGGATCCGGGTGGAACGGGGTGGTGCCTGGCCTGGCTGGGTTGAATCAAGGATATGAAGGAAGGATGGAGGTAGGGAGCCGGTAGGACGTACCATAAATTGGTATGCAGAAGACGGGATCAAGGGACCAGGGATGCAATCCAAGGGATTTGGGACAAGGTGGGATTGGACGTAGCTGCCTAAGCTTGATGATGGTTGATGGTTGAGTTGGCGCCAATCCATCCGAATTCCTTCAACCTATCCCAACGCCTTGGCGCACATCAAGGCCCAGTGTCCGAATGCCGCAAGGCACTTATAAACTGCCAAAGGAAAGCAACAACACCCCTTTGCCCTTTTCATATTTCTTGGGATCTTCTTATATGAGCATGTTCGACTCCTTTCTCGCCTGCCGCCAGCGCGGCTTCGACTTTTGTGGGGGCCTCCAGGGGGCCTCGGCGCGCGCGCCGCTCTGGCCCTCGGAGCGGACGCAGGATGAGCAGAACGCCCTGAGGGCCGTCACGGACGAGGTCCTCCTCCTGGACGGCCGCACGTTGCAGGCTTCGGGGCCGGGCGATCGGGGAGACCGGGTCGGGGCGCACGTGTGAGGGTTGTGCAGTGCTGACAGCTGTTTGGTAGCATGCATTGCAGTAATGCCTATGGTCCTATGGTATCCGAATAGCTGATTTACCTGCTATGTTGGTTGGCAACCCCAGGTGAAAGCAGGGTGAAGACAGAGTGATGGCGACTGGTCCGGAGAGTTTTTTCTCAAAACTTGTGCCGGATCTACGTGTTCAAAGGGGTGCTCTATAGTGGAGATCCAGCAGTACGGCTCAGCAGGGGTAGCCTATCTGGAGACACCATAAGGAAGGTACCTGCTAGGAGGGGTTTCCCCAGTCTGCCGTTTCTCACGCATTTGGGTCCACACGAGGTGTTGGGCCGGATCAGCGTGCAGCACATCTCACAGCTGAACCTTTCGCACAGCCTTCCATTGGAGTCTTGGCCCGGTGGAGAGCGAGCGACCCGACAGACCCTTTTCGATCCTTTTTTTTCAGGGTCGCTTGTCCTTCTTTCCAGAGGGTCGTTTCCTGGGAGGCCTCCCAAAAATGTGGAAATAACACACACCCCAAGTGAGTCCAACAATGGAAAGTTCTGCGGCCGACGTAAAACCTGTCGCTTCGGACGGCGCAGAAAGCGGCTGTCCAACGTCATCCAAAGAAGGGAACCGCACGGAGGTCGAGGTGCTAGCAGGAAAGTGAGACGCGTCCACCTGAAGATCCATCCGAAGATCTCCGGAATCGGTTTTTCCCAGACGCTCCGTTCACAGCCCGACTGGGTCCCGAACCAAACCATAGGGTTTGGTCCAGACCCCTCATATCCGACCCTGCATATGAGGGTTCAGGGGCGTCTAGGTTCTTCCAAATTCCTGGTTGCGGCTGCGAGTTGTCGCCTGTACACTGGAATCATCATGCAGGATGGCATGGCCCATTCCAAAACCGGTTTTCCACTTCCATGACTCCAGAGAGCGAGAGAGTGTAGCTTATTCCGAAGAAGCCGAACGCCGAACAACCGTAGACTGGTCGAGCATGACCTGCTTGTAGAGGACCAATGCCGAAAACGGTCCATGTTCCAACATGTGAAGGGCGGGCTCGCAGTATTTGGAATAATCATGGCTGACATGGAGTTCACCACCTGTTTGGCCTTCGGAAAGTGGACATCCTTAGTCTTGGACTTCTACTTGACGTACTCATTCTTAACATGCACCTGGCCCGGCAAAGGGTCACCGCCTGCGACTTTTGAGTAGTTACATGTAGTTACTGTAGTTGCAAAAGCCTCGGACCAGTTTTCACGGGTCACAGTCAGCCTGCCTAGGCCGGCGACCCTAAGAGTTGCTGCTTTGGAACCTTTTCCCCCGCGCAGAGCGGCAGCAACAGCCCAGCGCCCTGGGCAGAATAGGGCGGACTCCAGGGAGTGGAGGAGGTAGCGTCCTTGCTCCGTTCGTAGCGATGCCAGGAGCCCCTACTAGTGGCGTCCTTGCTCCGAACGCCCCAGCCAGGGGTCCTGGAGGGGGGGGGGCGTTCCATTGCCCCTTAGGAACTCAGAGGTGCTGCATGGGGTGTGTTCCGTCACGATTGTAGCCAGGTGGGTCGAAGGGATTTCACCGGGGATTCGAGCTTCGGCTCGCTCCGACCGCAGGCGATGATCCGCTTCTTCAACAGCTGCGCCACCCAGGCGCGACCCTTGGTCACCAAGGGTCTCTTCTCGGCCGCGGCGTGGGCACCTCGGTTCGACATGGCGCCGGGGGCCGGATCTCGTCGTGGAAGTGGTCGTGGGGTTCCCGAACAGGAAAGCCGTTCCAGATCGTTTTCAGCGGTGGGTTTCGATGAAACAGGCCCAGCGTTTTGCGAGGCGAGCGGCCTAAGAAGAGCCCAATACAGGCCTAAGAAGAGCTACAAAGTATAGATCATTCCTAGAGGATCTCCTTCTCCAAGAGCTGAACGAAGTACCTGTCACCACCCCTTCCGGCTGCCCCCGGAAGAAGCGGAAAAGGCATTGAAGCACCCCGAATCTACGGTGAGACAGGGTGAAACTACGCCGAACTACACCGAAAACGCTGTACACTATATACTCCTGGCTGCACTCCCCACCGATCGAGGTGACGATGAAGTGGGAACCCCTCGAGGGGCGTGACTTGCTGCTCCTGGTGCACTCGAGCGAGCTCACGGAGCGTTGGTCGGCGCATTCATGGGAGACTCTTCATATGAAAAACCCACCCAATGGACATGATCTCACCTCTTCAAGCTTGGATATATATACCTAGAACTCTGTTTTGATAGGAAAAGACCATATTTTGGGTGGTCGGTGGTCTAAAATAGAGGTCATTCAGGTTCTAGGTATACATATATAGTATGATATATAGATATATAGTATGATATATATATATATATACCAGGACCTTCCAACAGGTGGTTTTTGGACACCTCGTAACCTCTAAGAGGCTATTTATAGACACCTCTTGGTGTCGGTCCTGATATGAATTCCTTCGCGCGCTCGGTGTGGACGGTCGGTGTGGGACGGTTCGGTTTAAGTCCTTTTGAGTGCGGTGGGAGGCGGGGTGGTTTGATCAACGGTTGAGGGTTCGGTCCAGCTCACCCAGGTCTGAGGTAAGAGTTGGGGTTCAACATAGTTCAACTAATTCACCCAGATGGAGCTTGCCACCAGAGCAAATGCTCGTGGTCCTTCGATCTGCGCAGACGTTCCTCGTCTTGTCGCTGTCGAACCATCCCGAGGTTTTCGTTCGAATGGAGGCCTTCCGAAGCAAGTGGACTTCCAGTTGAACAAGAAAGGGCGATATGGGCATGCATGTATTATTTACAGTATACGTAGTAGGAAGACCCCCCAATCAATGGGTACTTGGTTCCTTTTCATTCTTCCAGGGGGGGTCTCTGGGGGTTCTCCCGATCTTTTGCAGCTGTTTGGTGCCAAAGATGCGCCGACTGCTGCAGGAGGATGACTTGAACTTCCGGACGCTCCACGGGCACAGCGCGAACGGCCTCTACCTGCTGCGGAGTGGAGAGCGAGAGCCGGTGACGTTGCTGTCGACCAGCGAGGAGGTGCTCTTGGACGTGCAGTGGACCCTTGGAGCGACATGGGTCGTGTGTTCTCCCGCGCCACGGCCGCGTGTTCGAGCAGCCTGCTGCTGGTCCATGCTGGTGGCCCACATAGATCAGAAACATTCAACACACAAAGTGTCCTGAGGGTCCTGAGGCATTTATTGTTTCCATCGAGCTGGGTCGCTCTACGTTCATCCTCCCTTGGCTGTCCAAGGTGCCACAGCGGGCCCACGCCCAACGGCGACGACGCGGAGCGCCGTTCCCGTCCCAAGCGGATCCTGATGCTGCAAGGGCCGCAGCCGGCCTCGGTGGCGTTGGTCTCCTATGTCACGGGAAAGCCTGTGAGGCGCATCAACCTGGAGCCTGGGTTGGAACACGTTTGGGGGGTCGGGAAGAGGCTGGGAGCCCGGGCCGGGGTGGAAGGGTGGACATAGACGGATCTTTAGAATCTTTGGAAGATCCTTTTGGAGGGTCAAACTGTCAAACCGCTTCATATTTTCTTCCATCAACAGTCTACGGTACTTGGAAAAAGGGATTTCTTGCGCAGGACGCCTGGGATTAAACAAGTCCTCCTGCCCCACGTGGAGTTCCAAAAGCCATTCAACGACCACGGCCCCCCAAAGGGAGCCTGATTTCACCTGACCCAATATATTGGTCTTCGACCCAGCTCGTCTTCGTGTTCGAAGCGAGGGGGTTCCCATCTTCAGATCTCCCCGGTGTCGCGGATTCCGCTTCCGATCGCCTTTCTTCGCCCGCATCGACCCGGATTTCCGGGCACTTCTTTTCGCGGCCCAGAACCTTCGAGAACCGAGGATCAGCAGATGGGCGTTCGCAACAGCATCAGCGCCTGGGAGATTAGTAGGGGCATCAGGTTGGACCATTTTTCAAGTTTTTGGATTGCACCCTACCGATCCGACTGGGTGGTGTAGGGGAGGTGCCGGTGTCACTGTCAGGTGCAGATCAGGTGTCCGGGGACCTGCGACTACTTGGAAGATCGGCCCGGGGCTGATGTAGACTCTTAGATTAACCATCCCAGATGAGGCTTTTCAATCTAGAGTCTACATAAGCCCTCAGATGAGGCTTTTCTTAGATGAGGCTTTTCAATCCAAATGGGGGGGCGTGTTTAATTTAGATCTTGGCCTGATCAGATCGACATTCATGTTGACATCGACGGCAGGCATCAGATCTCCTCCGGTTCGATCCTCTCAACGAACCGGTCCGGCCGGTCATCTTCACCGACCTGGAAGGAATCCGTGAGACACATCTGCAGCAGGAGACCCTCACCCTGTTCGGGCATGCTTGGTGATCAGATCCCCTACCCACCCTTCCGGAAACAGTGGGACCTCATTTTGTGGTGCAACACTTTGAGTAAAACTCATGTTGTTCGGGATTCTGGCGATGGAATCCATGGGCGAACAGGATCTTCCAGAGGTCCATGCCTATATCGTGCACCCTTTTAGAACCTCCCCAGGCGCGGGGTATATATCTGTGCATACATCACCCCTGCGCGGTGGATGTCGGCGCAAAGGGTAGAGCTGGTTGGATGAAGGTGTAGTGTGCTGGTTGGATTCGGCTCTTGACCCTAAATCCTCACCGATCGCCCTGCCGATCAATTGACCCCTCTGGCACCACCCCAATGTAGGCATACTGTATCTGGCATACATGGAGTGTCTGGGATATCCTTGTCTTTTCCGTCTCTGCCGCCAGCCTCCCGGACCACGGAACCCCAGGCTGCGACGCCTTCGGGCGCTCCTTCTGCGTGCACGTGCAGTCGGAGCGCGGCATGGGCCTGAGCAACGAAGCGGACCGCGCGGACCTCTTCGCGGCTCGGTCTGGACGGGGAGAGGCCCGCGAGAGTCGAAAGCTACTGGACAGTTCTGGTAGGATCATTTTCAGACCATCCATGGAGGCTGGTATATTTACTTACCCCAGGTCAACCACTCCCAATGCATGTAAAATCGTGTACGTAAATATGCCAATCCCAGACAAAGGCTCCTCGGACCACTCAAAAGTCATTGTTGTGGGGCTTGTGGAGGCGTGGGGGGAACGATCAGACAGGTCAAGTCTTAGGCTGCTCTTCCGGCAGCCTCAATCACATGATCACATCCCATGACTGATCATATGAGTGTGAAAGATATGGCATATGACACATTTGCCCCCGATTTTGTCCCAGCAATTAGACACTCGATGTTGAGGAGCGGAGTAGAGTGACAGAAAGCAATCCTGATCAACTATGCCAGTCTCACCTGGCGGTCTCTGGGTAATATGACGGTTCAACACCTTCCAGTTGGGAATCACCATTGGGTGTGTTTTGGTTCCCCCCCCATCACCCTACTCCCGTCTTGATGGGAGTGGGGTCCCACCAAATACGTCACCTCCGGTGGGGTCTTCAAGGACCTGGGACTCCAACGGTCGCGCCACGCGCGCCACGATCGATCGAGGACTTGCGGCCGCTCCCCGACGAGACGGTGGCGCACCGCGCGGCCCTGGCGGTGGCGCGGCGCGAGCGCGAGCACGTCGGACCCGGTTTGGGGTGGTGGTGGATTTGATGTGGGGGGGTAGAATGTAGACTCTTTGAGGACCTGAGGACCATACGCCCCCCATATGAAGGGGATTTTCAATTCAAATGGAGGGGTACTTTATCTACGCCAATGGCCATTGACCACTTCAGCGTTGGAATCTCAGACGACAATCAGAAGCGAAAATGGAGTTCAAACAGATAGTTTCATCACTGTTCAAGAAGCATGCTGGAGAAGCCGAATTTGTCCGATGTACGATGACTTCTGGCTCAAGCAACATGGGGGCCAATCAGTCGACTCAGCCACCAGGCTCTGTGCCTGGTGTGGGATCTGGCAGTGGCATTGCAGCTCAGACGCCCAGCGCTGTGCATGCGATTCAGCCGATTCAGTTGACACCTGTCACGGCACCTGGACAGGTGGTCATGCAGACCAAGAAAGAAATTGACCCAGAGACTGCGCGGACATGCAGTACATTCGGACCAAAGTCCCTGAGCTCCTAAACCTAGAGTTTGGGAGCGTGGATCCTCTTGACCCGGAGGCCTCTCTGCGCTTCAAGGCTATCACGTCATCAACAATCAGGACGATAGAGGGGCTATCCCTTGCAGACAAGGGTCGTGTATTCACACACTCCATCGGGCTCAAGTCAAACGAGGTACTTCCGGATTCATTTTTTATCCTGAGGCACAAAATTGTTGGCAATGTGCCACGCAACTTCACCAACAGACTTTCACAGCTCATGGACGAAGCATCGGGCAGGTGGCCTGGAGTGAAGAAGGGATTGATGCTCTACAACACCAAGCTCCCTGTCTTGCTGGTAGAAGCAGAGGCAGGAGGGTATTCGGCTGTATCAGTGATACTGGCCTTATACGGCTTTCCTCATCCAGACAGGCTGGCAGAAGGCGGAACCATCAAGAGAGATGCTGGACCATCACTGGCAACCAGTGCGGGACAGGTACAAACCAGCAGTCCTTTTGTGATGAAGGGAGCCGTCTCAGGACAGCAAGTGCCACAGGTGCAGGCACATGGAGCATCATTGACGGGACAACAGGTGGCAGGCATGCCGAGCCATTTGGGACAGCGTGCAAGCTATCAAGATGTGGCCTGGGGCAGCGCGCCAACACCAGGTGTGGGTCCAAAGCTCATCATGACGGGTCTCTCAGCTGATGACAGGAGGAGACTCAACATGAGGATGAACAATGAGATTCCGGAGTGGATGATGAATTCACTCTCCAGCATCACACCAGATAGCCGCACGGGAGATCAGGTGGCTCAAGTGATGATCAACTTCTACAACGAAGAAGTTCGAAGAAGTGAGGCTTGTGAATATTATGCCATGCTGCTGATGTCATCCAGTGGTGGACTGCGGCCATCCAACCAGTTCGAGCTCCTCAAGGAGTTTGAAAAGTGCTTGGACATGATCGAGAACCTGGCGAGAGGACAAACGTCTTTCAGGTTCCATGAAGCCGCAGAAATGGGGAGCTTGTACCAGGAGAAGTCATTCGAGAGCTCCTTCGGCTATGATGCATCAGCCATGGAGACAAGGGGAGGGGTGGAATCGATTTTTGAGAGTGCATTCGGTGCACCATCATCTCATGCCAGCTACGGGAGTGCTCGAGCTGCTCAACAGTCAGGGCATGCCTTTGACACCAGAGGCTCACACATGCTGGGAGAGAAAAGGCATATGGCAGAAGAGACCGGGCTTTCGCAAGTCAGGAAGTCTGCAAAGCTCGGGATAGGACATCCAGAGTTGTCAGCTCATGCAGCGAGTTCATCACAAGCAGCAAACATGAGTCCTATTGGGGCAGGGGCATTTGGAGCTGTTTCTTCGCAAGAGTCTACCGCAATGTTGGAGCGCTCTATGGCTGTGTTCGCAGCTGAACGATCCACATCAAACATCCCAGACTTGAGAACCATCCTATTATCCTCAGACCATCACAGCCATGCCTTCGCCCAACCAGTGCATGCTGAGGTCTTGACCAAGTATTTCCGATGCAGCTACCTGCCACGGGGAGTTGGCACCACACCCCACGAAATCAGACGCTGCCGTATTCGGACAGCACATGAACGACATCCATGTATCATGGCCAACTATGCTTTCTCGCATGAATTGCCTGAGCATGTCCTCCGGGAGGGGGGGCTTATCGGCACTTTCATCCTAAACGAGGGGCAGATCAGATGGCTTGCACAAGTAGAGTTGGCTCTTTTGTTTGGTGTAGGGTCAACTTGCCACATCCCGATGGACGCAAAAGCGGCATACCATATGCTGGGTAACGCTATTGCAATCCCACACGCCATTCTGTGTTTACTCAACGGAATAGCTCAACTTGAGTGCATTAAATGGACACAGATCCCAATATGGCTTCTACAAGATGCACTGGGTTCACGGTTTACCAAAGACAACATTTCTGTCCAAGAATGCACGTCGACGCAAGCCTTGATCATCCTGCGCCAGGAGGTTTCGCCAACGCAGAGCTGGGAGTCGCAAGCCCAGTCATTCCATACTTTGCGAGTTCACCATGAACATGGACACACTTCCTTCAAATTAGGCTCAGATGTCTCGGTCCTCGATTTCCTTCGGTCCGTTTTTCGCCTGCCTACCAATGCTGTGGCTGTGTGGAAGCCTCGGGGAGATGCAGACGTCAAGCTACCACTGTTTGCAGCAGACACTGCTCCCAAAGACGGGATGCTGATTGAGAATCTGTGGCTGGGCCCGATGATCCTGACAGAAAAGCTTTTCGAAGATCACTCCAGCACAATCATCATTGCTTTCACACCGGGAGGCCTTTTCGCCGTTCGAAGAGCGTCACGGCACAGCCGTATTTCAAAGGGTCCTTGCAAGCACAGAACCATTTAGGTCAGACACATGCCATTGCGGAGTCGCCGCCAGCCATAGTGTTGATCCAAGGGGAAAAACCTCCATCAGAACTCGAATTTCAACCATTCCAGGACCTACGTTGGAATGCAGTCCCCGAAGGGTTCATCTGTGTCTCCACTATGTTCCAGGCTCTGTCGACACTCAAAGCTTTTTGCCATCTAGGTCTCGACAATGTCCTTCGGTCTTTTGGCTGGAAGAGTGTGCTGGATTCGAGTGGGGACGATCAAAATCAGAAAGGGACTTCCGTCCAAATGTCCATCCAGAGGTATGAGTCTCACACGGCCATCCCTTTGCAAGACCTGCAGAATGTCCTAACCACAAGGCTTTTCATTGTAGTCGTGAACCACAAACTTCAGCATCATACCTCTGGTATACGGGTTCGTGTCAAGTTGTGGGATTCTGTAATCTGGTCAGGGTTTGTCCAGTCCACAACTCCCACTGGTGTCTTTGCAGATGCATGGTCTTTCGCGGCGAAATACTGGGGACGGAAGGATCAACTCCGCACCATCATCAAAGGTCAGAGGACAAACCCTGAATGGGAGTTCAGCCATTATCTTGACCCGCAGCTACCCACGCCTGAGGAAGTAAGAATCCATTTGGTTATGGAATTGCATGGTGGGGGGTCAAAAGCCGATGCAGTCCTAAAGGCTGAGGAAGATTTCGCCGCCCGGGTCCTCCAAGTCGGTTTTGACCCACTAGACTCCAAGCAATTTGTACAACAACTGTACCAAGAAGCCGGAGCAGCTAGAATGCGGACACTGCTGAACATCCCAGATGAAGAAACTTTTGCGCAGCAATGCGGCATATTAGCTAAACAGACGAGAATTGCTTTGCCACAACGCCATGATCTCGATGAAGCACGACTCAAACGGATCAAGTCAAGCTGGCAAGCCCAGCAGGGTCAGATGAGCAATTTAGTGGCCGATACTTTGCGCATCGTCCCAGGCACATTTTGCTTGCATGATGGCACAGAGGTCCCCATATGTGACTTCCGAAAGGAACCACTTCAGGGAGTGCTTTTTTCGGAACCGGATGAAGTTGCTGCCGTGGTCCGCCAACATGACAAGATACACCAGGCTTTCATGGTCATTGTTCCAGGTCCCACATGTCCGCTGAACCATGAGTCATGCCAGAGATTTCACATCCCGGTCTTGCTCCCGAATGAATCACGTGTGATCATCACTGCCTGCTGCCATTCGATAGGTAAGAATACAGTAACGGTCAAGCTGTCTGACGGGGATGCTGCGGTCGTGACAGAGACAACCAAAACCATGATTGTTGTCTGGAAGCATGAGTGTCCGGTAGAAACTTGGGATGCCATGATCGCTGCGCCTATCCATACCATCTTCAAAACCATGAACGTGCTGCCAGCACAGGTCATCTCAGGTCCTCCCTTTGGAAGAAGTTGGAGAGCAGCGCGACAACAAGTCACACCAGAGTCGGCAGAATCTTTCTACTTTATGCAAGAGTCCTCGCGCCGTCCCTCCATACACTGATAATCCGGTTTGTCCGGCATTTATGTGACACCAAAGTCTGACTTCTCCAACCTGGCCGATGCACGATTCTCGGTGGTTTGGACCCAATATAGCAACTCATCGGAAGCCGTCGCTAAAGCTGATACCCTGGACTACACGTTAGGGGTGGTTCGATCGAATAAGGAAAAGCCAGCATATGGGATACGTGCCCTTGCGAAGGACTTCGACGCTTTGTGGCAATGTCTGCGACCATCTGATCCGAAGCCCTCACAGGTTCAAGGGGAGGCGCTCTATAAGATTTCCCCAGTACCTACTGGTGCAACAAACGAGGATGTCCAGAAATGGCTAGGACTCGAGAAACTGCCACTACGCCCGCTCAGGGCCCTGAACACATCAACATGGCTTTTGGTAGGAAAAGCCGATGTATCACCAGCCACGTTTACATGGAAGCAAAACGCCATCTTGCTCCATCGTGTTGAGAGTAATTATGCCAAGTCAAAGTCTGCTATTTTAGCAGGCGGCAAGCGCCCTGTGGAATCCACACGAAGAGTATGGCGCCCGGAGAGCACATCAAATTCGGAGGTCGACCCACTCACCATATTCGACCCATGGGCTCAACCTGCAGCAAGCCGCCGTCATAGCGAGTGGAGCCACAGCTCCGCGACTCATGCCAGCTCGAGCTCCTCATCAAGCCGTGCCACATCGTCATGTGCTCCGACTGATGTACAGATCACGCAGCAGAAGGAGATTGACAGCATGAAAAGCAAGATAGACACTTTAGAGTCGGCCATGCAATCGCAACGCAAGGATTCGGCCAACTTCCGCAATGAAGTACATGTTGAACTCCAACAAGTGAGGAAGGAAGTGTCGGATAGGGTCTCCGAGGTGCAAAACACCTTCCAGCACACCCTGACTCAAGCGCTCAGCCAAACACAAGCAGCATTACGAGAATCTTTCCATGAGGATTTCAACCAACTCAAGCTGCTCCTGGGTGCCGGTCAGGGCACAAGAAAACGCAGCGAACGTGACGATCAACGCATGGACGAAGATTAACATTCCATGCTGCATTCGCGTTGCCACACAACCGCATTAGCAACCGCTACTTTTCGCACACAGCCATCACTGTTGTGAATCACCAAGCCATATCCTGTGGGCGTTTTTGCCGCACGCACGCTTCCCACAGGCGAATCTTTTGGTTGTTCTCTGTCGAGGCGCCATGCCATCATAAGTCTAGGCCATACCGTCGACATGTCCCATGTCTTGCAATGTCCATTTGCGCCTTGTCCTCCGACCGGATGGTCACCTGCCAGACGAACTTAGTTCCGAAGGATTCCAATACCTATGCGTGCAAGACACAGACCTCAACCAGCGTGGCGCTGCGCTGTCAAAAAAGATTGCCGCGGGATGTGTTCCTCCCGGTTTCAACGCAGTGCCATACGAACATATACTCTGTCAGTATCGTTCCCATCCTTTGCCGAACGAGCCGGTCGATGACTCCCCTGCTCGGAATTAGGATTGGTGAAGCCCAAAACCCAGGCCCAGTGACTGACACACCCCATTTAACCATGGCCATATTGAACCCCACTGTTCTAACTGAACGTCAACAGGATATTGTTGATCTTGGGGCGGATGTTATTTCACTCTCGGAAACCTCAGCCACCAGGGCCATACAAGCCGAATTTAGTAAATTCTTGACCAAGACCCAGTATAAGATTTCATGGGGCCCACCAGTCAATCCACAAAAGCACTCCATCAATCCTTTGATGGCTGACATTTCACGGCGAGGGGAAGCTTTGGGCACGGCATCATTACATAGGACACCAAGTCGCCCATCACGCAACATGCTCCCCATTGAACTGAACAACACGTTACGTGTCTCCCAACAGATAATTCTCGTAGGTCATTTTGAAGTCCTCTTGATCACTGCATATTTCTTCGCAGGAAGGACCGCAGATGTCAAGGCTAAGAGTGATTTGCTATTGGCCCAAATCTATAACCACTGTGCTGCCACCAACCTTCCTTTCATCATTGCAGCCGACTTTAACAATCCGGTCCGGGATTTCCCAGCATATGCAGCTTATAGGAACATTCGATGTCAAGAAGCATTTGAGTATGCCCAACACAAGTTTGGAAAGGCCCTTCCGCCAACATGTAGAGGATCTACTAGAAATGACACATTCATTATCCATAACACGCTGGTCCCATGGATCCATGATATCTGGGTAGGACCAGCAGATGTTTTTCCAGATCACCGACCATTGTTTCTGCAATTCAAAATTCCACAGTCTCAATCAAGCAGTCTCCCGCAACTGGTTTATTCCGATGACATGGGGAGACATACCACTTGACCAGTCCATTTTAGAGCAGTGCTACAAAACATCACCGGTCCGTCACACCCCGTCTAGGACGTTACATACCGAGGATGATGTCAACAATGCCTTCCACCGCTGGTCCAAGGGCGTTGAATGCGCCGTTCGTCAATGCATCACTTTACAACATCAACAGGACCCTATTCGTTTCCCCAAGGCGACCCTACCGCGTAAGTTTTGGGGCAGATGTCAGCCAACACAGTATATCACTCACCCTGCTCCACGCACTGCCAAACATGACCCCACGGGAGGTTATGACCCACCAGTGGAAGCTACGACCAACAAAGCAAGATTGAAAGCACGCCAAACACGTAGACTAGCATCCTTTTTGCGACGACTTCAACATCTTCAAACCTGTAGACATCCTGAATACTACCATGAACAAACACAGCAAGAATGGCTAGCCATTCGAAGAGCTCAGGGCTACGGGCGGTCATGGGAGAGATGGATCCTTTCGTTCGATTGCATCCCATTCGTCCCGTGCACAACACCCACGCAAGAGTGGGTTGCCGAAGTTTTCCAAATAACCAAGCTTGACGCAGATGCTTACGCTCGACAGGAAGCCAAACTGCGACGTTACCACCAAAAACATTGTATAACTTTTGCTCAGGCCCATAATAATAATGCCAGCACATACCGGATTATCCGTGGAAAGGAACAACGTTTCCTGAATGACTTCCCAATATGCCACACATCTCCTGCACACTTGTGCCGGGCCAAGGCCACTAAGCCCAAACTTAAGATGTCTAATCCCTTCGAGATCCCTGTTGGAGCGACCATTACCTTTGGATCTTGTTCGGCCGTGGTCCACTCATGCCGTTTACCATTCGTCGAACTGGCACAAGTCTCCGGACCCTTACCTAGTCAAGCCACGCTTCACTACAAGACACACGCATATACTGTCCAAGACATGTCACCTGCATTCCATAAATTTTGGGCACAGTTTTGGCTTCGGGACTCAGTTGAAGAGCAATGTACAGATGCACCCTGGCAAGCACTCTTGTATGATTTAGATACAACTGTCCCGCTCCAACCCATGCTCGATATAAAAATCGATAGCCCCCAATGTCTGTGGGACTCCATTCATCGGTTAAAGCCATATAAAGCAGCCGGAGCCGACGGATGGCATTCGGAAGAGCTCCAGATGCTCACGCGAACCATGGTCTCGGACCTTGCCCAACTTCTCGGTAACACGTGGTCCTTAGGCTTCTCTGAAAGATTAATGCAGGCTAGAACTTTGCTCTTTGCCAAAAGAGACCACCCTGAATCCATATCCGATGGGCGGCCTATTACCATTCTCGGATATCTAGCACGACTATCTTCCAAAATGATATCAGACCAGATACTCCAGCAGTGGGCCTCCACATGGCCACCAGAAATCAGCGGGGGTCTCCCACGCCGCTCTGCCAGAGATTTATCAGTTATCCAACAACTCCAGATAGAACAGGCAAAAACGCACCACACTGCGTGGGGGGTTGGACTATGGACCTTGTTAAGGCCTTTAATCTTATCCCACGCCAAGTCATCAAGCACATTTTCCAACTATTGGGAATTCCAAGCTTTGTCACCAATTTTTGGTTCTTGTCTCTTACGAAATTGTCCCGTGCACTTCAAAATGGCCAGTCCCTCGGTCCGGCTACGGCCTCCACTACGGGCCTGCCCGAGGGTGATTCGATGTCCGTGGTAGGAATGCTTGCCCTTAGTTTCGTCTTCCATGCTAAATTGAAATCGCCCCGACTCTTCCCATACGCCTATGCAGATAATTGGAGTTTTATGTCCACCTCCGAGAGAGAATGTTTCCGTGCCATGACCACAATTCTGAACCTCATCACAGGACTCAAGATGAAGATTGATTTTGCTAAGTCATGGTGTTGGGCAACCACCAAGCAATTTAAGCTTTTTTGGCACGACGCCTCAGTCATCCTCTTGGACCCTGCTTTCGCTTTTCAAATCAAGAGCCATGTACACGACCTTGGATGCACCATTTCGTACAATAACCAGGTTGTCCTTGGACCCTTAAGAGATAAAATCGACAACGCCATCGCCAAATGCAACCGTTTGCGCAAATTAGATTTAACTCTTGATGACAGAGCAGAAAAGATCCAAATCGCTATTTGGCCGGCCGTTTTCTATGGAGCTCTAGGCGCTAGTATTGGCCAGAAGCACTTCACCAGCCTTCGGCGAGCTGCCGCAACAGTCCTCGTAGGCGACTACAAGCATGCCTCTAGTTTCGTCGCTCTCCATTATTTGTCAGCCAAGATCCAAGACCCAATGCTATATTTGATTACAGACATGCTAACCACGCTACGACGTTATTTTCTCTACTACCCAAACCTTGCCAGTCAGGTCCTACAAACCATCCGCGCATTCGATGGAAAAGTCAGGGGTCCGGCCAGTGCCCTGGCCTCCTACCTGCGTTTGCTAAACTGGAGCATCACATCCACCGCCACACTCCTGGGCCCCGGCGGCCTCAGAATCAACATTCCTAGTTCCTCCAATCGACAGATCAAAAATCAATTGCGAATCTCCTGGGACTGGTTTTGCCATAACAACATCCTCCACCGCAAAGGTGTACCCTCAGAACCATTTGACTCCACCACCACCTTGCGGCTACTCAACAAGCTTTCAGATCGACACAGACGTATCCTTGCACTCAGCTTAACATCAGGTTGGCAATCTCTGGGCGGTATTGCCCAATGGGCTGCCACACAAGAACCTGAATGCCCTTGGTGCAAACAACACGACACACATTGTCACCAGCTCTTAGACTGCCCCACTTTCGCTGAGCTACGTGCCCAACATCCCCAAGCTATCACGTACATGAACCGCAATCGTCGTGTGTGCTGGTTCCCGCTTCCAATGCATCACCCCGATACGGGCCTAGCCCGCCAAGCAATGTTCCTACGTCACCGCACTATCTTTACGAATCCACCTCAGTCTTTGGCCAGGCACTCGGTCATTTACACTGACGGGTCCTGCGACGACACCAGGGACCCCTATACTGCCCGTGCTGCTTGGGCCGCGATCTACCGTGCACCGCATCCGGACAATGCCAACCCTCAAGCCTTCTCAGTTCTCGCCTGTGGTCATTGCCCAGGACACCAGACCATAAACAGATCCGAACTATATGCTATTACAATAGCCGTCGAACATATTGCAGCCTACCCATCCGACGCACAGGTCACCTTTGTTACAGACTCACAATTTGTAGCCGACGTCATCCAAGACATCAATACAGGCAACATATGGAACCACCCACATAAAAAAGCCCGTTGGGACCTCATCCAACGGCTTATTGAACTATGGCACCCACTTCGATTCATCCTTATGAAAATTCGATCACACCAAGATATAAGTCAGGCCCAAGGCGAGGAAGAAGCCTGGCACATCTATGGTAACTCATGTGCGGATATTGTTGCTGGCAGAATGCGTCTCACAGATGAACAAGATTTCTCAGACCTTTGCCAAGACATTCGACATGCCCGCCTGCAGGAACGTGATATTTACAACCAAATTTACCAATACCTCGTTGACCTTGCGCTTGCCCGCTTGGACAAAATGGACCAAAAAGTTGCAGATGTACCAACCCACCAGGCGCCTGTTGGTCTTCAGGCGCCTGCTGCGCACACAAATTATCTCAAACAGATGCAAAAACTCAGGGAATGGACAGTCACTGGTAATCTTTTTGTTCACCCTGGTGAACCCCACAAAGTTGTCTTCTGGTGTAGCCCATGGGGTACGAATTTAACTCGTATGATCTGGCAGTTCTGTCAACTGCTGGTGTGGCCATGCCCGGATCAACCCCCCGAATATGGGGAGCAAGGTATCTCTTGGACAGAACTTGCTTTCTCCTTCATGTTATGGTCCCAGAAAATCTTGCCCGTTAAGATTCGAGATAACAACCGCCAGATTTACCTGGAGTATGATGATCCCAAAGTGGCTCTGCTCCCTTCGATCTGTAAGAGTCTTGTCGGAAAATTTCCGCTGGATTGTCAAGCACATACAAACTTTCTCCAAAAGCCATATTATTCCGCAATATAGAAACAGGGTTGTTCCAGTCTCACTAGACTCGGCTTCACGGCATATCACGAGGGAGGGGTATCCCGACGCCCCGTCCTCCCTAATTTGAACAGCACCTGTGACTTCATTCACGGCATGTTGCAGAACATGTCCCATGATCCACCATACCACACTGAAGTTGAAATGCCTGCTTTGCCTGATAGTGATCACGCCGTACAGTGGCCAGACTGGCCTGAAGTTCCGGCGGATAAGCGTGAGTCTTTCCTGATTCAGGTTCGTAATGCCACCGCCCGCAAGAAAGACTTCGATACCATCAGGCACCCGAATGCCTATGCGTGAATTAGTTTCATGAATAATTGAACTGAAGGGTTCGTATAATTCCCTCCGCCAAGGTCCTGACGTGGCTGATCTCAAATCCACATGCATTGATGCTCACGAAACCCTGACCGTGTCATCCATGACATCCCGGGGCATAGTACAATGATAGAGGTGGTGTACTCTTTCCATGCCTGACCTTGCAGGGCTCAATTCATAATTAACGCCCCTCGCACTGACAGCGGAGCCGTATTTGCTTGAAGGGACTTACGGCTCATAACTTCGGTCGGGGGGGCTACTCCTATGCTTTGATGTGTTGTTGCTCCAGTTGAGGCCGGTTCTTTGGTGTATGTTGCCCGGCAATTTCGTCAGTTCATCCCACTTTCGTCATTCTCGTTCTGGTAGCTCGTTTCTCACCCCTCACTCAGCAACGTTTCACATCCTAGTCCCACCGGAACCCCTTGGAATAGCCAAGAAGGGATCGTGTGGGCGCGCTCGTCGTGGACGGACCGCAAGTCCGCGCATTCAAATGGAGGGGGTTATTAGTCAAGAGTCTACATGTTATATATATGTATATATATATATATATATGGTGTATATGTTTTGGTTGACCATTGGGCCTTGACTTTGTATAGCTGGGCCCTAAAACCCCCAGTGTAGAAGGAAAGAAAAGAGGAGCACCCAAGAATCCAAATCAATGAATCAATGTGTTGGTATGCGGTATGCTCTGTGTTGATACACCGCCCCCCGGTTTGGGGTGGTTAATGGACCACCCCTTAACCTCTACGGGGCTTTCATTGGACACTCAAACCAGCGGGGCCTTGGTAGAAGCATGCCAATTTTCTACCGCGTTTCCTTGGTATGGTGAACTCTTCCACACTCGGCATCTGCACCCTCCCGCGCAAGCCCTTTCGCCGCGCGGAAGCCGGGTTGATTCGCTTCCGCCAGCTCGGCAGGACCTTCCGTGTCCTCGGTGACCTTCTCCCCAGATGGGCGGATGTTGTTGGCCAACGTGCAGGTCGTGCGCGTGCGCGAAGCGCCCGAACTCGGCTCGAAGGTTCCATGGACTGGGTGTGGTAAACCTCCCAGAAGACCTCCTGGAAGACGGAGCATATAGACCACAAGCCATTGGTGGGGCGGCTCCTCATGATCTAGAAGACGCACCGCTTCACTCCTGAGTTTGTGGTAGGGGATAGGTGGAGGTTTTGCGCGACCATTGCGACCCTAAAGCCGAAACTCCGACATTCACAGACACGACGAATGGAACTGCCATAGGACTGCCGCCCCAGACGCACCCCCCTGGCACCACCCCTGGCCGTTTCTCGGCAGTCCGACATGGCAGTCCCAGACGGGTCGTGTCTGGGATTGGTCCGATGGCGCCAACAAGCGTTGGGGGTCTCCCCACCTGCCAAGCCCGCTGAAAAGCGGCCGACCAGGTGGAGCTGTACTCGGAGGTGCGCGTGATTTCGGCCCTGGACGGGCGACAGCTCTTCCATGTGCGGCTGGAGGGCGTGATGACTGCCATGCCACTGGGTGATGGCATGAAGAAACGGATCTGGGGATGAGTAGATGCGGATGGGGATGGGCCGGGGCCGGATGGGGATGGGGTTCTTCAACTGCCAATGGCCCACTCCTGCTCACGAAAATCACTAAATACGTTGGTGGCCTGGCACAGACAGACAGACACCAACGTTCACAGGACTATTCAGGTCACTGCGAGCAGCGAGCACCTCAGAAATCCTGCGACCTCCCCAGTGATCCATGAGACGTTTTCCGTCACAAGCAGAAACAGCCGCCACATGCCCGCGGGGGCTAGAGCAGGTTGAACAGCCCTTTTGAGCCTAGTCTCTTTTGTATTCCATATATGTACCACTACCAGGAGCTTCCTGATCCAAGCCCCGGTGCTTTTAGGGACACCCCATAGGCCCTAGGCCCTTCACCTCTAAGAGGCTACGAGACTATAGACACCTCTCTTGCTCTAGAGTCCGGTCCTGAGGTCTCTAGAAAGGGTGCGCCCTAGAAAGGAAGGTGTCTAAGGTCTAGGGTCCACCTTCTTGGGTCTAGGGTGTCTAGGGTCCGAAAGCTGCAGGTCTCAAGAAACCTCTCCACCGCTCAGAGCTCCGCCCGCCCTACCCAAGGTGGCAGCCTTCTGCCGAGGCCTTTGCTGCGCCAGAGTTCCCGGTGCCCGAAGTGGTTCCAGAGCAAGAGAAGGTGTGGAGGGCATGGAGATAGCCAGCCTGTATCTGCGGAACATATGCGTGGAGAGCTCCTGGAAAGCGGGGCGTAGGCTGAAGGGGCTTGAAGGTTCCCTATTGGGAGAGTGATAGCCCACCTACCATCATAAACCACGGACCATCACTCAATATACTTCAACGATTTGGACTGCTATGTTGCTATTACTGTATGCTGTATGCTTTTGTTGTCCGGGAGAGGTTTGGCATGTCCAAGCACTCTAAGCTCCGAAAACTTTGCCAACTTCCATCCGTCCACCTCCATCTCCAACAGCCAGCACCCTTCCAAGAGGTGGGTTTTTGATGGTTCTTGGACATCCCTGAAGTAGCCTCTTAACAGAAGGCTCTTTACAGACACCTCTGGGGTTTGGTCCTGGAAGTTGACCTTTGAACCAAGAGGAATTCCCGTTGGCCCCACCGGACCCCGCGCGAGAACGGAGAAGGTCCCAGAACCCTGGAGCGCCTGGATCCTTTCAGATCCATGGGAACGAGCTGGCTTTGTAAAACCCTTAGGATTCGGACCCTTCACACCACTGGTTGGCCAGTTTTGAGGGACCCAGGGACCCACCATACCAGTGAAAGCCTTTCACCCTCCAGCAAGGCCATCCAGATCGAGACCAGGGACCGGGAGTGGCTGCACCAGAGGCCCAGTTGAAGCCGCTTCTTGTTCAAGTCAGGGGGGTCATGAACATTCCAAGAGAGGTTAAGTGACCTTCTAGGACCCCCACTGGGGTACCTGTAAGATGGTCTAGAGATGTGTAGAGTCTAGTTCGGGTTCTTCAAAAATGCAGGAAGAGCATCTGGAGACACTTCTCTGGTGCTTTCCGATGTTCACCTCCCAGCCCTCCAAGACTCTTCCCCAGCCTTCCAAGACTCTTCAGCAAGTCGTTGAGCTGGTTTGGCAGTTGAAGAACGTCCTTAGCCAACCAAACCCTTCGAACCAATGGTGGGCGACTGGAAGCCTGGGGCCGGCATACAGGTCATCACTGCTTCCCTTCCCTTCAAGAAGGTACTTCACCTGGGCGTGGGCGACTGCCACCCAGCTTCGTCGGCATGCCAAATGCCCATCACGAGTTGGTCACTTCCGGAAGTCCCAAGACTCTTATAAAAGAAACAGCTCTTTCAAGTGATCCGAATTTCATGACCATGTCCTGTGCCATGGACCGGTGCCCTGGACCATGGACCGGCGACGCAGGCTCGCCGAGGGAGCCGGGGAGCTCGAGGAGTTGGAGGAAGCGCTCGCCGCGCCGCAGGCGCGCGGAGCGCGCGCGCGGAGCGCTGCCCTTCGACGGTGAAGACGTGTCAACTTGATGGGTTTTCGAGGCCAATTGAAACAAGTAGGGAGGACCTGCTGAGTTTTGGTAGGGTCAAAACTCACTAGTATACCCTAGAAGTCCAGTTCGACTATATTGGACCGACTGAAGGATCCAGACAATTCCTTGACTCGGGGTCACCGTTCGGACTGGACCATTCTTTTGATAGTCGACTAGACTCCCAGGGAGTAAGTGGGACCAAATGCCTCTACAGGCTGTACAGGTCAGTCGGACCATGTAGTCGACACTGCTCGATGAGCTCGCTGTTCAGGACCAGGTTCCGGTCAGCCCGTAGGGCCCGTCGGGCTACGGGGTGATGGAGGAACTCGGGTGGGGCGGACCTCTCGAAAGCGAAATCGAGCAGGATGTCCTGGTGTCGAATCGAACCACCCTGGGAAGAGGGAGGATTTGGAGGGGGGTGCCCATGAAAAAAAGCACCCAAATGGGGGATCCGTGTTGATTGGTCATTGACCGTGTTGAATGGTTCAAGTGGTTTCGACCATGAGCAGTTCGGACTAGTCTCTTGAGGTTGCTTTCCGGGGCCCCACATTCAGGTTGATGATTCTGGTTTGGTTTGCTTGGAACTTTCATTAGCTTGCCAGGACTGAAGCAAGAAGAGTGCACGAGCGCGCTTGGAGCAGCGGGTCGGTTCCCTCAACTGACCGACTGGGTAGTTCCAGGGTCACGTCCCGCCAAGACGTGGAGTCCAAAGGCAAATCTGGTGAGTGTACCCCTCCCTCCACCCGTGGAAGTGGACCAATTGCCCCTAGGGGAAGACGATTTTCCTCCTACCCGGACCATCCAATGGGTATCTAACAGATATCTCTAAGCAGTGCAGGGTCGTGGACAACCATTGGATGGTAGACAGATGGTGAACTCCGCTTCCATGTTTGCCAGTGCGGCAGAGTACCTTATACATCGAACCGGTGACCCCGAACCTGTTGGAACCCCCTCTGGGGACGTTTCAAACGGTGCCAGTTGTGCGAGTGCCGCGCCACAGACCCATCTGCTCTTCGAGTTCACCGGGGCGCATGGCTCTTGCTTGATGAGCAGCTCCCTGGAGGAACCGGAGAAGGGCGAGCGTTGCTGGGGCCAAGTCCGGCGTCCATGCCCGGGTAGTCCATGCAGTCCATGGGTCAGAGAACACCTACGACGGGAAGTCCGTGGATGTTTTTGCAGGTCATCGTCTTTTGGGGAGGATTGGGAGGGCCCGACTCAACTAGAACAGGTGGAAGGTTCGTTTTGTTTTCTCTCCCTAGGGCATTTCACACTTCTTTTATGCCGTTCCGACCAGAGAGTCAGCGGCATGGCAACCTTCCATTTGCGAAGGCGGAGCTTGATCGATGGGAACAGGTGGAAGGTTCGGCTAAGCCTTATTGCTTTCATGGAGCTGAGGGAGTGAAGGATGCACGAAATAGCTCGGCCAAGTCAGAGTGTCTAAGCGTACGAGGGCCAAATGCGAAGGAACTCACTTTTGTTGTATCTATAATGCGATACTTAGCCACATGGGGTGGTTAATAGACACCCCTTCAATCCCCTTCACCTCTTTTCACACCCCAAAAAGGGGGTCCTGGCATCGATGGCCTCATGGCTGCAATTGGATCATCTAGACCCGAAAACCTGCCGGATGTGAAGCAACTGGATGCAGACCGGATGTAGCCTTCCTGGCCCGGTCATGACTGGTTTGAATCAACAGCCATTCCGGGTGCAGGTCCAATTTCACTTAGCAAAAGCAGATCCTTTCTGTCCTAAGCCTATACATGACCAACTTCCGTCAAATCTGCAGGGATTTTGTGTTGTGAGTTTTTGCACTACAACACCAGGTCCTCCATGTTTAAAGTGGTCGACGGAAAGGCTAGGCACACGTCTCCCGTCTTTACCGAATCTCATGGAGCCACATGGGCCAGTAGCCTCATGGAAACGGCCTGCACGGAGGTCTTGGAAAGGATACTGGCCTCGCTGATCATGTTCTGGGATTGTGAGGTCAGTGCTCCAAGAGAAAGCCATATCTAAACACGGCCTGACCATTGAACGTTGAGAAAGGTGCCTGAGAATCCTTGCTCCCCCTCCCTTTCCTCGACTCGCACCTTGCAGGAGGTGCTCGCCGCGCCCCGCGACTTTGCCATGGCCTTCTGCCAGCGCCAGCGGCTCCCGCCGC
>CAXAMN010023106.1:30061-183835 GCA_963970005.1 Durusdinium trenchii | reverse complement strand
GGACGTGGGGGATCCGGAGGCGGTGAGGAGGCGGATTCGAGCGCTGCAGAAGAAGGTCAGGGAGATTGAGAAGTTGAAGGTGGGGAACTGTCTGGGGAGTGGGCGGAGAATGGCATGTTCTGCGAGTGTGCCATGATTGGACATGGAGATTCCTCCAAATTGATGGAAGGAGTGTCAACCGTTCGTTGTTCATCAGCATGGGTTTCACCAAGTGTTTTTTTTTCTTTCTCACCGGACGTTAGGCTCAAATACACCATGTGCAGTTATGATGATCATCTCGAATTGTCAGAGAAATTCCAGTTGCTTGCACACAAGTCTCTCACAGGCCTTCAGCTTGCCTGGTTGAGAGACATACTTCGGATGGCTTCCCCATCAATCTGGGACAGCCGGATCCAAGTCCGACCCCCCTTATCTCATCAAAACATGATGACGCCCCGTGAAGGTAGCTGGATCCTGAGTGGACCCCTGTTTTGGAGGATCCAGAAATAACGATCGAACATCACCACGAGTCACAAGACGGGGTTGCCCCCAATCCCAGTGAGTCGCACTAGCGGAGTCGCACCCGTTCGACGACCGAGACCTCGAGCACCCCGACCCGTCGACTGCTGGTCGGATCAGGTCCTTTCCGTCCGGTCGATCCACCCCGGTCGGTCTCGGACCGGTCCGGCCCAGGCGGTCTCGGAGTCGGCGTTGGACGTGCTCCAGAAGGACGGAGCCACGGAGAGCACGGGAGCGCGGAGGGGAGCCTGAGTTGGCTCGTGGAGTGGCGTGCTGAAACGGACGCGAGGTGGTAGTAGCATTTGTAGTAGCTATAGGAGGTCCCAACCAAACCATGGGAGGCTAACATTCCTGATGCACCAGCTTTGGACCCCTCTTCGGCACCTTTCGCAAAAGGCAGCATTTTTCTTCTATCGGCCGCTCCGCGCTCCGCGACGATCCGCCGCACCCCATCGGCCAGGAGAAGGTGGCCACCGAGCCTGACATCCATCGGGAGCTGCAAGGCGGGTCGCGGGCGGCGCCCGCTCGGGGGGGCATCGCCGGGTCTCGCGGACGCGGGGGCGCTCAGGTGGAGGAGGAGGGGGTGCCAGGACCCCAAGAGGGCTGGCCATGGGGTGTATAATATATATATATATATATACCATTATATACCCTGGAAGTCAAAGACCATTTAAAAAAAGGTTCATCTGGTTTTGTAGTGTAAGCCCCGTAGTGAAACAATTGTTGTTCGGTAAAGGCTATTAAAACAATGGTGGTTCCACTTCTAGGGTATATATATATATATATATGTGCTGAAAGAGACGGCTCAACTATGCACCAGCACCGACTCGACACCAGCTTCTCCGTCCGGAGTTTTCTCCTCCGGATCGACCGCGACGTGAGACGGGCGGCGCGGACGGCAGCAGGCCTCGAGAAGCAGCTGGACCTGTTGGAGCGGCCGCCGCGGATGATCTTCGACGTGGAGACGGAGGAAGGCACCGAGACGGGTGGACGGACCGGTGACCGGCCTCTTCAGTCCGCCAGCCTGGTGGAAGTCCATCTTCGTCTCTGCCTAGAGTGGTGACCAGGCCCACTTCGTGGGCTTTCAAAATCTGGAGGCCCACGAGTCCGTGGGATCCCTCCTCACGGGGGCAGAAGCCTCATCATCCCCAACAGGATCTTTGTGGCCTCTTGTGAGGGGATCCCTCCTGGAGTCCCTTGGATCCTACTTCGCCGCGACTCGGTCCCAAGGCCTTCAGGAGATCCACTACTACGACGGAGACGATTGCCGCCTGGCAGGGATGAGACCAGGCCAAACGAATTTGTAGACTCTTGATTCATCAACCCGAGTTGAATTGAAAGTTTTGGCATAGGCATCCTACATATACTTACTGTATCGAAACAAAAACATATTTTACTTCTTTAAGCTCTTTCACTCAAAGCCGGCACTTGTCAGCTCCTCATCTTCCTGGCGCTCTCTCCCAGACAGACCTGTCGAACCATTTCCTGACCTGCACGTCTTGCACGACTCGAAGCTTTTGACTGCGGCTGGGAGGCCTTCAGCGGAGCAATATCACTCAACAACAGCTTTTGACACTTGTTGTGATCAAGCTTGTAATTTTTGGTATGCAACGCGCCACACTTTGGCAACACAGAAGAAGAACGGTGGGCATTGGATTTTGGCGCCCGACGCTTCCGTTCGTAGGTTGGCGCGTGGACTTGCCGAGCAATTGCGGGCCGTTTTCAAGGCAAAAGACATGCCCAATCTCCTGGCCGCCCGGCAGAGTGGAGGTTGCGCTGCAGCCGGTCCAGTGCAGGTTGACCCTGAGAGCTGTTGAGAGCCGTTGTGTCGCTTGCTTTCAATGCATGTGCTTGTGTTGCAGGGGAGAGAGCTGCAGCTTTTTGGATTTTTTTGAGTTTGAGGACAGCAGCGGGGACAGCCCATCCTACCGAACGGTGGCCTGCCTGAACTGCAACACTTTTGCCTGGGGCTGGCCCGTTGCGGGCCCGTTGGCCCGTTGCCCGCCAGGGGCGCGTCGTCGGCCCCTCACAGGCCCGTCGAGAGCCCGTCGGCCCGTTGGGGCCCGTTGCCCGGACGGTGTGTCGTACGTGAGATACTAAAGGCAGCCGTGTCTTTTCCAAGCTGGCGCGAGGATTGTTTTGACTTCAAGCTTATATGCAAAGCTTGGCCAGGAGACCCCTCAAGCTTTAACAAGTGAGTCCGCAGTAGCTGTAGCAATTCTCAACCGTCTGCCATGCTGCAACATGCGATGAACTTGCCTCAGCCCAACAAATTTTGCACTGCAGATCGCTGTAGAGCGATGTATGCGCGGATGAGACGAATGGATGAGCTGTGCAGTGTGCATGCAGATAGTCAAAACCATATGCGTTACTGTAATGAGTCTCTGTCCGTATCTGGGGCGTTAAAATCGAAGGCTGTGTGCTGGTGTTTTGGTTTGCTACACAGGGTTCGTTTCCTTTCGTTTCGTCGCATTTGTCAGAGTGGTGCTTCCTTTTCAACTCACCCTAGAACAAATGAGCAACCGCTTTCTTGGAGGCTTTACGAAAGTGGTCTACAACATGCTCTGTTTGCTTATCTATCAGCAGTATTTGCTTGTGAATGAGATATAGCCCCCACATAAACGAGATACTGCTGTTTGATGATATTGAAGCAGTCTGAACGGGATAGTGTGATCTGCTGCTAATGTAGTCCCAACGAGATACTGTGACATGTCCTTCTACTTGAGTGATTTAAACAAGATAGGGACCCCGCATAATAGCGTAATAGATAGTTTGAGGTTAGTACAAGATAAATGCCGCCGCGCAAATAATTGCTGCGCACCTGTGCTTGTTTGTTGCGCGCGCCAGACACACGCACAAACAAACACCATGAGGAAAGAAAGGTAGCGTGGGCCCGTTGCGGGCCCGTTGGCCCATTGCGGGCCCGTCGGCCCGTTGCCCGACGGGGGCCTGTTGCTGTTGGGGCCCGTTGGGCCCGTCAAGTGTTTGGCCCTAGTGGAGACACCTCCCCCATCCATGGCGCGTTTGAGCATGTGCAAGTTGCATTCCTGCAGCGCGGCCACATCCCCATGGGTGTGGCAGTTGTGCCACAGCCCGGAAAAAAACGTCGCAAAGCGCCCGCTGTGCCATCCATTCTTCAGGTAATTCATATTTTTGTGAGATTTTTTCGATGCCTCCGGCCCCTCGTTTTGCCACGTGAAATTTCAGCTTTCGCGACTTTCGTGTCCAAGCCGATCTCCCAGGCCTCGGCGCATGCTGCAGCTGTGTTGGCCTCAGAGGGCTTCATTTTCAATTTTTTTGGTCCACGACAGTTAAACAGATTGCTTTCGACTAAGGCTCATCCTCCTGCAGATTCTGCTCCAGACCATGTGCCATGCGCTCGCCTCATATGCCTCACTTTGCGGAGTGAGCGTGTTCTTTTTCTTCTTGGTGCGCCTGAAAGGGTGCTGACGCTGCTCCTTGCACTTCTATGTGGAAGGCTTCTTTATTTCAGGTTACCAAAGTCTTACCAATTCTTCTTCTCACAATCTTTCCAACTATCTTGCTATGTTGCCAGGGCATGACCGCTGCCGAGAGGATCGGGTAGCTGCGCTTCGAACCACCTATCCAAAGCGACGTGGACCAGGCGACGCGAAAAAAGGCACGATTTGTCTTTGCTGCAAGCTTCCTTGCTCCAGCTGTGATCCTCCCAATTGCTTCATTCACTCACACGTGAGCTCTGAAGTGTTGGACTGTTAGACAAACAGGTCTCGAACCACTTTCCCATCACTTTTGGAAGCTCTGACACGAGACACGAAAAAACCCATTTCAAGACTGGCCCTGTCACTTGTGGCGGAGTCATCATGTTCATCCATAATCATCATCATCATCACCGTCATCATCATCATCATCATCATCGAATCATCATCATCGTCATCGCCGTCGTCGTAGATGATTGTCCAGGGTCAACACCTGCGCTTGCCAGGAAATCTGCACTTCGAGGTTCCAGGGTTCACGAAGTGCTGCCCTGCTACGAAATCTGCACCTGCCACGAAATCTGCACTTCGAGGTTCACGAAGTGCTGCGCCTGCCACGAAATTTGCACTTCGAGGTTCGCGATGCGCTGCGCCTGCCACGAAATCTGCGCTTCGCACGAAGTGCTGCTCCTGCCACAAAGTTTACATTTCCTGCGCGCAAAGTACCGCGCTCACCACGAAATCTGCAATTGAAGGTGCTCAAAGTGCTGTGCCTGCCACGGAATCACCCTATGAAAGTGCTACCAGAAAAATTACTCAAAAAGAAAAACCCAAAAATCGTGACCCATTCTTCAGCCAGCCACTCAACGCCTGCGTTCCCGCAGTTCTCAACCACATTGCCAAACCCGCTTTGGCATCGTTGTGGCCCGTTATTGATGTGGAGCAAGTCGATATTGGCGTGCTTGCTTCGTGGGGTTTGCCTACCATGAAGGCATGCTTTCCGCAAGTGCCTGCCGGCCCGGCAACCTGGATCATCGCAGAATGCAAGGTGCGCACGCGGGCATATGTTTGCGTATGACTTGTTTCAGTTCCGTTCTCTTGTGATCCAGGAATCGCCCGCCCCGAGTCAACTATCAAGTGAATGCTTACAATTTACCATGTTAACCTCCCTGTTCGGGGGCCCTGTCAGGCAGACGAAGATCAAGAGGCAGGTTCACAGAACCCTTCTTCATTCTAGGTTCCGGTTTCGGTCTGATCCGATAAGGTTGAGTGCCATCATGCATAGTCTTGCATGCTTGTGCTTGGCAAAGAGGAACAGGCTGCGAACTTGCACAGGTTCTTGAGGATGATCCAGACACCCTGGCACTTATGCAGCATGGCAGTCTCACAATGCCGGGCCTCCCTGCTCAGAAGCTGATGGCAAAGATCATAAGGCAGGTTCGCCGAGCTTCTGAGTTCTAGAAGATCAAGCAGCCGTGACGTGGGTCTGATTGCTTGTGGTGGGGCGCGTTCAAATCATCCGAGTATCATGCATACTCTTGCATTTCAGGACCAACAGCCGGAGATCAGTCCAGGAGCCGAGGCCGCCAACCTTACTGCTCATTTGTTATCGCAAGCCATCGCAGCATCACCTTCTTGAATCTAGTTCGAGACTGCGGCTGCAAACTATTCACTCTGGTCTCAGGCCTGTTACGAAGATCCAAAGGCGATGAAAAACAACCGCCGCGAGGATCTGTATGCAACTCTAGACCTTTATTTTGAAACTTCACTTGCTCCCACAGATTTCGTGTGACAGGAGGCCCGCAGGGCGTCATACGGACGCCTAGCGGCTGCTGGACTCCTGCGCAAACCCCGCATTTCATTTGCGACAAATGTTTCGCACACGACATACAATACATGCATTGTAGACACGCAAACTAACCGCTAACCTGACCTAACCTAAACCTAACCCAAAACCTAACCTAACCTAACCAAAGGGAATGCAACGTAAACCCGTGCTAACCGACTCTAAGCTATCGCTACTGCTGTGACTGCTGCTGCTGCTACTACTACTACTCCTGCTGCTGCTGCTGCTACTCCTCTTACTATTACTGCTACCCTTACTACCATTGCTATTTTGGAAATGTTTGGATTTAGTAGGTTTTCTTTATTGATGTGTGTCGAATATTTTTGTGGATACGTGAAATATTTTAAAACCTTTCAGCCTTTCATCAGATTGAAAGAACCTCTTCATATGGGAGGCTTATGAATCAAGAGTCTACGTTACTGTAACCCTAGAAGTCCAACGACCATTTTTGGCAACACCGAAGTAGAGGAAACTCCTTTTCGATTCACGTAAGGGCCATTTAAGAAATGGTCTTGGACCCCCAGGGGTAACCAGACACACCTTTTCCGGCTTTGGCTTCGTTGAAAAAAACATTTCGAGTTCCACCATCGCTGTTTCCGGGTGACGGAGAAACCACCTGTTGGGGCGGTCCATGGTACCCAAAAGTCAATTTTTCAAGAGCCATCCCACATGGCAGGCTGAGCAAATGGAGGGCCCTCCAGCGAGATCATCTCCAATGTTTATATTGTCGCGGATGAATTCTTTGAAACCGCGTGGTGAATGGGTGAACGGGTCAAAGATGCCTCAAACAATCCATGGGATTGGAAGATGCACCTAAAACCCTTACAAACACAATGAGGCCCTTCCGAATGATTTCCCAATAAACACTTGGAACCGTGACGTGAGGCCTCTTCTTTGAGTCATTGGTGGTCCGGGTCCTTTAAGTTGCCACCTCTTCCGGCCCCGAGATGCTTCACGGAGGCTACGAGCTGTCGAGCCGCTTCTGCGCGCGGTTTGGTTTGGATGGCGAGTTGGCGCGCTTGCTGGCCAGCAACATGCAGGAGAGATTTGGGACAGACGTGGGCGGACGAGTTCAGTTTGGACCTGGGACGGCTGCCCGGTTAAGAGGTGTGCCAGCGAGTAGCGAGTGAGTGAGGCCCCAAGATGTCACCCGGCTGGAGGGACCCCTCACTACTATACGTCTCCAGGTAGGACACCCACACACAGAAAGCTGGGGGCCCAAGACTGATTTGATCGCTGGGTGCGGTTCGGAGGGAGCGACGGCTCGGGTTGGGAGCATCCACCTTACCTTGAAATCAAGGATGAGATTGGGGCCCAGTTGAGGCTGGTCTGACAATTTGGTTTGGTTATGTTTGGTTTGATTTGCACCTCCTCAGGTTTTTGAGGTTTGATGAATCAGGAGTCTACAATGATCATCGACACGGGCGGCACCGATCCCATTCTACCTCTCTCTGTCATATTTCGATGCCTACTCCGCCAGGAGCGGCTGGCGCAGGGAGCGCCGCCGTAACGCGCAAAAAGGGGAAGACTTTCCTCTCAGAGCCGGGCGGGGGGTGGCCAAATCCACGGAAGAAGTATAGCCAAGCAGCCCCTTCCTGAAGATTAATTGATTGGGGTAATGCAGACTCTTGATTCACCAAGCCCCCCCCAAGCCTGAAGAGCTTTTACAATCCATACATGTCATGTCATACATCGTTCGCGAGTTGGTTGCGGCGTTCTACATGACTGGGCATGGTGCACGGGGGAGACCGGAACACCCGATGTGACATGTCTCAACACGTCTCCGAATCGGAGAGTCGTTGAGCCCTGGCAGTGATTTCGAACCATTGGTGGTGAGGGTAGGGTGCTATATATGGCCCACACATGACCTCTGTTTTGATAAGAACAGGCGGTCCAAACTAGAGGTCACTCAGGCTCTAGGTTATCAAAGGCCAAGGGTCCATGCCATCCACTTTCCTTGATTGTTGGAGAGGAAGTGGCTCCTCAGCCATTGAGCTCAAAGATCATCTTCCCGACGCCATCAGTGCGACGAACAACACCAGCCGCGCCGGTGTTTGCCAAACCTTTCTTTTCTCCGGCCATGGCTCTGCGTGCCGCTGGGCGGCCATTGGCGCGTCAATAGCTCCAGAAAAATGGGTCGGAATCGGACCCTCTTATGGAGGGGTCTGGACCCTCAAACCCTACTATGGTTTTGAGGGACCCAAGGGCTGTTTGGAGCGTCTGGGTGCTACAAATCTACAAATTTATGTAGTCGCATGCTTAGGCCACGAGCACACCGTTCTCGGCGTCAACGAGAGAAAACAGGTGGTGATATGTTGTGATACATTCGCTCAGAGACAGGCCCCTTGTGCTTTTGCCTCCCTGGTCTGGAGAAGAACAGGCTTTCCTTCAACACCTGTAGGGCTTTCTACATCTTTTCGATCCGGCCGTGACTCCCGTCCTCTTTGGGGCGCCCCTCTGGAGAGCAATTTCTTGACATTCTGGGCGTGAAGAAACCATGGAGGTATTCCGAACCGCAATCTCCAACTCCCAGGGTCAGACCGAACCGTAGCCTTTAGACCATACATTCTTTTTGTTAATTCCTTTTCATTTTGTCCCTTTTCTTGGCTGACCTTCAGCCATTTTGTTCTTGTTTCTTTTGTTCTTCCCAGACGCTCCATTCACAGCCCTTGGTCCCTCAAAACCATAGGGAGTGGTTCGGGTCCAGACCCCTCCAGAGGATTCGGGTCCGACCCCTGCAAAGGATTCGGGTCCAGGAGCGTCTAGGTGGTTGAAATCCCCCAAGAACCCCTCCAATTCCCAGCAGCAGGAGGCCCATGGCCTCGTTGCATCTTCAAAGCCCCTCGATGAATCGGCGCCCCCATCGGGGCGCCGCTCCGCTCGCTCCGCTCCGCGGTTTAACATTCTAAAAAATTCAGAAATTCCGAAATTCCTTTTTCTTTAGACCCGAAATTCCAGCGCGCACCTTTCCCGCCAACCGCCCCAGCGAGGTGGCCCTGCTGTCTCTGCCGCTGGCACTGGCGATGCGCTCCACCCAGCACGAGACGCTCGCCACGGCGGTGAGCTCCGCGAAGGCGCAGATGGAGGATATCTGGGGTGCCTTGGAGGCGTATATGGCTGGCCCATCTCCTCAGGTTCGGTGGTTGGACCCTCCTGGCACCCACCCCAACCATCTTCTCAGGAGGTAGGCTAGGAGCCCTAGGGCCCGACTAAGGCCCTCGCCGCCCGCCCAGGTCGCGTGACGGACGACGTGATGCCCGCGCCGATGCCCTCGGCCTTGGCGCCCTTGAAGTTGATGTCGGCCGCCCAGGAGTGAGGATGGGGGCAGGGTATGGGCAGGGCTACTATTGGGCTGAGGCGAATGGGGTGGTCAACTGGAGAACCACCGATCCCAAAGAGCATTTTTTGGCGCACCATTGAGTTTGGAGTTCAAACATATTAATATTCAATTGTTTTTAAAATCATGACAGGATTTGAACCGAAGCACCATCGTTTTGCTGAATGACTTTCTAGACTCCACCGACCCGGGCACCATTTGATGGTCGCCTGGTCCTCCCAGAAGGCCACGTCGGACGGTCCATTCGACTCACCGACTTCTTCTCACGCGTGCGTGGCTCACCCCCCCCACTCCGCGCGTGAGTGAACGACCGGGTGCGCGGTGCAGAGCAGCTCTCCGATGCTCCAGGATCTGCCGCTGATCGGGCCGATCGTCCACTGGGCCAATGTGACGCCTGGTCGAAGCAACAGAGGTTATATAAGTGACCGTAAATCGGACCCGTCGTCAGGGGTACCTATAGGATAGTCGAACTAGGGTTCTTCAACCTCTGTTGGAAATGTCTAGCTTTCGATTCTTTTGGCGGGTGTGCATGTTGGGGTGGATGGTCCGGGGGGCTTTGGGGCGCATCGAAGCGCACAAAGGTGGAGCAAGATGTTTCTTTCGTTCCCCCGGCCCATTACACTGGGGTGAATCCTCTTCTGATTTCATCTCTTTAGAAGTCCAGGACCACCCAGGTAAAGGAGACTCCTCTTCGGGTCATCCAAGACCATTTTAAATACCGTTTAGGACACTCTAGGAACATTTTAAGGGTTTCGCTCTTTTCATCGGTGAAGCCAGCACATCCAAGGACGGAGGACCTGCGCACCACCTTCTCATGGCGCAAGGACTACCCGCTTCCCCCAGGCGGGGAGTGGGATCGGTGCTGATTGGCCCGCGTAGGGCCATTCGAAATCATTGGTGAGAAGCCCCAAACCCGTGCAGAGGAGTCGGGTCAGAAAACCCCTCCATATGAGGGTCCTGCAGCGCCTGGGTGGGACGGCTAGCGCTTTTCAGTTGTCCGTCCATATTTCCAAACAACAGGATAGAGGTGAAGAAGTGGAGGGTAGATGGATGTAGATGGCACACCCCGGCATGTCTTAGGTATCTTAGGTGGCTTGTCGACCCGGGTGGAAGGGCTGTTCCGGGCTTGTGGTACATGGTGATGGTGCTGAGTGCACTCATGGCGGTCGTCGTTTTCGGCCAGAAACGAAAACGGCCTGCGTGGCGCAGCCATCGGGCGACGCCACCGAGCAGCTTCGGCCTCGCTTCGAGCAGGCCACCAGAAGCTGATTCATCCGGTCACCCGGCATGACGGGCCCGGCACGAGGTTGGAAATGATGGGAGCACGGCCGGCACCGCCATGGTGCAAAGTTTGAAGCCCTAGAAAGGACTCCAGTCGTTATCCAAAAATACCTTCTGAGAAGGTACGACTTGGAGCCCTAGGGAAGGTGAGAAACGGCTCATGTTTGTCGGCCATGCATGACGTCAATGACTCTGCAGCATATTCGGGTTCGCAATGAGAGCTGCCGGTGCAGTGTCCGGTTTGGGCCCAGGGCCAGGTTCTGCGTCCATCCATCTAGGCAGGTTCGCACGGACAAAGCCCTTGCAGAACTTGTTCTGGTTGAGGTTTGGCAGGGCCCTGTCAATGGGTATTGATGGGAGGCACGAGGAACAGACCCTGCATGCCATACCCGCTATAATATGAACGACACTTTGTTAAGTGGTAGGTGCGGTGTTGATTGAGAACTCCGCTGCATTGGGCAATTCAAGTGCCAGTTGGTTGTATGCTCTCACGTTTTGGGAGCAGTACCCCCCTTACACCTTCTGCGATCCTAACCGGGTTTGAGCAAGATTCGTCCGCGCCTGTTCCGCCAACTGCAGCTCAGGTGGGTTCCGTGGCCAAGATCAAGCTGGAGTGGGACCATGAGATGATCAACAGCCTAGGCTTCACAGGCACCTCCCGGCGCTGTCAACGTAGCGAACGTGGCCGCAGATGTCCGGCACAGACGGCTCTGCGGGCATCTGCGGACATCGGCGGACGGCGGAAGTCGGGGGCTTCTGAAGAAAGATGAACTTGTTCCACCGGGAGAGTCGGGTCGCAGCGTGATTTTGGGGATGACATCCAGTGACCTCTCGCATTACCAACCCTGGGTGACCTGGTGCTGTTCAAGGATCTGCTCACAGGCCGATCAATTAGCACCTTTTTGGGGCTCTCACGATTCTGGAGGGCACGTATACTTCAAAACTAAGCCATGAATGAATGAGGAGGTAAGGTCTGACCGTAAGGGATGCGAGGTCTTTTGGATTCCTTTTGGGTGAATTTGGTTTCCTTCCTTGGCTCATTTCGTTCGATAAGGGCCCAGCAAATTGCTACGACTAGTGATACTAGTGTGTTGGATTTGCACATGCCGCATTTTCCGTGAAATCTCTCTCTCTCTCTCTCTTCCTATCAAGACAGAGGTCATGTCGGGGCTCTAGGCAGATCAACGAAGGTTTCTGCCAACCCAGAAAAGAGGCCGAACAGGAAACCCACCTGCCACATGGGACTCTCGTCTTCAGCCAGAAGAGACCGACCGGCGCGGGGCATGTTACCCAGGCCATCCAGGCAAACCACGATGTCGCTGGCCACCTGGGGTTCAGACTACAGCCAGTCCCTGGTTCCGTTGATGGTTGCCTGGGATCCATCGGGTTGAATGGACCAATACAATCCTTGGCTTGGAAATGACCAGCCTCGCAGGGCCTCAACACCTTCGCTCCGATCTTGACCTTCCACCTCCCTCCGGACCCAGGCGTTTTCACCGAGGACCAGGACTATGCCTTGATCCGCCACCCGGACGGGTGGGCCGTTCCATGAGCTTTCTCGGACGGTGTATGATGGTGTTGAACCTTCTTCTTGCTTTGCCCCAAGAATTCGGACCTTCAAGGTGTCGGGTCCGAAATTCGTGCGAAGGTGTCGGGTCCGAAATGATTGCGAAGGTGTCGGGATGAAGGATTCTTAGGGTGAGTGTTAAGTGCTAACTCATTCAGGACAAATTTTGGTGTGGAGGCTTCATGAGGCGAAACGTGGGATGAGTCTTGACGACCCGATTTCTCGAGCTTTGACTCTTTCAATAAAACCTATTGAGGGTCCCTTAAGAGCATCCCATGCCGGCTGCTTCGAACGGGTCATCTGCCTGGACAAACCCTAAACCCTACTTGTATCTACTTGTAGTATATAGGCTCCATTGTAAACCCATTGGAAGCGCTAGATGTGTGTCCACGTACCGCATTTCCAAGCTTCCAAACTTGTTCCACTCACCTCACGTGCAGAACCAGCATCCAGCCGTGGCCCTGCGCCAAGGCATTGGCCCCGCGGGCGCGTTGAAGAAGACCGGCATGGCGCCGGGTGTCTCCGTCAAGGTCTTCCGGGACTACAAGGAGAGCCGCTTGGACGGGAGTGTGCTGGTGGAGGGGGCTGGGTTTTAGAGAGAGTGCAAAAAGTCAAAAGGCTCGAAGGGAGTCAACTTGGGAAAAATGGCACAAGACGTGGCCGCAGGGGAAAACCTTATTTTTTTTAAAATAGGGGTAACTTCACAACGGTATACAACGGTAACATCACAACCATGGACCATGACGTGATTCTTATCATGGAGGTGATGCCACATATTTGGCTTTTAGTGTTTGCAATTGGGACGCGGAGTCGTTTTCTGAACGTGGAGTCGTTCAGTTTTGATCCACCCAGACGCGACCATGGACCCTCCGTTCACTAGGGGCCGGTGGGTACATGTCTTTGTTTTCTTTTTCGGCAACGGCGGCGGCTCAGGTGTGAATACCTTGATGCTCTACTCGCTGCGCGGGCAGAATGGCTTCAGCCACTTCGACGCTCGGCGCGGACGCCCACCTGGTTGGACCCGAAGACTCGCTAAGCAAGCTGGTGGCTCTGAGGGACCAAGGGTTGTTTGGAGCCTCTGGGAGGGTGATGAATTCATATTGATATTGATATACGGATTATATACGTCTTGATGGTTCCCGAACTGAGTGAACCCCCTTCCGCAGAAGGTGTGTTTTTCTTTTCTTCCCGCTTGATTAGAAGCAGTTTTCCACGCATAGATTCAGCACCTGCAGCTGTGTCAGACCTGCACCACGAGGCAAACTGAGACATTTTTTTCCCAGCGATCGAACGAACTGACAGCAGATCATCATCTCGAGCAATTCTTGTTTACAGTGGTTTCAGAGTAGTTTCTGTGATGGCCGAATCCTCAAGTTAGGTGGGTTATGTGCACATGACTCCACATGTACCAGCACCTGACGAGTCTCAAAAGGTCTCTGAAATGGTGGCTGAAATGGAGAGTTAATTAAGGCGGGTGGAGACCTGGCAGGTGTCGGGTGCTGGTATGCTATCGATGAAATCGATGCCCACCACCCGTTTTTGATCTTCTTTGCACACCTCAATGTCGGTGCCGCCATGGGATGAGGAACACACCCTGTGCAACAAGCTCTCGGACTTCAGGGACAAGAGCTTTGCGGAGAAATTGCTCCTCAGCTCCTTCAAGACACTCGGCCAATGCATGCCCTGGGAGTCAAAGATACAAAGAATTGCCTTTAGGTGAAAAAGGACTGTCCTTTACTATAATTATAGTCTTTGGACTTCTAGGGCGCACACGTTTTGACAGCTTTTGAAACTCATGTTTGCCTTTGTCTTCCTAAGTCGTTTCAGAGGTGTTGGCGACTGGCAGGCCTACACTAGAACCCCTAGCCAAGACCAATCAAACGGTTGTTGAAAGGAATTTGTAGTGTAAAATCCTTAATGGAACAGTTGTAATACATCATTCAATCAACGGCTCTTGGACTCCCCTTCCCGGCCCCGGATCCGCTGAGGAAAGCCTCGGCCTATCCCTTCACCACCGGCTTGTCCCAGTGGGCCGAGGAAGAGGGGAAAACGTCCAAGTTTCCCTTCGTGATTTGCTTCAGGCGCCTTCACATCCGCTGGATCTTCTCCTCCACCGACTCCGCGCGCGCGACGCGCGGCGTTTCGCGCCCCCAGCAGCTTCCACCCGGTGCACCGCTTGGAAGGGAGCCTGCGCTTCCTTCGGTCCGGCCGGTCCCCGTTCCGCCGTCCGTCCGGTGCGGTGCGACGTTCGAGGCCCACGGACCATGTGCGAGAGAAGTTCCAGGAGTTCGCGGAGCAGAAGTTCGAGCATATCCAGGAGCGAAGTTCCACGGAGCAGGGCCCAGTTCGGTGCCGTGGTGCGGACCTGGTGGTCCGAACAGTCTTAGACGTTGGAGCTGAAGAAAGATGGAACCTGTCAGTGGATTTCAATGGCACCCACAAGAAAACAGGCCCATCATGGTAGACCACCGATCTCAGGCCCCAGAAAGCGCCGGTCTCAGGAACTAGAGTTTCAGGAACCGCCTCCCTAGCTAGTTCCTCTCCGTGCCATGTTACACGCATTGCTCATTCCACATTTTCCGTGCCATCTACCCATTTTGGGGGTATCCTAGTTGTGCCATGTTGTGCCATCCTTTCTTCCCCCAGTGTGACAGAGTCTCCGTTCTCACCGAACCTGAGACTGGATCCGTACCAGGGTCCAGGGCCTTGACATCATCACGTCCTCCCCGGAGCCCAAATCGACGAGACCGCCTCGCTGGTGGGTCGGGTCGCGTGGGAATTCCAGGAGCAGCTCGAGGTCCTGTATCCGAAGACGAAGATCTATGACATCTACGTGCGCTCGGAGCAGATTTTTTGGTCAGTCGACCGAGCGCTTTGGGTTTGGGCTTTTGGGCCGTGCCCGGGAACATCCCCAAACTTGGAGACAGTGGAACAGGCTCCCCCCCAAGCTTGGCTGGCTTGGCTGGCTTGCAATTCCGAAGTTCGCGATGTGCAAGAACAAGCACGGACCCTCAAGCATGACCTATATAAAACTCTTTGGGTGGACTCATTTGTTTTGAACAGCTTCATTCGACACCCACGCTATTCCATGGGCCTTTTCAGATGCTCTCCGCTCTCCGTGCCCGAAAACGAGGGCGGCCCACGCCCGCGCCACGCCTCCGCGGACTCCGCGGGCCACCTAACGCGACCGACGAACCGCGGAGAAGCGCCGCGGTGCTTTGGAGGTCGGGACCGGGCCGCGCACGGAGTTGAAGAAGGTGGGGAAGGTGGTCATGGTCTCCAAGTGGCTTGGACGCGCAAGAAGGCGCAGTCGTAGCCGAAGAAGACGCGCTTTCCGGTCATGGAACGGGAGGCTGGAAGCCCTAGAAGTCGTGGCCCGCCATTGTATGTCAAACACCCGGGTCGAACAATGTTTTTCGTACACCAGCACCGACTTCACAGGGTCACCAATTGAAAGCTGTTAAGGCCTTTCCCAACCCTCCATTTCGGAGACCTGTTGGTTGGGTTCGGTGCTGGTACAAAATGCCAGATCAGCCTAGATCAACCATTTTGGACATGGTCGGAAGGACTTTCGGGCTTCGGCCTTCTTGTGCGGGGACTCCGTGCACGTAAGCACGGGCTTCAACCCTGGATCTTCCAACTGCCAACAATTCTACCCTCGCTGAAACAATCATGGAAGTGGAAAACCACTGGGTTGCCAGAGGAAAAACCGTCTTCTTTTCTTTCGGCCATGGCAACCACGTAAACCATGTTTGTTGGAGGGAGGGTGTATTCCTTTTCAGACAGGGCAAACCGTCTCCGATCGATTCCTTTCACCGTCCGATTGCCTCCAAACCCCGAACCCGTTCACGTCCAGAGTCCTCGGTCCGGCCGCTCGGTGTCCGGCTGGTCCCGGGCTGGTGGCGAGGTTTCTCCCAAGCAAATTCGGAGATGAGCATCTCTTCTTCCGCCATGACTGGTTTGAGGAGGATCTGAAACTCATGCCGGACTGGAAGGATTGGGTGGATGCTGAGGAGCGACTTGGTGGAGCTGAGTCCACGATTTTTCAAGCGGTTGAGCTGGTTTTGTTTTCTATGTCTTGTTTAAATTGAACAACTGGTTGTTCAGCAATGACGCTTTTTAGACATCGGTTGTTGGAATCCCGGGCTTACACTCTCTACGGAATGGTGGGGCAAGGGAGTAAATTGAACTGTTTTCAAGTGGGGGGGAGTTCCATTGCTTTTTGTTCTGAACAAGCCGAATGAGTTTCTCCGAACGGGACACATGGTACAAAGATGTTGGATGATTCCGTTGAAAAACCACGGATTCTCTCCCACCAAGTTTGAGATCGTTTCTCTCTCGCCTCACACGCACCTTCGCCTCGGACCGCCAAGCCCTCCAAATGAGGTTGACGGATCACCGAGTCACCTTTACAGGAATCACCTTGAATCAAAGAAGGCATAGACACCATATACCAGCCTCCCAAAGGCCCTATTGGCGATTGATTGGATGGAAAGCGGTCCAGCCCAGACTCAGAGGGGTCTATACCCAGCACCCGACTCGAAACAGGTCTCCAAAATGGAGACTTCAAAGAGGCAGGTGGTGACCTGTGGTTGGATGCTGGTGCCCCCCTTCCAGAGGACCACATGGACCACTGGGTCTTCCGAAACTGGGACCAGCCACTTGTTGGGTGGTGCTGGTCGTGTTTTCCTTTGCCAGCTCGGTGAGTCCCAGCGTGCCTGGCGACCTCCTCAGGTTCTGGTATGAGGAAGGGGCCAACAACTTCTACAGCAGCATTGATCCCTCGCACCAGAAGGAGATTGGATCTCAAAACGCCTGGATTGGTGGCTACAATCCTTCCTCAGGCAGCGGCGGGGTGGGTTTCTTCGCCGAAGACGGTCCAAAAGGGAGTGAGTGAGAGGTGAAGGTGGGCTGTTGCGGATGTTGAAGGCTTCAAGTGACCCATTCTTACCCTCTGAAAGATGGCTTGGAGGACTGGACGAACCTGCAGTCCATGCAGGACACCCCACCAGGTGGAAGGGTTCGGTGAACCGATCTTCCAGGCTAACCCATCATGTCTTTCAGGCGCAGACTCAGCCAGATGGTGAGCTGATCTCCGGACCTCCCGAGATCCCTCAGTGCCTCCCCCCTCGAACACCGTGGCAGAGTGCCTGGAATCCAATGGTTCCGGGCCAACGTGGATGGCCGGCCATGCTTCCGAAGACCAAACAGATGGTTTCCACGGTCCACCATGATGATTTCAGGGAGGGTACCATGAAGCACATATGATTTGTGCATGTGCTAGATCATTGATTCGAGTGGCTTTTCAGGGAACATCCTGGGAACATCAAGACATCAAGGTCCGACCTTGTTTGGGGTGGCAGGTCGTTTTCTCCAAAGCTCTTCCCGCTCCGAAGAGGCAATGAGCTGGTCAAGAATCTGAAGGCGCCGTCTGACTCGTCGCCACCGAAAGGGCGGGGAGAACCGCGAAGGTGGAGGCTGGAGTTTGGCCATGGCAACGCTTCGAGTTTGGCCATGTCCAGCTCTGATTGATCAATCATCAGGCCGTCCCCTAAGATGACCTCATCGCACTCAATAAGAACAGGTAAGATAGGGTGAACATGGGTTAACCCGTATTCTCCGTGGGAAACCGAGAGAGTCAGAAGTATAGTGGAAGCCCATCAACAAGCAGTGGAAGCCCATGAGCACCAGGGTCTTTCGCAGGGTCCTAACTCGCAGGGTCCGGCCCTCCTGTTCCCTCTCCATGCTCGTTTCCGTGCATTTTGTCCGTATCACTGTGTGGAAACCCGTCTGCCAGATCTGACCAGAACCCTTTGGACTGACCTTTTCGGGGGTCTGACAGTCTGGACCCTCCAGATCCCTTCCAAATCCCTTCCGGGTCGGGACTCTTCCAAACCAACGACCGTCAGGGCCGTCCGCCTGCGGCGCACGCGTGGGCGGGCGGCGGGCGACCGGGTGCGGGGCGGGGGAGTGCGAGTCGAGGCCTACTTGCCCTTCCTGCCCTGGTCCTGGATCTTCCCGGCTGATGAGAGCTCGCTTCTGCAAGAGACTCACCAGGTCGTGTCGGGATGTCCCTTTGCATACCTCCATCAAGGAGTGCCTGGGCGGAAGTCATGGGGCGATGGAAGCGGCTCGGGGAAGCGGCTCCGTTTGGGCTGTTCTGAAGTGCGAACGGACCCGTGTCGCAAGACCCGTGATGGGTCAACTGTGTGAAGGTGTCCAAGGTGTCACGGGTTTCCATTTCCGTGCCCGGGACGCCCAGTGGAACCCAAAAGCCGGGATCCAGGGCCTACGATCGGCGGCCTTTTTCGTTCCAAGTCCCACCGCACGGTTGACCGCTGGTGTGTTTGGCATGTCCGTGAGATGGCCATGTCATTCGCCATGCCCCGTGTATAAGTGGGGCATCAAGTCTGGGCATGTACCAATGCAGCAATCGACAGACCAGGCCGCCGTGTCAAACGGGCTCCTCTCACACTCTGTCGCACGCGACGACCTAATCCCAGCGCCCCCAGTCGGCGGCCATCCGTACGGAGAGTCCGCGGTAGGGGCAGGTGAGTGAGTGCGTGCGTGCACATCTTCGATGTTTGCCGGGAGTATGTTTCGCAATCCTAGAGACCGGACATGACCATCTGTTTTGATATGAAAAACACATATTTTTTGGGCTCCCAGTTCCAGGGGTCAATCAGGTTCTAGGATGAGATACCAACGAACGCATAGAGTTGGACAAAGAAATCACTCCTTTCCACTGAGTATTGTGCTCCGAAGGTGAACCATGTGCCGAGCATTGCTGAGCAACCTCCCTGAAAATACAATGGATCCTTTTTGCTTCGCGGAACCTGTTGCAGGGTTCAAAGGAAGCACCCTTGGAACATACACTCAGAGTCGAACCTTTCTCTCATGCCCAGGTCCCTGTTACAACTGATCAGCAAAGCACATCTCTAGTGTATTAGTATATATAATATACCTAGAATTTGAGTGGAGCACCGACCACCCAAAATAGGGTCTTTTCCTATCAAAACAGAGGTCAAATGGGTTCTAGGTATGTGTATATATATCTGCTGACAACAAAGCAATCGAAGTTTGCCTTCAGATCTCCAATCATGAACATACCATTTCGGGACGCGCTCCTCCTTGCTGCACCACGGGGTCGGCGGATATATAGACCTTTTAGTTGCCGGGGGGGGCTCGAATCAACCGCTCCAAGGACAACCGTCTGGTCCACGCCCTTCTCAAGTGAGGAGACACGGGGCGGAGCGCCACCCGCCACCCGTGCGCTCCGTCCCCATGTCCCGCTGGTCCACACGTATCGAGTCAGGAGCGTCCTTTTGCGCGCCGCTGGCCAAAACGCGGAAGGGCGCATCCAACCTGCTTTCTTTGTGTTGTGAACTGTATGAATCCCGTATGGACCAAATGCATTTCACTCTGCCATCAGAATCCGGGCGCTTCTGGTAATGGAGACGTTCCAGCACTGCTTGTTATGATTTTATGTTGATGTTCAATGTTTCATTCTCTTCATTCCCCCCTTTGTTGTGTTTTATCACGTGGGGGTTCTGGGGAGGATTTAATGTTAAAGTGATGTGAGTGTGTATTCCAATACGGAGACCCAAAGACCCTTTGGAAGAAGTCACATGGAAAAATCCCTTGGATTTGTTGTTGTGCTTGTCTGAACATGATGACGCCTCGCGAGTGAACCGGGCTGATGCCTGGCTCCCTGTGGTTTTTCGGTTGAAGCCAGACAGGTCTGCGAGGCGTTGGACGGATTGCGCAAGGGCGGTCGTTTCTGGGCAAATCTGTTTTAGGAGCACACTGACAGCACACTATTGCCGTCAGTGCTTCTTGTACTAGTAGACTCTTGATTCACAAACCCTCCCATTGGAATTGAAAAGCCTCTTCTCACTTTTGGCTTCTCAATCAAGAGTCGACATTATGTTGGAGCGTGGGTATTTCAAACTAAATGTGATATTGATTTGAGGAAGCAGCGCACTACAGATGCTTTCTTTTCTTTCGTGTGCGCACATGGTCGCACATGTCTCCGCAGCCTCAGTGCCCAACTTCGCCGTGGCCACGGCCTCCGGGTGTTTGCCAAAACCGATTTGTCTGCCATGGCTCCGTTTGTCCTCTGGCAGCTTTCGTGCTCGAGGGGACGAAAGGATGGAAGTGGTATGCATATCGTAGTCCCCAAATGGAGAGCGGCAGGGTGTCCAATTTCAATATATATTTTTAGTAATCGGCAGGATTGGAATGTAGATCCAGGATGGATTTACTCTCCTATCTATATACAGTATAAGTTGCAAGAAGGATGGAAGTGGTGCATGACATTCCCCCCGAACAGACCATGGAGTCCCGTGCTCGCTACTGTAAAAGGAAACCAAGTCTTCCCCAAGCCACGTGTGGCACTACGTGGAAGGCGGCGGTTTTGGATCTTTGTGGATCTTGGTGGAAGGCACACTGTGACACTGTGGGCCCCAAGCGGTCCCCCCAGTAGTATCACCCAGAACGGTGCCGCACAGCACAGTAATTACCCAAGAACCTTGTTGGACATGTTTTGCTGGTGTGGAGAACGCATTGCACATGTAATTCTGTGTTTGACTGCTAGCCCGTGAGTAAACACCCTAGGCGTCTTAGCAGAATCACCGTCATTCTTCTGCAATCATTCCTGCTGGTGTTGAGCGCCTTACAATCTCAGGTAGAGGTTCCATTTTTTGTCAACCATTGTTATTAGGTGGCTTTGCTGTCTTCGCTGCTGGTGACGGTGCTCGCCATGCGCTCGACCCAGCAGAAAGAGAGTCTGGGAGAAGTGGCTTCTGCTCGCACGAAGTCTGCCAAGGAGCCGAGCTTCTGCTCGCCGAGAAAGCCCTGGAGGTCCAAGACCATTCTTAAAGTCCTTTAAACGGAAAGGTTGTGTAGCAAAATCCTGTGCAGTTGGTTTGGTTTTGTTGGTGTATATTCCTTGGTGCAACAATGGTTGTTCGGCGAGGTTCGAGCTATAAACCGTTGAAAACATACCCGACAGATCCCAAGAAAGGTCGAGTCTTTACCACGTTGCTTGGTTGGGCTTTGTTAAACCTACTTGCTTACTTTGTTTTCCTGTGACCTCTGTTTGGGGGAGTAGTTTCTTTCCTTTACAGAATGGGATTGGGTATGTAGGTTGAGCAAAGACTTGGGTTGGTCTCGAAACTAGGAGGCCTTGCTCTAGTAGCACGGTCTTTCTCTTGTTTCATCAACTTTTCAGTTTGAGACGACTCACCCAGGTTGGTTCCAAATTCCGCCCAGAGCCATGTCACACCAGGGCTTCCTCTTTCGGGTTCGAGACTCACATGAGTCGGGCGAGTTTGGTGGTGCTGACGATACGTGGGAGGCTGAACTCAGACCCCCATCTATCATCACAAACCACCAAAGAAGGTCAGATTTTTATACTGGAACTATCCAAAGAAAGTGTGTGGCAAAGCTTGTTTTGGGTTCAGATTTTTTCTTTTTTCTCTCTCTCTCTCTCTCTCTATTGTTCCTTCTGATATCAATTTTCGAGTGGTCCATGATGGACTCCTTAAAGGAATACTGTAGTTCCTGACCTTTGATCACCCTTTCGCCTCTTTTCCATCTTCACCGCTCCCGTTCCGAACGACAGGAGCAGCTGGCGGAGATTTGGAGTGACTTGGATCGGCGATCGGACTGGACCAATATCGTTTTTTTGCCGGCAGATCTTGGAGGTGGTGAAGTTGATTTAAGTGAATTTCTTGCCAAACCTGAGGGGGAATCGTTGGGGGAATCGTTTCCAACATGTTTTTACACATGTTTGTCCGGTTCCTTCCTTCCGTCTTCCTCCAACAAGACGGTGCAGCTGTTCTTCTGCGCGAGGCAGTTGGGTTGGACACCTCGTTGAAACCGATCAGCTGAGTTGCCATGAGCGTTGCCATGCGGCCTCACAGTTTGGGGTGCGGCCTCTGAAAACAACTCATCCTGGGTCTTTCCTTCCTTACCCGATCCTCACCTGGAATTCGGGCAGAGAAAAACGAAACACGAAAGAGTGAGGAATATAGTTTTCTGCTTTGACCGCCATGTCTTTAATGCCAGTCATGTCCTTCCTCGCAGGGTTATTCTTCCGCGGCCCGGGTTCTGATCCTCGTGGTGGGACTCTCCGCGCGGACCAGGCGAGGTGGAGGCCGACGAGGGCGAAGCCGCTCCGATGCCTTCGGCGCTGGGGCCGCTGCGCTTGATGTCCGCCGCCGAGGACGGAGGGGCGACAGCCGCTGGTCGGACCGGGCGTGCGGCGCGGGCTTGTTCGCTCTGGTGGCAGACGTGCCGCGGCACGCAGCACCTGAGTCAAAAAGGTCGGTCGCCACCTGCCACGTTTGAGCCATTTTGAGTCTAAAGCCTCTAGAAGAGACCTAGAGAGTCGGGTGCTGCTTTTGGGTCTCAGTTCAGGTTTCTCAACTTCTCTTGGTTCTTCGCCAAGATAGCGCCTTTGTCATGGTTTGGGCTGAGACCCCCCTAAAGCCGCCGTGGGGTGGTGGCTTTCGGACACGGCAGCGTTTCCTGGTGTGCGGGTTGGTTTCGGGCGGGTTGGTTTCGCGGTGCTTTGCGGGGCTTTGGAAGGAGCTTCATGGCACAAACCAAATTTTTCATTGCCAGGGTTTGGGGGGATTTTTGGGGTGTTGTACCAATAGCCCCAAATGAATTCGGGGTGTCCATCAACCACCCCGGCCGTGGTAATGATATCATTTAGTGTAATTGGTGGCTTAATTTGGTTGTGTGACATGTGTGACATGGATTTGGACCCAGGGGCCTCTGCACGACTTAGGAGATTTAGGTAATCCTTTTCAATTTTATGATATTTGCATAGTATATTTACCCTTTTCCATTTTATGACATTATGGACAAATTCTCGAGTCATCCCATGATTGGAACTGGGCATTTGTTCCAATCTTTGGCCTCTTCCGTCCCGGCACCACCCCTTCTGTCACCCGTCCCGTCCACCCACGTCCAGACGCCACGCCGGCCACGCCTCCACGTCCCGCGGCCGCGGTCGTGTTCGTCCGTTTGTCGCGAGGACCTGCCGCTGATTGGACGGGTGATTCGCTGGGCCAACGTGACGGAGGACTTGAGGAGCACCTTCTCGTGGCGCAAAGATCAGCCGTTGCCCCCCGGTCACCAGAAGCTGATCCACCCGGCCGCCTGGCGCAGAGAAGCGGTGAGACCCGGTCGTGTGTGGTGCGGGGTTCGGGAAGCGTCTCCCTTGTTGGAAGCTCTTGTTTGATGAAGGAATCGATATATAGCAATTATTTATACAAGTTTAATCGGTTTTTGTTTTAAAGAAACCATGCATTTGAATGCATGGACAAATGCATGGTGGTTCGAATCCTATAGGGCCTTTACGGCATTTAACAAAAAAACCAACCAATCCAGGACCTTCAAAGTGGCGGTCTTGAGAGGATCCACAGAGGTCACCTTTGGAAGGTGGAACCCGCTCGTCTCCACCAAGGGCGAGCGGCGTCTCGGTCTCGGTCTCGGTTCGTCTCTTCCCTGCGCTTTGGCCGAAGACTTCGGCTTCAACAGGTGGGTTCGGTGGCGAAGATCCATTTGGAGTGGGACCACGCGATGATGAGCAGCCTCGGCTTCACAGGCGCCCACCCCGCATGATCTGAAGAGCCGGTTTTCCACGAGAGAGAGGGACGGGTGGGTGTTTTGGACAGGGGAGGAACAGGGTTTCCTTGGCGGTGTTTTTGGTGTTTTGTGAGTGTTTCGGTCTTTGGTTCGGTTGGTGGGTCTTCATTTCTTTATTTTGTTTATTGGTGGTCAGCTGAGCTAACGGCGATTGGTTTGGGTCTTCGAGCCTTTCGGAAGGGCACGGTGTGGGTGCAAGCAGCTGAGAATTGGGACCGGGCGGCCTCGCGCAGTTGCACCCCGTCACGACCTGTCTGGGACTGGAAGATATGCCCCAGATAGAGTCCTTTTCCAACAGCCCCCTGGCCTGGGAGTGTCTGGGACACGCCCCGTAGTTCTGCTTCAACCTGCAGGGCCTGAGGGCCCCGGTCGCCCCCGGCGTTCTGCGAAGACCCCGGGCGTTCTGTGGGCCAGGGGTCTTCGCGAAGGACCAGGAGCAAGCCTTGATCCGCCACCTGGCAGGATGTCGACACTGCAGACCACCAAAACGGTGGGTGGGTGAGTGGGTGGGTGACTCTCCTGGCGGATTCTCATGGACCTATGTGGGTGGTAGATGAGAACAGTCCTACCCTATGGGGTTCAACATGGTTAAACATGGTTCAACTGTCTGCCAAGGGGATCCAAGGGGGAGTGAACGGCATACCTGGATCTTGCAACTATTGCTGCCTTTTTGCTGCCTTTTTTGGGCTGTTCAGCCAGTGGATGAACAGGCGCAATAACATGAGTTGGAAGAGAAGGGTTCAGGTATGGACGTCGAGGAACAGGCGCCTTTGTACCGTGAGAGGTGGCTCATATTCCCGAAAACCTCAAGGGCTCTTGACGAGGCTATTTACAGACACCTCAAGGAGGCTAAGGTGCTGGCAGATGGAGTCAACAGAGGTTGAAGAACCCTATAGTACCCTATAGGCTATCCCACAGGTACCCCAGTAAGGTCCCTATTTACGATCACTTACATCCTGGAAGACGATCCCATGGAGCCTGAAAACCACTGGTTGGTAGAGGAAAACCATCTTCCAGGGCGCCAGGACGTCAGGGTCGAGCTGTGAGTTGACTCGGGAGTGTAACCTCTCTTGGAGCGTTTTGGGGTTAAGACTCCTGGGTTTCCCCCTCCTCTCCGGCTTGCCTCAGGCATTGGCCCTGCGGGTGCCTTGAAGAAGACGGGCATGGCGCCTGGAGTTTCGGTGAAGGTCTTCCGCGACTTCAAGGAAAGTGTCTTGGTCTATGCTGGTGCTGGACGGAAAGTGTCTGAAAACGGCGGAGAGGGTTCTGGCTGAGGAGGTGACCCGGAGCTGGCTCCTGTTGAAGAAAGTTGCGGTGTCTTTCTTTTTCCCGCCTCAGGGCTCTCCGGATGGCCTGCCATCCAACATCGAAGAACATCACATGAGCCACACGAGCCACGGCGGTCGAACGAACCACAAGGACCGCTTCGCGGACGGAGGACGGAGGACTGGGGGGCACCACGGGGTACGACAGGTCGTTCCCATGTTGACAGGTCGGAAGGGACGACTCGGACATGGCCCTGCAGGGTGCCTTCCATCCGACTGCAGGTCACCACCTGTGGCAGGTGTACAAGTCGTCTCCATTTCAGCCACCAGTTCGGAGACCTGTAGATTCGGGTGCTGGTAGACATTGAGCCCGCGCGACTGCACAGCTTCAAGGATCTTCACCATATCGTCAGGTCGCACACGCCAGATGAAGAGACGTGCTCTAGTCGGTAACGCCTCTCCATCCTCCTTGCGAACGCCCCCCGAACCCATCCCAAGCCCCTCATCATCACATATGCGAAACGGAGGTGTGAACACGCTGATGCTCTACTCCTTGCGAGGCGGGTGCAGGGGACCCGTGGGGGTGATGGGAAGAGACCGCCCCAAGCGGAGTACAGGTACCTGGACCCGACCTTCGGGGTGCCCTGTCTGGAAGCCTAGTGCGGTAGTGTGGAGTAGTCCAGCCAGGACACCCCGAAGGTCGGAGGGTCCAGGTAGACTCTGGATTGATCAACCCCCCCTCCCCAAGCTCTTCATACCAGCACTCTGAAATGGCCGAAATGGAGACGAGCAGTGGCGGAAGCTCGGAGAGACGGACCGACAGACCCTGCGACCAAAGGATCCTGGTCTCCGCACCCGACTCCTCTGGTTGTCTCATTGGTTGCTGGGCCTTAGCAGGTCTTGACGGTGTTGGTTCGCCAGGTCAGGATGGCTTCAGCCACTTTGAGCCTTGCTTGCGCCAGACGTGTTGAGGTGGGAGGAGAGGTTGAAGAACCCGAGAGCTTGCCTATAGATAGACTATCCCAGTTCGGTACCCAACGAGGTGCCTATTTGCGATCACTCAAAACCTCTCTTGGTGGACTTCGTCCAAAAGCACGAACTGGTTCCGGTGAGTTCGACTTGAACAGCCACAGATTTACTGGGAACCGTGGATGGCGCATGCTTTGGGTCTTCGGAACATGGGGCGTCCAAGGAGCCGGACTGTCCACTTGCTGCTTCAAGGAGTCGACGATCAGTTGAGCTGTTGGGCCTTCTGGATTCTAGCTACTGTATATACAGTAGCCTTCCAAGAGCATTTCAACCATGGTTGGCCTGGTTTCCGGGGTTTGTAGTCCAAACATTCTTAGTAAAGCAATGGCTGTTCAGTAAGAACCATCAAATCAATGGCTGAAGCCTAGAGTCTAGTTTGTTGGGGTCACTTCGTGTTTCCCTGGCTGGCTCATCAATGGATTCTCGACAGCCACATGGGCTTGGGTTCCCAGGCTGCATGACCCTATTGCCATCTAGTCTAGTCCATGGAGGCCAGATAGCGCGCATACCACCAGAATTGAGCGGCCCCGAAGACCAGTTCAGGCCTTGCTTAGCCTCCTCCATCCAAGCCAAGGAACACACTCTTTGCAACAAGCTCTCGGACTTCAGGGACAAGAGCTTTGCAGAGAACTTGCTGCTGAAATCCTTCAAGAAGCCTGGGTTAGCATTGATCTTTTTCAAAAATTTACCCAATACGTGTGGAATCATTGGACAACAGACCTGAAAGAACTCACCAAAGGACGTAGATACCACCGCTGAAACGAGTTTCGGGAAGAACTGACATGGCTGAAATCCCCCAAGAACCCCTCCGATGCCCAACAAGCAGGAGGGCCGATGGCCTCTTCAAAGCCCCTCGGATGAATCGGCGCCAATGTGCGCTCCGCTCCGCGCTGTAAGGAAGGCCTCCGCGTACCCCTTCACCACGGGCTTGAGCCAGTGGGCGGAGCAAGATCATACCTCGCCCAAGTTTCCCTTCGTGATTTGCTTCAGGCGCGGGTTGTGGAAGTGAACGGCTGATCAATCATTTTCCCTATGGATCCACTTACCTTCTCAGAAGGTAATTGGATAGTTTTTGGGTGATGACACGGTGCCGACTCGCATGACGCCAATCTCAGCAGGGCTCCCTCACAAATTCCTTCCAAACCAGGACCCGCACTCTGAGGGTGGTGACTGGACACCTCTTAATGCTACTGCATTTGACGCTCCAAACAGGGGGGGCACTAGATCGACGTACCGAGTGGCACCAGATCAAGGAGATTTCTCCTTTTCCGATCCCCGGCGCCAGATCACGTGCGTGGACACGAATCCAGCACCTCAGACATAGGAACTTCCAAAAATAGTTGCTTTACATTCAGAGGTTCGATGGCACTGCTTCTCCCAGAGGTATAAAGCACAGAACTTGGAGGCCCTGTACGTGCCATTGAGCCTCTCAATCCATCGCTCTTTCTTTGGGTTTTCGGTCGAACCAGACGCTCACCTCGAGCTGCTTTGGCGCGCGTCTCAGCACGCCGCCTGCAAAACGCGTCCAAGCACTCTCCTCGTGGAAGCGTCCAAGCGTCCATCAAGTCCCACCGCACAGCAGGCCCATGGACCATGTGAGAGCCTATTTCGAGCGCTTTAAGGATGAGCCCTTTGAGCACATCCAGGAGGGCCCGAGCACGTGGTGGAACTGTGGTGCTCTCCCGGCCACCCAAACTTGGGGTCATCCCTCTTCTTTGATGCCCCGCTTTGTAGAGAAAAAAGGGTCTTCCTTCCGGGGCCAATGCCATCCACGTAACCACCATGTGAGGTTCCGGGCAGAGCAGTGGGTTTTTCCGAGCTGGATGAGGGTCCGGAGATGTCCTGGAGATGACGAATCCAGGCTCGCCATCCCCAAGACGGGTGGAGAGAAACCATCGTGGAAACCATGGACACCATTTGATTTCACCAGGGAAGAGACCGAACCTGATGGCATGAACCGTTCAACATGGGTCAGGTTCCAATGTGAATCTTCCGCGTTTTGGGTGTCCCAGATTGAACTCTTCGCATGTTTTTGCACCCTTCTTGGCCAGGACGGTTGTTTCAAACTATCCTTTGTCCCTCCCACCCCTCATCCCCCCACCACATCTCTCCCATTCCCCCAGTCCTGGGCCACTTCAGCATCTTCAGCTACTCCAAGTTCCCAGTGCCCTCCCCCACGCGTCACGCTCACAGTGCCCTCGCTTCCTCCTCTCGCTTCCTCGATCTTTCTGACCTCCGCGACGCGGACGCCACGGCACGTCGCACCGCGCGCGATCTCCGCGCACCGCCCAGGAGCAGTTGCAGCACCTCTCCGCGGGGAAGAAGATCTACGAGATCTACGTGGGCGCCGGTCCCCGCACGCAGCTGAAGCCCGTGGGCCACGTGAGCCTCGTGTCGGAGCTGCGGGGGGGGGGGCGGGGTTTTGGGGAGGACGGCTCTTTGGGGGTTGTGGAGCCTGAAACAGGGCCACCCAACGGGCTGGACATCTCCCGGGCTCCCACCCAGGACTCCCGAGTTCCGTAAAATTGGGGCTTTCAATCGGATGTCTTTGTAGTGCCCAGGTTTCTCCACTACAAGAGCTCCTTTGGAACTCCTGGGTGGATATCGGATCTTGGAAGTAAGGCCAGCAGAACTCCGGGTGAAAACAGATCTTCAGAGATCTTCCCAAAGAGTGTATTGGTGAGTCGGATTTTGATGAGCCAATTGGACGAGTCAGCAGTTCCACTTTTGTGCCCATATCAGTAGGTTTTTGGAGCTCGCTGATATCGTAGTCATTTTAACATAGCAAAACACATCGGACTGGGCCTTTCCTCGGCCCAGTCTGACATGCCCGACCCAGACCCCGCGGTCCTCCAAGCTGTTGCGGGGTTTCACCGCCGAACGAAGCAAGTCCAGGAGTTCCACAAGACCAAGTTCGGCGATCAGCCACTGTGCTTGAAGGCAACTATATAGTTTTTACGGTGGATGGTGAGTTTGGATAGTGAGGTAGGATGGTTTAGATTTTGGATGAATTAAGATGTCAATTTGCATAAGTCCCCGTGCTTTATTCGTGACCCTGTGCTTAAGAAACGGGTGGTTTTGGAGGCTTCTTTTTTGTACCGGAATTGCACAATGCCACAATGCCAGCCAGTGACCCTTTGAGGCAGTTGTGCTCTTGATCACGAAAGTCCCAAATCACAGGGTGGAAACCCTGTGATTAAGTTCTTTTAAAGGTCAAATTCAACCATGAATGGGTGAATCCTTGCAACAACCATCGAAATTGAGATGTAAGTTACAATTCTGCAAACTTCAAACGTCGCGGATATTCTGACTGCCCCTGCCCAGAATCCGCTTTTAAGTAACGCTGAAAATACACATGCTCACAGCGCTGGTTTCTGTTAAGGAATCAAACCTGCGATTGAGGAATCAACCAAGCGTTTAAGCAAATAGAGTCGGGCTCACTCAAATTCACAATCGCTACCCAGACTGGCCTTCAGCAACAGAAGGGGTAGTAGGACCCCGGTCCCTCATATCATGTTCATGATGTGCAGAACGACCTTCCCTTTGCAAATCATGAATTATACTTAAGAAAACATCAGCCGTTCCGTGGTTCCAGGCCCCGCTTGTGCCTTCGGGTAGTTGAGCAAGAAAAAACACGTTGCCCCATTTGGTGTGAAAGGCTGGAAATTGTTTATTTTTTTATCACTCTACGTCTCCTCGAAGTTGCCTGTTTGAAAAACGATACATCACAGGCCCCTTTCTTAAATACAGACTTCAGCCCTTAGTTATGCAAACTACCAGATTAAGACTTATAAAATGATACATCCACAGTGTCTCCAATCACCTCCTCAGGTACGGTACTTGGGGATTAGGATGGTTGAATACTATTGTTCAGTTTTTTCGAGAGCCTGTGGACATATCTGCCTCGGAAGTGGAGCAGGCTTGAGGTCTGGAAGGGGAAGTCAGTTGGGCAAACGATGCCTTTTGCAACTCCTGAGTCTGTGAAGGGTGCTTCAAATCCATCCAAATCAACGTGTCATGTTCAGTAGACCGTGCTGCTCAAGGGCTTGGAACCCAGCCACCATCAACGCCTGCCGACCAAAGCACCTATGCCGACCTTAAGACGTTGGCCTCTCATCTTAGGATCTTTTCATGGCCTACAACAACCAAATGACATATAATTGGAAGGATCTATCATCTAAGGATTCCCTTAGGACCGTATAAATGCTTCTTATATCCTATATATGCCTATAAATCAATGACGCCCTCATTACAACTGGCCTGTCATCACCAACGCCTTCCGCCATCGACCTGCCAGTCTTTCCATCCGCACACCGACTTGACGACCGATCGCCCCACATGACGACCGATCGCCGCGTCACCCGGCCGGGGTGAGGAAGCTCTTCTTCCGCCACGACTGGTTCGAAGAGGATTTGGAGTGGATGCCTGCGTGGAAGGACTGGGTGGATGCTGAAGAGTGACTCGGCGGACTGGAGGAGAGCGGTGGATCGGGGCCTTTTGAGGACCCTCACGTCACCGGGACCCTAGGCTTCGACCGGTGAGGGGTCCGTCCCAACAACCCTCCACGAACGACTCGTTCGAGAGTGGGAAGTGAACCTATTAAACGATCCTAACATGTCCTAACTGGGTGGATGCTGGGGAAAGAACCGACCATCTCTTGGGGCATTCGGGGGTCACTTGGGCATTCGTGGCGTGGGCGAGCTCGTGGGCCCAACGCAGTAGAAGCGGCAGCTCGTGGCCTTTCTCAGGTTCTGGTATGAGGAAGGGGCCAACAACTTCTACAGCAGCATCGATCCTTCCGAGCAGAAGGAGGTTGGAAACCAAAACGCCTGGGTCGGTGGCTACAACCCCTCTTCAGGCGGGGGTGGGATGGGTGCTGTGCCGCTGATGCCTGGCTGCCCAAACAGAACAGAGTTTGGAAGGGAAGAGTGAAAAAAAACGCATTTGGATCCCATGCAGGAGAGTGGGACTTTGACAAGTTTAAATAATACTATATATAAGTTATATATAAGACCAGGAACATTCGTCACACGTCAGCAGCTTTAGAGCGTCACTGGGCGTCTACGATACAGCCGAAGGCGGTGACGGTTCGCTTGGAAAACGCGCTCGGTTTGATCCCAGACTCTCCATGGGACTGGCGTACTTGAACGGCCAGGGTGGTTGCAGAGGTCATATAAAACATACAATAAATAAACGACTTGTCTAAGTATACTCCATATACGGAGTGTTTTATTGCGTCTCACTGGTTTCGTTGCCCCTTTTCATGCATTCCCAGCGCTGAAGTGCGGCGCTTGAGGCATGCTCCAAAGGGCACTCCCTGAGATGGGCCCCGGCTTGGCATCACCGTTTAATTCCCATTCATAATCCTCATCGACTGCAATGGTGAGGCAGTGAGATCGTGGAGAACTTGAAGACCTACTTGCCCTTCTTGCCCTGGTCCTGGGTCTCCTGGATGCAGCGCACCGAAGCCGCTGGCAGCAGCGCCAGCACCGGCGCCGGGCTCCATGAGACGAGCGGCCAGGCGAGCGCTCAGCGCCATGTGGAAGCCTCCGGCTGTCCCTTCGCATATTTGCACCAAGGAGATGCTTGGTGGCACCGAGGGTGGAGGCCGTTTTGGAGGGGAACTGCTGAGGGATTAAGAACCCTTGGGGGGACTGAGGGGGGTTTGCTGGAGGCCCGAGGCGACTTCTGAGGGACCTTTTGGGGCTTAAGGAAGTCTCACAAGACTTGGAGGTGACGGGTGTGATGGACTTAGATGAGTCGACGAGTTTGGAGGTGGAACATGGTGGAACACTTGGCAGTTGACCGAACTTCTTCTTCTTTTTCGGTGCCATCCAGGCTACGCATGGCCCTTCCATACCACACTCCAAATAAGTGCGAGAGAGAGAGAGAGAGACACCGGTTGCAGGCCTTTAGAGGAGCATGCTCCCAGAGAAGCGCAAGAGATTTTTCGAGATTCTCTGGGATATTGCTTGACGACAACAAAACCTCCACAGGTCCAAAGACTCAGCAAAACAAAATCCTTCACCTCATTGAGTTTTTTGAGTGTCAAGTCTGAGATTTATAACTCCAATATAAACAGATCTTTGACCTTCAGAACCGGGTGCACAAACTTCATCCTAATATATCCCAACAACTCCTTGCGAGAGGTCCCCCTACCCAAGACGCAGTGGGTGGTCCAGCGGCACGGCCCAGGACAGCAGCTTCATTCACGCCCTCCTCAAGTGACACCAGCAGAGGAGGGGCTGAACAGGCTCCTTTTGGGACCTTCAGGAGTATTCAGGGAGCAACGGCTCACCTGCTGCGCTCCAAACAGGCGGACGCAAGGAGAAGCGGCTCGTGCGGGTGGGATGCTTGAACGGGTTTGACCTCCTCCCCCGAGGGATTCTGGTCCCAAACAAGGGGCTCCCCGGATCCCGAGCAGGGATCGACGATGGGCGTGTGTTACTGCTCTTCCCGGAAGGCTGAAGCGAGAAGTCCTGGCATGTTGGGGCATGGAACACCACCGAAACATGGGGGTGAGAAGTGAGAAGTGACATGTGCTTCTGGTGTGCAAATCGGTCACCGCCCAAGTCATTTTGGCTTACATCCCCTCAGTGCAGAAGCTGGAGCTCGTCCTTGGCCTGCCAACAAGAGGTTCACAGGTTGAGCGGATTTCGTAGTCCCAAATCCTTGGTACAACAAGTAAAGACTATTTGTAGTGTAGTCGGGTTGAGGAAGTAGATGACACAACCTCCCCCCAAGTTCGGGTGGGACCCCATTGGTCTAGGACCTCCCTTGGGGTGCCGTGCGATCAAACCGCCTCCGTCGTGTTTCGACTGCACCGCAGGCGCATGCACTCGCAGCGAATAGGACGAGCGGACCGGTCGGAAAAAGAAGAATGGCGGGGCCTCGGGCAGAGGGGCGGAGCTGCAATCTACCCGGGAACAGGGTTCCAACCAGGCTGGCCTGAAAAGTAGGCCCCAAAGCTTCAACACCTGGGGTTGGTTGTCAGAGGGGTGGTCGAGGGGAGGGGGGGTCGGGCCGTTGGAGGAGTATGAGGGGGGGTGCATGGGTGCATGAGGGTGCTTACAGTGTCCCGTTAGGGATCCGTTTTCGTAGCTTCTCAGGTACGGTACGACTGGACCCTCCTAGCACCTACGTAACCGATCATAACAGTGTCTCCGATCACCTGAGAAGGTACTTGGATCCCTGGGTGTATTAATAGTCTACCCAGCGCGACCCAGTTCGGGTGGTTCTTGGACGGAAATCACATTGTCAGGGTCTATCACCCCAGCTGGAACATGTCCAATGGAGGTTGAAGAACTGAACCCTACATAGACTATCCCATAGGTACCTCAGGTGACCGATCCTATAAAATCACTTAAACCATCTTAAACCTCTCTTGGGGTGTTAGGCAGGTTCTGGTTCTTGCTGGCTTGGGCCGCCCAGTATTGGACCTCTGGATGAACACCCTCTCTCGATCATGCGGGGACGCACGAGCCGGGGACGAACTTCGTTTGGTTCTTACCACCGAGTTTCGGTGGTGAGGCCGTCGGTGTGCGCAGTCTTGGCTGGTTCATGTGCAGAGGATGGAGCGAGTTGGTGAGCTTCGAAGAGCATGCCATGGTGTTCGATGCACCTACCGACCATCAATCTGAACGGCTCCAAGACCAAAAGATGATCGTATACCTGGACACCCGGACCAGGGGTGTCTATTGATAGCGATTCGGGGTGTCTATTAACCACCCAAGCCTTGTGGGGTCCAGGTGTATAGGTCGTTTGACCCAGCGGTTCCATCGAGTCGGGCGCCCTAGGAAGTCCAAAGACTACTATTCCCAAACACTCCATGTATGCCATATATGCCTACATTGGGGTGGTTTTGAGGGGTCAATGTAGGCATATATGACATACATGGAGTGTCTGGGATTGGCACCACCCATCAGCGGAAATCCCTGATCGGATCACTTGCAGACCGTTTACCAACAATCGTCTTAGACGGCTTATTGGCTGGGCTTATTGGAGGGTTTCCGGGGCGCGAAAAGAACGTTGGGATGGAAAAGGTCCATCCACCATTTCTCACTGTAACGACCTGCAACATCGTCCGTCATCTCTCACGACCTCTCCCCGCACGGCCTCTCCACGCACGGCCTCTTCCCGCGACGCGGCCGTGTCCCGCGGCTTTGGCCCAAAGACCGCGACGCTTTGTCTCGAACGCTGCTGCGCGCTGCGTGCCGCGGCTCGGGCAGCCAGACGATACGGTGGACCCGACGGAAGCGGTGAAGATGTTGAATGCCCCGCCGATGCCATGCCTTTGTTCCTTCCCATCACCCAAACTGGGTGGTGCTGCTACCATGGACCCCCTATAAACTGTTTTCCATCTTTTTTCCCATGACACCTGGTGGACCTGGCGGACCTGGTGGTGTGGAAAGATATCCATGGTGGGACAATCGGGATCACGAAATCCATGGTGGGCCAGGAATCGAAATCCCCAAAAAGAACACCTTTCCCCCAAAAGTCCAAAGACTAGTTGGACCTCCAAGGGGTGTCCAATGGAGGTCCCTTAGTGGTGGTGTAGGGGCTTCCAGACAGGGCACCCCTTGGAAGGTCCTGGTATCAAAAGAATGGTCTGACTAGGGGGCCCCAGTTCAGGAACTTCCTTTACATCATGTCGGTTGGTCAGTCATACCGTCGAACTGGACGTCTCTATAGGTGGTTTCCGGGATCCGGAGTCCAACAATCCGTGAAGTCACCCGAAGGAGGGTTCCTCCAACCCGCGGTTCAGGGTCGATGTCCATTTTTGCAACCTCTTCAGCTTCGGCTTCGTGTTCTTCGACACGGACACGGCAGCGGGTTGATTTGCTTTCAGAGATTCGCAAGGTGTTTTTGTTTTCTCCTCCATGTGGTCAACGAAGAGTCCATGTCTATAGAGTCCATTTCGGATGCGCGTGAAGGACCTGCCACGCACAGAAGAACCGCATCGCGACAACGATGCCCGGGTCCGCCCCCCAAACTTCCTGAAAACTCCTGTGACAAATCCAAAGGTTCCTCCAGCATGTTGGACATTGTTGGACCTACTCGCACCACCTACAAGGGTGGTCTTAGCCTTGGAAAGAGGTGACTCGGATTGATTCGGGGTGTCCAAAACCTCCAACCTTGGAATTGGAAGGTCCTGGTGTACTACAGTAAATGTCCCCTTAGCCTCTTTTCGGGGCCCCCCTTATGGAGGGTGTTGGATCTAGGACAGGCCATGATTTCTTTTAAACTCCACAATGATCGACACCACAACTGGTTTTCTGGGTCAGCTTTGGGTGACGTGAACGGACGGACAGCCAAAAGGAATATATTATTGTTTTTTTGGACGGTTTTGGTTTGGGTACGGTGCGGGTTCAGGGTTCCTCATCTTCGTTCAGTGCGGTTTGGTTCAGCTGTACCAGCCCACCAGCCGCTCGGGGAATGCACGGTGTTAGGGAGGTTCCGTGGACCTCCAAGTGATTGCTGAACCCGTTGGCCGGCGGCTCAAGCCTGCGTCGCAGAAGAACCGGGACGAAGGGTGGGCGATAGGCGTCCAGCGGCGCGATGCAGGGGCAGGCGAGGTGGCCTGCCTGGGATGACGCTGAGCAGTTGCCCCACTGAAGACTAAGATGGGCCCTGAAAACCTATGGGTTGGATCGGGTTGGTACTGTATATAGTTAGTAGAGGGGCACTAACATAAAGCCTTCTGGGGGGCCATTATACTTGTAGCTGTTCTTCTTCAAATTCTAAGGTAAACTCCGGATTCGAGGCCAGTTGCCCAGCCACGTAGTCTCAGCCCAGCCATGTGGTCAACGAGTTTCCGGAGGACAGTGGATAGATGCACAATCATTCTGCTAGGGGCTTGGGGGTTTGAACAATCTATATACATTTAATTGAAGATTAGCAAAGTTCGCCAGCTGTGCACCCGGCCATAGTAGGCTCGCACCATGCTTGAGACTCCTTCAGACTCCTTCATATAAATGCCCGAATCAACAACCCATCAACCAACCACAAGTCCACAATGTCCTAAATTGCATCTACTTTCTGTCAGGGTTCTTCCTGGAAGCCGAGCAAAACAGGCCTCCAATAGAGGAGAAGGATCTTCCGGGGCCTAATGGTTAACTTCCATGTTTGAGGGAGGGTGGGTTCAACCAACCTTCTTTTTCTGCAATGTGAAACTTTCAACCACTAGTTGGAGCGATCTTGATGTTTGAATATGTTGAATGATTTTTTGACTCCCCCACGTTGGCTTGATGCTCCAACTTGCTAACACGGAAGTGGAAAATGCCCACTGGGAAGACCATGTTCCTTTACAAGTAGTTTTTTCGTTTTCCACTTGCAATGTTAGTAAGTTGGAGTGCAAATCCCAGCTCCTCTGCCAGCCACAGCTCCTTTGGCAATTCCATCTCTTATCGACTTTGAAGCCATCTCAACCACGCTATATACCCTGATGCGCTATGGTCGCGCGCGCCGCCCGGCGGATCCCAGGGACCACGGAGCCAAAAACCAAGGTGTTCGTATGTGCAAACCCTTTATTCTTCATGGTTTTTGTTGGTGAAACACAGGTCGCTGGTCACCCGGTGGTTGCCAACTCTCCACGTCGTTCCTCTCACTTTCTGCGACGGCTAAGGTCCTCCGGTGCGACGCTAGGGTTTGCTGCGAAAGTCGGCGGTGCAGCGTCGCATCACCCGCCGCCCACCGGGCAGGTGGTGATCATCAACTTTCCGGACACGGGACACATCAACCCCACCCTGCCGCTGGTCGCCGAGCTGGCGGAGCGACGCATCCAGGCCGGGTCGGCGGGACGGCGGAACGGCGGGACGGCGGCGGACGCCGGGGGTTCGACCTTCGGTTCGGGACTGGAAGTGGGAAGGGTGCAAATACTCTGAGGGAAGAAAAGGGGACTGAAAGGGCCTAGGGCCTAGGGTTTGTGAAGACTTCCCTCCTGGTCTTTTTCGGCCTCCACTCGGCCGCATCCAAAATGGATCTTTCGGAACTCCAGGCACATCGAGGACATTCGGAACTATACCTCTGACCGTCTTTAGCTGTAGAAACCCTTGCAACACCAGTTTTGCTGGGGGCCCTGCCTTTTTTTGCGCCCCAGTTCCCCCCTCCACTTTCTGACCGCCCCAAATCTGATCTCCAAAATCACCCAGTTCCACCCCGGCTGTTGGCCCATGCTTTGTTTGGGGCACCTCCGCAAGTCTATTTCTTTACGTAAGAGCATCAGCCACTTCACCCAACGTCTGCATCCCCCCCCCAAACCTTCTCCAACTTTGTCTCCTCTTCACCCAACTTCTCCATCCCGCAAACCTCCCACTTCGACCGTCACCGGAGGTGACCTACTTCCTCCCGGAGGCCTTCCGCGCCGTGGTCACGGCCGCCGGCGCGACCTGGCGCCCGCTGCGCGCGCCCATGGACCTCAGCCAGGCTCGCGGAGCGAGCCGCGCGAGCCGCGGAGGTCCGTGTGGCCTCTGGAAGTGTGGTTTTGGGGTGCACCACGGGGGTTCGGGATGAGGTGAAGGTGGTTGGTGCAGATCTGATGCTGTTGAGGGGTGCAGATGTGGGGGAAAGGTTGAGAGTTTAGACTTGATGTTTGCAACAGCATCATTGCCCAGCCAGGGTGTTTGATCGAGCCCCGATACCATGTGCTTACCATCCACAGGATCCAACAGCCATCCCTTAGGTGCCAGAAATTCCCGCATATTCCAACCACCATTGATTTAATACCTTTAAGCGAGCAACAATTGTGGTACTAAGGGCTTTACACTACAACACTATTGTCTTGGGAGGCTGGGGAGGCTGGGTTCTTGGTGTCGAACCTTGCAGATGAACTTGGCAGACGGAGTTCCAGAGACCTTCTCAGATGGCACCTCTTCTACCTGGGGTTCCTCTCCCACTCTTCTTTCGCAGGCAGTAAAGGCATTGGGATCGTGCGTTCCACGGCGATGGCAGACGCGGTCTTAGCTGAACGTTCCTATGTTCACTGGCAACTATTGGCAATCATATAGATCAAGACCCGCAGAAAAGACCCATCATGGTCTTAGGACACTTCTTTTTTCGACTGTGAGTTGTCATCCGCTGCCCTGAAGTGATGGGTGGCTCCCTTCACCACTCACCACTCGACAGGACTCCGTTCGCATGTGTCGGGATCAAAGCTTCAGCAGCTTTCTGGGCACAGGGAGGCGCTGGCTGTCCTGCCTTACAGGTCCTGGAGTTTTGTGGAAAGAGGCTGCGCTGCTGAGCATTGCGACGGGGTCCCCTAGGCCCAACCCTCGCAACAAGGGCCATCAATGATGTGTTTGATGCTCAGCCGGGCTCCGGCGGCGGTTGAAACCTATAACGCCCGTCGCTCCTTCTTCAGCCTGAAGAAGCGGCTTTGGTCATGTGACATGACTCACGTCCTGAAGCTCCTTGACCTTCCAAACCTTTTGAGGTTATTGGCTTCTCAGCATTCTGATGCATTCTGCCACTATGTGTCTTCTCTTCATCGCCGGAGAGATGCGTGCCAGACCAGGGCGGATCCATGTTCTCGTTGGGCTCATGCCATCCTGGTGGTCGTTGGGCGCTCCAGACGGCTCCGGATCGGCGGGATGCTGCTTCGTCCCACGTGGGCCACCTCAGAGGCTCGGAGGTCGCAGCGCTCGGACCACACCTCTGAAGAAGTGGCCACTTGGCCGGCCGGGCGTGGGTGAAGCTTTTTCGTGGGAGAGCGTGGACTCGCTGGCATTCTGCGAGCGAAGAGCGAACGCCTCGCCGCGAATCCGCGTCCTCCGCCTCGCTGCCTCTCGCGATGCAGCGAGCGAGAGACTCGGGTTCTTGGATGTGAAACCCTTCCAGTGCAGTGGTTCCCAGCTTAGATGGCACTGGTTCGCCCCAAATGTCTACGCCGTCTACGCCAGACAGATGGGGGTCCATGGCCCTTGTGCCATCTACTCCCCACCACAAGTGGAGTAGCTGGTCACCCCGACTTCCTCCAAGCAAAGCACCCCAACCCCGAGCCGGATCCATCGACAGGAGATGTTGGAGCACTACTTGGACGACTCTGAGCCGCCCATCGAGGCGGGATCGTCGTGCTTGGACGGGGATGAAGGACCTCGCGGATGAGGGATGAAGGAGGCATGGTGCCCTCCATCGTGGGTGAGGCTGTGAACGAACAGCATGCCGGTCGCAACGTCCAAGCATTTGGTAACTTTGTAAGCTTTTAACTTATCGAAAGGCTACGAATTGCGTTTCGCGCTGCTCACTCGGATGAATGTTGTTCTGTGCGACCAAGGGAATCTTGGCCATCTTCACCATGCAGCACCTTGAAACCTCTTTCGGCCTTGTCAATGAATGTGAAAAGACGTGCCCTTCTATCTTTGGAACACTTCTCCAGAACAGTGCCATTATACAACAAACATTCTGTCATGCTTCAACGATGGAACTACTTGCCAAAAGGACGAATGCCAATAGTGCACAAGCGGGAGAAAGAATTATTTGACTCATTAAAGCCCTTATCACCGGGTACGTGATGCACTACTTGCATTTATTTGCATCGATCCTGTTTCTTCACTTCCTCTGTTTTTCACGGGCAATGGAAGGCCAAGACACAGATCGATCAGATCGAACAACAGCTCCCAGGTGGGGTTGTTGGTCCCGCAGGGCACCTGACTTAAGCAAATCCACCGTCCTCACCGGGCCAACCGCTGCCGCGGCCCAATGGAAAAAGACAGGCCTCCACCCTGAAGTCCAGCTGACTAATTAAAGCATTTTAACACATACCAAGGCCCCCTAAGGGGTGTCCAATTATAGCTCTTTAGAGACTAAGGGATGTCCATGAACCACCCCTTGGTTAAGGCCCTGGTACATGGTCTTAACTTTATGACTTCTGAGTCTCGGAATTTCCACCTTTGGTGCCCCAAAAAGTCGTCGATCTGGACTTCCAGGGGGTTCAAGAAGGCCAGCCCCAAAGAGAAGAGCGATGTTCCGGGCATATACCATCTACCTTCCTCGCCCTTCACCCGTCCGTCCACGCGGGTTTTCCGTCCGTCACGTCACGTCCGTCAGTGATCCGGCAGGAATATGAGTTCCCTCTCTCCACCTTGGCGGTGGCCTCCTGGATCCTGCCGGACCTCATCGAAGAGCTGCAAGGCTTGTCGCCACCCCCAGGCGGGGATGGTGGTCGCGACCGGGGTTTCGGGGGGGGGGATGGTTGGGGCAGGGTCCCAAATCCCCAAAAGAAAGGAACAGGGTAGAACCGGGGTAGAAAGATCAAACAGAAAGCAACAAACAGGAGCAGGATGGAAAGTTCAAAAGAAACGCATTGTATTCCCAGATGGATCTGGGGCAGGTGAGCATCGGCGAGTGGTTTTGCGAGTGAGGCGAACTCCCTCGAACGGAACACCTTGCGCCCTCATTTGACTTCCCAATTTGATTGAACTCTCGGGCCTCTGTGGCAGTGTGATCCTCTTCACTTTTCGTCCAAAATGTCTTAAGTCTGAGACCTGCCAGTTACTAGCCCTCTCAGCCTCCCTATCGTTGCCAATTTACACATCTCCATCTTCCATCACACCTGGCTCAAAACGGCCGTCACGTTCCATATTTCAGCACTCCAGCTTTCATCACATTTGCCATATTCCCATCATTTTTTTGGGCTTTCCACTACAACCGCCGGTCTTTCCACTACCCACGGCGGTCGCTCCATGAGGGGCCTTCCGCCACACATGGCAACAGGTCACCCGTGGTTTCGACTGCGACCATGGTCCGAACCAAGCCCTGATGACGCAAATAGATGTTCCCCAAATAGATAGCGCGTCAGTTCCCAATACATCCCTAGGGATCCACATACCTTCTCAGAAGGTACTTGGACCCTCCAAGCCTACATAAATAGTCTCCAATCACCTTCTGAGAAGGTACTTGGATCCCTAGGGCATGTTTAAAAGAGGGACCTATCTAGCGGCCTACCAGGACCTTCCAAGAGGTGTCTATAAATAGCCTCGTAACGAGGTGATTCGGGATGTCCAAAAACCACCAACCTTGGAAGGTCCTGGTATCTACCTGGATCTTCCAACTGTCAAACCAATTTCTGCCTTTTCATACATAAAGAACAACAAAAACAGACAAAAAATTGTCATAGTTGGAAGATCCAGGTCAACTATACCTGGACCCATCCTGACTGTCTGGGTGTCTCTGGAGATCCCCAAGTAGTGCCAGGGGTAGTCGTTCGCCAGGACACCCCCCCCTCTGGTCGGATGGTCCTGGTCGTTGGTCACCGCCCCCGGCACGGCCCGAGGGTCTCAATGGGTGGATCATCGTAATCCATCCATTGCAACCTCGAAGCCGTAATATGTGGCGTCCATGCGCAAATCATGTTTGGGGTGGGTGGGTTGTTTTCACTTCAAGAAGTCTACAGTCTACCCTCAATTGACATGCCGAGTTTTCACCGTCAGGTCGGCCTCCGATGGTCTCCATGCACCCGACCCTAGGCGTCATCGTCTACGACCCCTTCTTGCCCCACGCGCTGGTGGCCGCACGACACTTGCATCTACCCGCGGTCTGCCTGGTGACGCATCCGGGGCCTGGCACTATGCCGCACCCTCCGCAATTGGTGGAGGCCAGGAGGGGAGGGTGAGTGTGGCAGGTCCTACCCCGCACGACGAACCTGCATCGATCCGCGATAGGCTTGGTTTTGGCGGGCTGCCGGGCTGTTTTCTTCTAGGCCTGATGGGTCTCCTCCCTTTGGCGTTGGATTGAACACCTAGGGTCTGAGTGACCATGAGTGACCCCTGTTTTGGAGGTCAATGGGTTCTAGGACCTAGGAACACATAGGAACACATAGTCGGCGGGGTCTATAAACTGCTCTATGTGCTTTTGAGCACTTGGCAACTCTGCTAGAAAGGTGGAGCCACGTTGATCTCCATCCTTCGTGTTGCAACAAGAGATTGTGAAGGATTGTGAAGGTCAACATGGGAATGATCAAGATTCACTTGCTGCCCGAATCCAGTCCTGGCCCGGATCCTTTCTCTTCTTCGGACTCCGGACCCCTGCGTTTCGATGTCAGATCCGCCCTGCCATGGAGAGTCGATTGACCATCCCTAGGTGGAGAGTGGCTTTCCTTCGGTCGACTCAGCATGTCGACTTGACAGAGCCATAAGTCGTCCAAGGCCAAAGAACCTCCCAAGGCCCTGGGGTCTCACGCGTCGGTCGGCCAGGTCGGTGGACCGTGCCGGGCAGCACCGTCCCTTTCGAAGCCCATCCTTTTTTATTGGTTCCCCTCATGTGCATTTCATGTGAACCAGCGCACGCGAGCGCACGGTAGGGCATGGCATGCTTTTTCCATCGCCAAAGCTGGCTGGTGAAGGAGTGGGAGAGCCACCAGATCGTGCAGAAGGCCCGCAAAGAGATCAAGGACTTCTATGCTCCTGGGCCTTGCTGTGTGGGGTTTATGTGCTTGTGCTCCAGCCTGGGGGTGTAGTCTCTCAGGTTTTCAGCTCACATGGCACTAGTTTTGCCAGATATTGCCAGATTATTTTTGCCTGGACTGTCAGTCTGTCTGATGCACTTGATGTCCATTCTCATCAAGAGTTGGAATGTTCTTGACGAAAATCGACGCGGGGTCCCAAAAGAGGGTCTGCAAGATGATTTCTCCCAACTCGGCGAGCATGTCTAGGACTTAGCACCATCAAGGGTGTTCGCCGTCGCCGCGGCCAGTGGTGACCGGTTCGAGGGTACTGGTTCTAACATGTTCTAACCGTTTTAACAAGCGTCTTGGACTCCCACGCCATGTGTCAGGCACTTCACAGTTCACGGGTCACGGGCCCCTGGCTGCCCCGGGCGGGCTGGAGACAGTTATACCACCATGGGATGCGTCATAAATGGGCTAAATGATGCTAACTGAAATGTACCTGGACCATCCAAAGGGCGTCCAATAGAGATCTCTAGGTAGTGTAGGGTAGCCTATTGGACACCCCGTGGATGGTCCTGGTAGCTATCAAGGTAGCATTCCATGATTCCATAAGGATTCCATAAGGATTCTGTAAGGATTCCGTAATGTGGACGCTTTTTGCCCTCCGTGGCCGTGGTTTGTTTCAGGAGTCAATGTAGGCAGGTATTCCACCACCTTCTCTTCTTCGACCATTGAATGAGTTCAGGAGGTAGTCTAAAATCATCTGAAACCCTGCGTCACTGAAGGCTTGTCTGGGATTCCCACTCCTTCAATCCATGGCGACTAGGCCCCAGGCCGATGGTCGCCTTCACCCCGTCCGAGATGACCTCGGAGGGTCTCCGGGCAGCCACCGCCCCGTCGCCATGCGGCGAGCTGAGGAGATGGACGTCTTTCAGCATGGCACCTTGATGGAGTTCCCTGGCGTCGAGTGGATGGTTTTTCGGGGTCCGGTGCCGAAGAAGGTGGAGTTTCCCGGAAGGAGTCCACCCGAAGAATCCAGGGTGTACGGAATCATGTGCCGGACCTTGGGGGGTGCCTTTTCAGGTGTTCTAAGTTCATCTAAGCTCAATAGGGGTCCATGTAGGCAAAGCGTTCCATACATGGCATGGTCTGGGGGTCTGGGAGGAAGGGAGGAAAGCACGAACACGAACGGCACCGAGCCTTCACTCCGTTGGGCCAACCCTCAATAGGTACATTTGAACCAGGATTGTGAGGCCAGGGGGTCTTGTAAGGCCAACGAGAGGTAATTTGAGCAGAACCTGTGGGACGAAGGCTGCCTAGGTAGGAATGGCTCGAAGAAAAAATAACATGCAATTTCCCCAAACAGTGTGGACACACTGGGAGTTCCTACGGTGAGTGTTAAGGGTGGGTTCTATTCAACACTGTTTGGCCTCAAGCCAGTAGTTTCTAAGTCCCCCCCCCCACTTGACAGGCTGCCCGTGTTGCGCCATGGACGGCACCCTTGCCAGATGGACTCGTGGACCCTCAGCTCCAGCATCGCGGTGGGGCAGATTTGGAGTGACACTCCAAATCATCATGGCGGAAGGTGGAGTGAACACGACATGTGAACCGCCAGGTCAACCTGGTCCTCTGAACTTCTCCGGGGGGGCGCATGCCGTCCGACGAAACCGCCGCTGCGGGCGTGCTCCACCGCGGAGGTTTTACTCGGCGGACTTGAATCTGGTGACGACCATCGCAGAGCTCTTCGCCCCACCGCGTTTGAGCCCTCAGTGCCTTGGTGTTTCGGACGGTCTGAAGGATGGGCCCCTGTTCCCTGGGTGTTAGAAATTTTGGGGTCAAGAACATCCTTTATAAAGTCTGAATGGTTTCATTGGCGTAGTCGGCGTAGTGACCTTTTTCCGGGGAGTATGTTGAAGCTGGCTGAAGGTCGTTGGTGGTCTTTCTTTCAGGCTGAGGTTGACATCAATCGATGCACGGCATTCTCGTCCAGAACCCCACGCATCAACCGATGCATGAAACACCTCCATGGGTGGTTTCGATGGCCATTTGGGCGGATTTCTTCATCGTCATCCTACCCCAAGGGTGTCCACATGTGTCCACCAAACTGAGTGACCGGTGCGGCGAACCTCCGAAGGTCGCGACCTCGAGGAGGTAGGTCGAGATGTGCCCACACCTGGCAACCCTGGCTGCTTCAAGCCATTCAAACATCCAGGTTGACACCCCATCCCACTCCAACGATCTGTTCAACGTTTTTTTATGTTTTTTTTCTCACATCGTTCTCGCATCATATATCCAGTCCAATTCCTCAGTTCCTACCCTTGCCGCAGATCGCCCCCCCGCACAGATTTTTCCCAGCTCGCATAACATTTTCCTCAAACCTGTGAGGCTGAAGCGCTTCGGGCACTTCCCCTTCCACTGTGTGGGCCCTATGGCCGCTGGGCTCTGATAGCGACTCAGGTGTCGCTGGAACAGCATACCAGATATCACTAGGGCTGTTCCGGTTATTTTGGGTGCTGGTCGGTCAGTCGGTCGGTCGGTCGAATGGACAAGCAGGACAAAAGACAAACCCAGACGCTCATGATGCTCATGGATCCTCCTAAGTAGGGGCCAGACCCTCAACCCTAGGGTTTTGAAGGACCAGTCGAGCTGTTTTCACGGAGAGTCTGGGAACATCACCGAGCCGGCTAAGAGGTTTTACCATCCATGTCCTGGTTCATCCCGATGGTAGGTATAGGGTACATTCCACATGATCGGTCCCGGATGGGGCGTTCTCTCTCCGTCCCGTCCGCGCCCCGAACCGATGCGAAGGCCTTGGTGCTCGCTTAGGGACTCAAAACTCACACCTTTGTGACTCCTGGCGGGATTTGTTTCGAAAACGGCCTCGAGATACCTCGAGGTGACTTGGATGGAGGAAAGGTAGTAGGAAAGGTTTATACCTACCAGCACCCTGACGAATAACAGGTCTCCGAAATGAGGCTTATGGTGACGGCTGCGTGCGACCCCTCAGCTCGTCGATTTGATCACCTCAGGAAGTGGAAGTGGATGCCCGGGGTCCAGTTGAGCACAAAAGGAAGGTCTGACTAGGTGATCCGAGTTCAGGCATTTCCTTTACTTCAGCATATAACTTCAGTTGGTCAAAGAATAGTCGAACTGGACTTCTAGGGCGGTGTGGATTAATCCCAAACATCGACCATATATATATATATAGATATATATACTCCCCAGTATAGCGGAACTTCAGACTCAACGAAGACTTCGACACTCATGCCTCAAATCCCCTGAGCTTGCACCGATTGCCAAATGATCACAATCACAGTCACGTCTCTTTCGTTCGACTACTCGCCCCAGCATCCGGCCCAAGCATCTCCCCCCTTCGCCGGTGTTCTTCACCCCAGGTGAACCCGAAGCTGAAGCGTTTGGCACATGCCTTCGCACCCTCCAAGCCGGTCGAGCCGTTGCCCCACGAGCAGATTGCGCCTCGGGCGTCCAGGGCCGAAAGCAAGTGCCAAGGCATTCCCAGACCATGGGAGATTGACCCATACCCTTTGGCTTCCAAGAGCAATGTTGGTGCCGTGGTGTAAAATCCTTTGTAGCAAAGCACTGGTTGATCTGGTAAAGACAATTAAGATTGTGGTTGGAAGCCTAGGGTATACATTTGCCATCATTTGATCATCTAAACAAATGACCCCAATATCCCAAATTGATGGGCAAATCATCCAGTCCCATGGATGATGGACGGGCAAGCCCAAGACTAGTGACGAACAACTGCTATTTCATACTACTACGTAACTATACCTCGTAGGGCTCCAACCATATCCTGAGAAGGTTGTTGGACCCCCCTGGCACCCACCCCAACCATCTTCGAAACGGAGGTAATTAGTTGGAGCCCCATAACGTAGAGTTGATTCGACAAGGCCTCCCATATGGAAGACGTTGAGCACTGGAAAGCTCTTCGCTCCCGGGTTCCACCTTCTTTTCCAACTAAAAGCCTGGGGCCTATTGGCCTCCCATGAACTGTGTTGAAATGGATCCCAGACTTCAGGTGGCCTGGAAGGGGGCGGGCTCCGCAAACCCATTGTCACTTCACGCCCTTCTTCGTGGTTCGTTCGTTCGAACGGCGACCCGCTCGGGACCATTGGGGCCGTCCAGGACGCTGCCCTGGCGGCCGGGAAGCGCTTCGTCTTCGTGTCGATGGGCACCGTGGGCAGCGGGGGCCGCTGGAACGGAGGCTTTGGGCCCCTGCGGCCTGGCGAGGCAAAAAGGAGAAACACCACAAGGCCCCCCTGTCGGGAAGGGGTGCCCAGAAGCCTAGGCCGGTAGTGTGGGGTAGTCCAGCCAGGACACGCCGACAGGAGGGTCCTGGTAGACTCTTGATGGATCATACCCCCAGCATGAAGAGGTGGTCGAAAGGAGCAAGGGCCAGGGTTGTCACGGACAGAGATCCGTATTGCCCGTCTCCACATGAAGAGGTTCCTTAATCTAATTGGGATGGTTTCATCAAGAGTCTACCTGATGGCTCTGGGGAACGCGGCATGCGGTGGGCTGAGGATGGCTGGAAAGCGGGTCTGTTGGATGGGCTCCGGAGGGAAGGTGCTTGGCTTGGGAGGCGGATGCGGTGGTGGGTGGTAGGCAGGTGGTGGTCGTTTGCCAGGATTCAGGGATTTTTCTATGGATTCGTTTTATATCGTTTTATCATCGGTGTCATTCCTTTAGTGTTGGTCCACTCATGCTTGGAATTGCTGGGCATGGGTTCACAGTGCTGTGGGGATGTGCTAGTGCATGTTGAGGAATGCTGTGGGATTGGACCACTTCGGGACCCTTTGCAACTCAGGCACGTTGGGAGGGCAGTTGTGCTTCACCTTCCAATGCACGTTGAGAGAGAGCAGCTCAAGTTAAAATGCTCTCACAAGGGCACGCCTAACCGTGCAAGGGACCCCTATATAGCACCGGTCGATACCCACAGACCAACACCTCCTTGTCCTGTTGCTTCCAGTGGGCAAACTTTTATCTATTTTGAGGCGGGGAATGCTCCACTCTTGCCATCATCGCCATCCATTGTTGGTTTTGTTCATGTTTCCCTATACAGCCTAGTGGAGGATCAAGCGCATCACGTCTCACTCCTCCAACTCAGCGGAGCTCAGGGCCGCGCACAACGGCATTCAGAATCTCACGGGGAAGGAGTTTCTTCAGCCTTTTGGCATGGAGGTGGGATAGGGATTGGATGGGCATGTAGAATGATATATTATTATAGATTATTAATATCTACCAGCACCCGAACAGGTCACCACCTGCCACTTTTGATGTCTCTCAAAAGCCACCATTGCAGAGAGGGTGCTGGTGTACAAGATTGGAAGCCAGGCGACTTGAGTGGACCAGAGTTGCTCAGGGAAGTGCATCCCCGAAGATCTTCTTGAGCATCCGATCTGGAAAAAACATACCCCTGGGCTCTTGCAGCTACCACCAGACCCCTGCGCGCGGTCTTCCTGCCATGCCCGGTTGGTCTGGTCCACGGTCGCGGAGGGTCGAACTGAGGCAAGTCTACCGGGCCGTCATGGAGGCCTTCCAGGATCAGGAGGGAGTGGACGTAGGGAGCAACGGCATACGACGTCAATGAGGGCTCCGGCCTGGCATGACCGGGTTCAAACATGAATGGGGCAACCTCATGCTTGTAGTGTAGCACAATCCTTTGTACAACCAATGTTGTGCGGGTGGAAAGACTATTAAAGCAATGTTGGAATCCTCATTAGGGGAATTTGGAGGTGTTGTTCTCTCGTGTGATCCTGTGTTGAATTGATCACCTGCATCCACGAAGTCGAAGTCCAGGCGACCTGGTCACCATTCATCAGTCATGGCTGGGACAACGCAACAGATGCCCAGTCGCCTAGACGTCCAGTTCGACCATTATGAACCATAACATGGTGCATTGAAACTAGAGCTACACACTTGAGCGTTTTGACCAGTTCAGGGGACGCTTTGGCAGCTTCCGTCCCCGGCCTCTTTTGCCGGGGGCGTTCGCTCCTGAACAGCTTTTCCAGGAGGATCTCCTGGTGCTGATGGCCGTGGGCCCCCAGCCCGATGCCCTTGAGGGCCTCCCCAGTTGTCCCAGCAACTTGGTGTCCAAGAGAGGTCGCGAGAGGGGGGTCGCAAGGCCGAAGCAGGTCCTTTCCACAGCGCTTTTTGGAAGGACGTCTTGTTACTCTCCGATAGGTGACGGACGTCGCATAGGTTGAGGATTTGGCACGGACCGTCAGGTGACCAGACACCCAGACACGACCCGGACCTGGGACTGCCGTAGGACTGCCGATCAGTTGGGGTGGTGCCAGAGGGGTCAATTGATCGGCATATCCAGTCCCGTCTCTGGGATGGCTGAACCTGTCAGCTTCGGATCCCGTCCTTTGGACCGGCGGGACCCGACCTGGGAATGTGGGATCGGTTTTGGGTTTGGCCACTGGATGAAGGGTGAATTCTTGGATCTTCCCGAACCTCTTGGGGCTCATGGAAGCGGTCTGCGCCCGAGGCAACGTCCTCCTGCGGCCGACGGTGCCGCAACTGGAGGTGCGGCAACGCCCCGCGCCGCGGGGGGGGGGGGCGGTTGGATGCGGTGCACTGGACCCGAGAAAAGCCATGGAAGTGGGAGGATGTGGCCAGTGAAGGGCAGTGACGGACCGAGGTCCACCCAGAAGAGCCTCTTTAAAAGTCTTTTGGAATGCCCAGGGATTCCTGGGAAGGGTATATCCCTAGGGATCCAACCATATCGTCAGAAGGTGTTAGTTGGAGCCCTAGATTATAGTGCTTGAAAGGGAACCTTTGGCTAAACCATGCTCAACCACGAAGCAGGTATATAAAACCTTCAGCAAGGACTTGAGTAGGACTGGCACGTGGAGAAAGCAAACCCAAGACTTCTCCGCTTCCTTCCATGAACCTGAAGATGGCAACCTGCACAGGCCTCCAAAACGATAGCAAAACGAGAACGACATATGGCAAACATGCGAGCGCTTGGGAGGATACCCACATGACCGGTTTCAGCATATCGCGTTTTGATGGAAATTGAAAGACCATTAATGCAAAATGAAAGGAACATGAAAGGAAACAAATGCGAAATGAAAGGACATGAATGCGAAATGAAAGTCAATGACAGGTACAGATGACATCTGTTGACTTTCGACCAAGGATGCTTTCACACCCACAGAAAGCTGGACAATTCAGATTTCTAGCACACAGAGCCCAACACCTGAGAAAACGATAAGAGTAAAAAACGATAACATTATTTCGAGGTATTGCAAAAGACACGGGGGTTTTTTCAATATCCCAGTTGGGTACTCCAGGTGAGGCATCTAAACCGGTCACTTATACAACCTCTCTTGGGAGCTTCGTGCGTGGGGGTGAGCTTCGCTTCGCTTCTTTTTCGCCTGGCGGGGGAAAAGAACCGGGAACGACTGGGTCGTCACGCTTTGTTGGGACGAGATTCCATTGAGTATACTGACTGAGTGATTTTGTACCGATCGACTCGAGTTAAAAGAGTGTTAAAATGAGGTCCCGCCGACCTGATCGCTTTCCTGGAACGATCCGTGTCGCGTGGCACGTGGCACCGTGGCACCGTGGCAGGTGCTGCAGCGGTGCCACGCCTTCGTGACGCATGGGGGAAACAACAGCATCCACGAAGCCTCATGGCAGATGAAGCACTTTCGGGGTGGGAGTGGGAGTGCAATCGTCATAGATGGCCTTGGAACATGGGTTGGAGCTGGTTGGAGTTGGTTGGAGCTGGTTGGAGCTGGCTGGTTGGTTGGTTGGTTGGTTGGAGCTGGTTGGTTGGTTAATAGAGGAGATACCCCTGGGCGTGTAGCAATGCGGAGAATGGATGGAGGAGCATTTTTGTGTTTGGGGTAGTTGATATAGCCGGAAAAAATGGTGGCTTCGACACGCTGTGATGGGGTTGTTTTCGAGATTAGGGATCTGAACTTCTGAACCTGGTTCAGCCCGGGTTATTATGAGCTATGACTGAACTGGGACCGAAGCACACTTGGCATGCGAGGAGTGAGTGTTTTCCCACTCTTGGTCAAAACCCGTTCACAGCCCGCAACTAAGTGGTCAAAATCCAAGATGGCCAACCTTCCAGGCTAGGTGAACCCCATAGCCTTCCAGTTTTCACCCACCACCCACGCGCGTTTTCTTCGGGGCGAGCCACGGTGAACGGTCGTGTGAGAGGCCCGGAGGCTCGGGACGAGGTGAAGCTCCACTTCCTTCGTCCCCACCGTGGCATGCCATGTGCGATATCATGAAAGCAGCAGTCCTATGGCCGCCCCCTACATTTGGTGGTTGTTGGATGGTTTTCATGCACCCAGACGCGACCCTGGACCCTCCGTTCAGTAGGGGCCGGACCCGAATCCTCTGGAGGGGTCCGGACCCGAACCAATAGGGTTTTGAGGGACCAGTCGAGCTGTTTGGAGCGCCTGGGCATGTTAAAACCACGGTAACGTAGGGCTATACCAGCACCCGACGAGTCTCAAAAGGTCTCTGAAATGGTGGCTGAAATGGAGGCTCAAAAGTGGCTTTTGTGGAGACCTGGCAGGTTTCGGGTGCCGGTCTTTGTTTTCATTTTTTTTTGTGGAGGGATGATTGGACCCTCCTATGGAGGGTTTTGACCCTGCATAGCAGGGGTTTGGACCCTCAAAACCTTCACCTTTGAGGGTCCTTGATCCTTAGGGGGGAGGGATTTCTCTAATAGATCGAAACGGTCAACCTACTTTTCTATCCATTTGGGGGTCTCTCTCTGCCATGATTCTTGGACCCGGCTCGATCCCGCGCGCCACCCGCCCTCGCCTCGGAGGCCTTGTCCTACGCGGTGCCCATGGCAGTGATCCCCATGTTCGGTGACCAACCCTACAACGCTGAGAGTGTGGCGGGCCTAGGCTTCTTGGCGTGACTTCATGTAATTAGACTCTTGCCTGACAAATTTCTGCCTAACTTGGATCATGTTCAGAAATGGTTCAATCCAAGTGGGGGCAGTTGATGACATCAAGAGTCGATGCGCGGCATCGATGGGATGACCGATTCATCGGGTGAGCCGGCACCTGCCGACGCCAGCAGGTCGGTGCTCCAGGTCGGTCCTGCTTGGGGTAGGTCTAACAATTGGTGACCTGGAACGGATGATCCAGCTTCATGTGGACTCTTGAGGACCATAACCCCAGCCATTTGAATGGAACATCCTCTTCGGGGGGTTTATGGTCCTCAAGAGTCTACATTAGCTTTGAGGCGGTTAGGAACTTCGCTCCAATGGGTGGACGCGGCCAGGGTGCGGCTTGGCATTGCTCAGGCCGCCCATGCGACCCTTTTCCACCATGCGACGGGAAGAGAGCGAGAAAGAGGCCGCAGAATCTAGAAAAACAAGTGACCGAGACACATCCGGCCGCTAGATCACGCTCCTGGAGAGCCAATCTAGCTGTTCGTGGAGTACTGAGTATTGCCCAAAACTTGAGTGGCCTTCCTCTGATTGTGGGAGGTTACCTATATAATGACATAATGACCCAGGAGTGGTTTGGACTGACTTGACCTTGAGTTGCTCAATAATGATCATTGGCCGCCAGTTCGGCCGTAGACATGGACCATGACAATCGGGGACCTGTAGAGATATAGACTCTCCTGCCGTGCTGATCCCTTAACCGTCTTGCAATCCTAGCGAGGCAGTTCGGCGAGTGAACCAAACCAACAGAGGTTGAAGAACCTGAACTAGACTATCCCAGTTCGGTACCCCAGGTTATGGTCCTATAATAAGGTCACTTATATAACCTCTCTTGTTCTCCCATGTTCCACCCGTTTTCGCCCCGTGAATTGCCGGGTCTGGGTCCCTCCCAAACCGTCCGAACCGTTGAGCCCCCCGGTGTTTCGGGTCGCGTCCGGGCCACTGGACCTTCCACCGGGCCATGGACCTGTTAACAGACGGTTCTTGCTTCGCACTTCCGGCCCCCCCAAACGGAGGTTGAGAAGGAAGTGTAGGCTGCAGTGCTGCTGCACAGTCCCTCCTTACAACTTACAACTCATGCCGGCCTCACTAACTAAGCACTGATGATCGGAAGGATGCACGTGAGGGACCAACAAAGCACTCCCCCATTATAAGCAACTGGATTTCGGATTCGGGCGATGGCCGGCCATGACTCAGTCCTTGAAGAAGTGCAAGAGGTACCAGCACCGAACCCAACAGGTCTCCAAAATGGAGGGTTGGTTGGGAAAGGCCCTAACAGGTTTCAATCGGCGACCTGTGAAGTCGGTGCTGGTGCTTGATGTTGTTGTTTTTGATTCGTTCTTCCCTGAGGCTGCGGTGTCTCCTTCCGTTACCCCTTGCAGACGCTGACGCCGCAGCGCCTGCGCGGCGCGGTCCGCCACCTGCCCGGGAGCCCGAACGGAGCCTTGCTGGTCGGACGACGCCATAGCTCCTGTAAAATTCCACTGGACCCTGGTAGAGGAACACCGGTCCTGACTTTCGCCAGTCGAGCCGGGTCCATGTGAGTTTTTGGGATAAGATTTGTACGATTTGTATGGGGTGGGGCGTCTTGGGCGTCTTGTTTTAGCTTGGGAGAGTTGTGGGACGCCGGAAAAGGCAGTAGAAACTCGTGCGTGCCATTTGGCCTCCTTCAGATGGGCATCAGGATCGTCCAGTCGGTCCAGTCGGTCCAGGAGTGTGATCATGTTTGGTGAAAAAACACCTTACGAGTTCTATAAAACAATCCCAGACGCTCCATGTATGCCATATATGCCTACATTGACCCCTCAAACCACCCCAATGTAGGCATATATGGCATACATGGAGTGGCCCTAAGGATCAAGGACCCTCAAACACATAGGGTTTGGTTCGGGTCCGGACCCCTGCGTGAAACGGTGGAGAAGGTCCGACCCCTGCCATGGAGAGCCCGTACGGATTCTTAGGGGAGTTCTATATAACAATGGTTCTTCGGTCGTGCAAATTGATGTATTGATGGTGGCTGGAATCCGAGGGCAAAAAAGAAATCACAAAGCACATCGAGTGGTTTAGGAGACTTGGGACTGAATGACCTTGGAAGGACTTGCCGCCCCATCTTTCCCGGCGGGGCGCCAGTCATGAAAGGCACCGAACACCCGCACCACCAACCAAGAGAGGTTAAGTGACCCAAGTAGGGCCTTAACTGGGTACCTGTGGGATAGCCTACAGGGTTCTTCAGCCCCTCCCTATAGCATCTAACCTGTCCACTTCTGCCAAAAAAACACACCGCTGGTGCGAATCGACTGCTTTCGCGTGCTTTTTCGCGCCCGCTGCAACCGCGCGGCGCGGGTGCGGCGAAACCGCGCGGCGCTGAGGTTGGAGGAGCCGTCCTACCACTTGGCCGCCATGCAGCTGAGCCAGAAGCTTCGTGCAGCCTCCGGCGCCAAGGGAGCCGCGAAAAGCCACGCGCGGGTCGTTTCACGCGCGGGTCGTTTCACGCGGGATTGGTGGAGTCAAGGGAATAAGGAACAAACTTGCAGGAAACCACCAGGGTTTGGACCCCACAAAGCCCAAGGGTTTGATGTGGCGGATTTTCCTACCACATCCTACCACCAACTGACCTGGACCTCGCCTGAACACACACGCGCAGAACATCGACGCCGTGGTGGTGTGTAGTCGCCAATCGAAGTAGATATATGTCTCAATTCCAGAGGCTCTCAATCCCAGTGGTTGAAATCTGCTGAAATGTAATCCCTAGGGATCCACATACCTTCTCAGAAGGTACTTGGGCCCTCCAAGGCTACATACATAGTCTCCAATCACCTTCTGAGAAGGTACTTGGATCCCTAGGGAATCAAGAGTCCACATGCCTGGACCCTCCGACCTTCGGGGTGTCCTGGCTGGACTACCCCACACGATCCCCAAAAGGCTTCCAGACAGGGCACCCCGACAGGAGGGTCCTGGTGATTTATGAAATGGTTTGGACCTGTTTCATCAACCGCTGCATTCGTGAGGTCCAAAGTGGTGAGGGGAACAAAGAAAGGCTCATAGCGTATGGGTTGGGTCCTTTCTGAGCCTTTGGGATGGTCAGATTCTGAAGCACTCTGAAGCGGATGCTTCGACCTCAGGCTTGTGAGATTCTCAGATGCTCACACTTTGGCGCTGGGTTTTCCCGGCCCTCACAGGCGGTGCTTGTCATACGATGTTTGTTCGGTACATTTCTTCCAAAAGCCCACTGGCTTGACCAAAACCCCTCGGCCAAGAACTGGAGGCCCACCCTGGTGGCTGCACTTCGTGGTTTGAAGGTGATAACGGAAGTGCCTGGCCCACTTCCATTCGCTCCACTGGCCCCGTGGCTTCCACCGTTGGTGCCGCGCCGCCGTGCGGCCCCAACAAGCGCAACAACCAAATAGGAGTTAGGGGCCCAGGCCCAGGGGTAACCTCCCCAACCTTGGGGTAGCCTCCCCCATCCTCCCCCCAAATCTTCCGTTTTCGCAGGTGATGAAACCAACGTCCCTGCCACATCTGCGACCCACCCCAGTCGTCCCGCTCCAGGAGCTGCAGAGGCCATCGTTCGGGCGACGTCGAAGTGCCATTTGGCCGGCGCCTGAAATACAGAGCCTCGACCGCGAAGAGTTGGGCGAGACGCCGGGAGAGAAAGTGGTGTTCTGCAAGGACAAGAGGTTGAAGTTGAAGAACCCTATAGACTATCCCAGTTGGGCACCCCAGTAGGATCCTATAATGAGGTCACTTAACATCTTTTAATAAATCTAGGATTTCTAGGCAGGTGGTGACAGCGACATGGGGCCGAGTTGGGTTTTGTGCAGTCTGTGGGCTGCCCCTTTGGCCCTTGGCAGAAGGATTGGATGCTTTGGGGTTCTGAAGGCCTGAAGGCAGGTCTTGGACTGGTGGGGTTAGAGTTCGGGACCTGCTCCTCGTGGGGTCGTCCTTGAATTTCATGGTTGGCCGTGGGCACGTGAACCAAGGCATCAAAACACCTGCGACACCAATCCCACAGTCCAAGGACGACCCTATCTTGCAGCCTGAAAGTCCACCGATGTTCCGAAAAACATGCACAATTTCTACTTCAAAGAAGGCCTCGGTGGAGCCCGACCGCGGGCTCCGCGCTGGGTGGGACACATCTCCGTTTTTTTTTTCCGGAAGAATTGGAACTCACTGAGCAACCAAGAGAGGTTGAACAGCCCTAAGGTCGTCCATCCCACATGTACCACAGACCAGGGTCCTAGTTCGGGTCTCTCAACCTCTCTTGGAATGAACCGTGGATGTTAGCTTAGCTGCTAAGGTTTTTACGTCGATCAGATCCCAAAAGGCTCTCATCTTGTATGGCGCGTATGCCCATACATTGACCCCTGAAACCACCCAAAGTGATCCAAAGTGTAAATATGATGCCATACATGGAGTGACTGGGACTGGGAGATGCATAATCTGATGTACCATGTAAATTGGGAAGTGTGGACCGGAAAGCGACCGCTCAGGTTTCTGTACAGCATGCTTTTAATTTGCACTGAGCTGCCTGGGCATTGCGGATTTGTACAGCCTGCCTGTGTTTTTTTGCGCCTCAAATGAAGGCAAAACTGGCCCCTAGAGAAAGCAACTGGTTTGGGAGGGAGGGATGTTGGACACCAATTTTTCTTATCGAATTTCCGACTTTGTTTTCTGGAAGCGCAACCTCTGGGGACCTTGCGGCCAAACCGGCCAAACCGGGTGCGGTGGGCGCTCGGAGTGGTGGCTGCTTCTTCATCTTGCGCGAAGTCTGACGACGCGCCTGGCTGCTCCAAGATCTTTTCTGAAAGCCCGGCGCTTCTTCGCCCCTTCCTTGCGGAAACCATCGCGGTCATCGCGGTCTTTTCGCATGAAGCCGCGGTCTTCCGCGCTCGGTTCCGCGGCTTCCGAACTTCCAATTTTGGGCTCTGCTCGCCCAGGCGGAGGAGTGACCTTACAGTACTGCCATCACTTACAGTCGCCGGGGTGATGGGGAACGCGGAGGGGGGTGGACGCCCCTTTTTTTTCTCCCGGCTTCTCGCGGGAGCGCGGAGTCCTGGCGTGCAATTACATAGACACAGCATACAACCGTCGCCGCTGGGACCTACCTCGCTCCTCGCAACACCGGAGGTCCCCCTACTCCTCTGCAGCCCCTTCGATCACCCGCTGCCGGGGAAAGCTTTCTCCACAGCAGCTGGAGAACCCCCAATGGTTTTCTACAACTCTCGGGCCGAACCAGGTCGCGGGAGGAGAACCGAACAACGGCAGCAGGCGAAGAAAAACATCGGAGCCGCGGTTTGCAGGTTCCGCTGCGGCAGGTTTGGAGGATATAGGGTGCAACATGGTGCCACGCACCGACGGATGGAAGTCGGGTCGAGTTTGTGGCGTGCCCCTGATCCACTCACTTTGGGGGGATTCCGGGGGACTCTTCCTTTGGAACGGCCGCACCTGGTTTTAGGGCGACCAAGAGTGCGCCAGAGCCTGAACAGGAGTAGAACAGGAGATCAAACGATCAACAGTGACCTCTACAGTACAGGTCCAGGACCAGACCTAGGTCCAGGACCAGACCCAGGTCCCTCTACAGGTCCTGCAAGGCCTCATTGAGCATAGTGGTTTTTGCAGGATCAACATGATCAACTCCAGTTCGAGGTCAGTTTCTGACCTGCCAACAGAGGTTGAAGGACCCTATAGACCATCCCATAGGTACCCCAGTAGGGTCCTAGTTCAGGTCACTTCACCTCTTTAGGCTGTTGGGGCTGTAGGGAATCCGCCATCCATGCCGTCCCAGCCGAACAACTCGAGACATCGATCGACTCAAGACCGAACGCAACGTCCCATGCCACGCGACCCCAAACGGAAAAAGACGAGGTTCCAACCACCAACCCAAGGGGGGCATGCCATCCACCGAGGTCGCTCGAGGTCGACTGGTCGACCGTCTCTCCGCCTCTCTCGCCCGAGCCGCGCCGCGCGAAGCCGCCGTCGCTCGAGATGGTGTCACACGCTGAGGCCCCGCTGTGCCATGGCTGAGGCGAGGTGATGGGGGCCACCGGCGACGGGTGGCAGTGGAGGTGAAGACCCTCCACTTAGCTCGGCTTGGGGATTTGGAGGGCATCTTAGAGGCATTCCAATGGCCACAGATTTTAGGGTTCTTGCCGAGCAACCATTGTTTTACATTGTACTAACGAAGGTTATGTACTACAAGACTAGGTCGTTCCCACGTTTAAATGGTAGGGTAGAGATGGGTGGAGTATATGAATCTAAAATTCATCAACTTTTGCATCATGGCTCTGGCTGAACCCCTTGATCCTTTCCACTCCACTCGACGAGAGAAAACCTCTTCATAGCGGCTGACAAGTTTTTGGGCCCGATCGAAGGCCGCAAGTGGTGCAGCATGTGCTTCGTCTAGCATTGCTAGGCTTATAACTTATACCCATCACAGACTCACAGACGCCTTGAGCAGTTTCTTCTCTTCCGCTGCAATTGGACGTATTAGTTGCCCAGGCAGACAAGAAGGGCCATGCCGTGGGTCTTGGCCCCCTCTCCAGCCATGCTCCCATCCGGGCCAGCCAGCCATGCTCCGAACGCGCCCACGCGCCACGGCGCCGTTTCGGTCGGGTCGACGATATAGGAGGCGGAGAAGCCCAAAGAGGAGCCAAAGACGCTTGGCTTGCTTGGCTTTCCGTCGTGGGCCGTGGCGTTTCGAGATCCATTTCGTGGCGGCTTTCGTGGCTGGAGTGGCAGTGGGGTGAAGTCGAAAAAGCCAATATTGAAGCTGAGTGCCAGGACCATTCAATGTCAAATAGACTATACCCTACAGTACCTAGAGATCTCCATTCTGCTGGTGCCATGGTTCAGGGTCAGAACCCCCTACAGATTCCAAACACAAGGTGCCTCGACTTCTCCTCTCACCCGAAGAATCCTGGGCCCTCAACTGGAAAGGGTTTGGTTCAGGTCCGGACCCCTGCTATCGCGAGTTCGACCCCTGCCATGGAGAGCCCCTTCCTTCGGACACTATCCGGGCCAGCGCTGCTGGACGGCTTTTCGTGGTCCGGGCGCCGACGACTCTCGAGGAAGGAGGAGGCGAAGCCCGAAGAAGCCAAGCCCGGAGAGAAGCGAAAGGCGCGGTGGCGTCGGCCCGGGAAGGCGACCCAAAGGGTCCCGGGGGGGGGGGGCGAACCCAGCCGGAACCAAAAAAAAGGAGTTCGGTGGAACCCAGGAAGCAAAGCAATGAAACATCTGGCTTTCCGCAACACATATGGTATACAAATGTATACAACAAGACTGCAATGGTCTCCGGGTGCCTCCTCCGATTGCTTCGACCTCCAGATCCTTTGGATTCAGGTCTCCCTCCATCGGTCCGATCGGGTCGGCCGGAGTGGAGGCACCACGACGGCCCCACTGGACTCCACGGGACTGGAAGAGGTGCCGATCAGTTGACCCCTCTGGCACCACCCCAAGCGATCGGTGAATATGCCCTGGCCCTGGCACACTGGCACATGGAGCGTTTGGGCTATCCAGGTCCAGTTTTCTTTATTGGTTGAACGGAAGGCAAACGGGTACGGGTGAGGGTAGCTTCAAAAGGGATTGGCCAACTTGCGCTAGCTGAGCCCCCTGCGTGGCGCTGGGCTCTTATCATGCACCGGTGCCACAAATCACCACCATCACCCCTCTTCGCTACCAACAAACCACCCATGTCTTCAATGTCTTGCAGATTCTCGCAGTATTACTTTACTATATTTTTCCCGCAAAGTTTTGCCTAATAACACCGGCTCTTTCATGGTTTTACTATCTCTAGCGATCCAAGTACCTTCTCAGAAGGTACGACGGGATCCCTCCACATAACAGTGTCTCCGTCATCACCTTCTGAGGTACGGTGCAACTGGATCCCTATAGGATATGTTTTACCTAATAAGGATTTGCAGAAAAAAGACAGATTTTTCATGGCTTACCTGATGTTTTACGGGGTTCCACCGAAATCTGTTCAATCGTTTTAAGTTCCGGCTGGGTTCGGTGCCCCCCCCCCCCAACCCACGACCCCCACCGCCCCGGTCCCCTCTCCGTCCGCCAGCAGCGCCAGGACGCGTCGGCTCCGGAGGACGCGAAGCGGCTGAAGCCGACGCCGCCGGATCCGCAGGTGGTGCGGCAATCTGGGTGGAACCTTCTGTATAGTTCAGATCCTGATTGTGTTGAAATGGGTGTCAGATATGTTTTTAGTTCGACATGTTTCAACCACTTTTGTTTGGCTATTTCTTGCAGCCGTATGGTTGGTGTCAGCATTATGAGCAGGAGTTTAACGATTATAGAAAACCCGTCCCAATATGGACGATGTAGAATCTATTTATCGATTTTTTGAACATACTTCGATCCATATGAAGAGGCTTTGCGATCCATGAAGCCGGGGGGGTTTCATTCGAGACGGAAAGGGCAGGTAAGGGCGGGGTGGCGAAGGGGTCCGAAAGCTCAGGTATTCTAGGGGTTTACCCCAACAATGTTCTAAAGACTCCTGGTCGAAAGAGCAGCGGGAGGAGTGCCTGTTGTTTCGGACCCTATCCTGCCCCGAAACAGGACCTATATGGTGCTTAGAAGACTTGCCTAATTGAACGAAAACATCTACCCAGTACCCAACTCTACAGGTCACCACTGTCGCCACTTGACATCGTCTCCAAAAGGATTCAGAAGAGACCTGTTGGCCGAATGAAGAAGTTGGGAGTCGGGTGCTGGTACACGGAATGTTCTTTGGTTTCGGATGTGCGTCAGAAGGACCGAGAGACCATGCCATCCACGCAGTTAGTGGTCCGTTCGTGCCAAGAAGGGCCGAGCTATGTCAAACTCTCACGAGTCATCCGTGTTTTCTTTTTTTCCGGTTTGGGGAACGCAGGGTCGATCCTTGGGATGGTCAGGCAGGTCATGACCTTTAGAACACATCCCTTTTGGTCCACAGAACGGGCGCCGTTTGGAACATGTCCGTGATGAATTCCATCCCACCAGTTTTTACTAGGTACTAGCGTTAAGTCGACTCAGCTTGTACAGGGATGCCTAAGCATAGATTGTATTGATCTAGAACACATGTTTTGTGTTGTGCCCATGGTATGCCTGATTGTCACTCGTTTGTATTTCTGAAACTTATGAATCTGTTCTTTGGGGCGGGGCAGCTTCCACACGTCACGGATTTGTGACCGTTTTGATGCAGAGCTCCTTGGGCCCATGCCACAATGGGAGGCGGAGAAGCCCAAAGAGGAGCCAAAGACGCTTGGCCTGCTTGGCTTTCGGCCGTGGCCGTGGCGTTTCGAAATCCAAAGTGCGCAAAGTGGCTTTCGTGGCTGGAGTGGCTTCAGGCAGTGGGGTAAAATCGAAAAAGCCAATTTTGAAGCTGAGTGCCAGGACCATCCAAGGCGTGTCCAATAGACTACCCTACCCTATACCTAGAGATCTCCATTGGACACCCTTTGGATGACCTAGGTGGTTTCAGAATGTTTCAGACATTTTTGTTTTCAACCTTTGGGATGATTATTGACCCACTGACTCGACTCCAACTCATATTTGTCAAGTGAGAAACCGCCAGCCAGGGAGCTGTTTCAAGGAAGTGCAGTTGCAGTGCCATCCGCGGAAAGTCCATCGGGAGAAGTGTGGCCTGTCTTGAAGGGAGACCTTCCAGCTCTTCCTCCCCTGAGAGAAGAGTTGGGTGGGTTGGGTGTGTCTCCCTATAGCTCAAAATGCATACCCACCAAGTTGTGTTGTTCTCATGATGACCTGCATGCTGCACCATGTCCCCGGGTACTTTTTGGGATCCTTGGCCTGCTGGTGCCCATGGTTCAGGGAACCCCACACAAGGTGCCTCGACTTCTCCTCTCACCCGAAGAATTCGGGCCCTCAACTGGAAAGGGTCTGGAAAGCGTCACTTTTGTGAAGATGGAAAGGGCCCGACCCCCTGCCATGGACAGCCCGTTCGGACCCAGCGGGCTGCTTGGACAGCGCCGACTCTCGAGGAAGGAGGAGGCCAAGCCCGGAGAGAAGCGAAAGGCGCGGTCGCCGAGTGGGCACGGCCAGCGCCCAAAAACGCCTCGCGACCGGAACAAAAACGATCGAAAAGAGTTCGGTGGAACCCAGTAAAAACATAAGTAACAGTACAGGATAGGAAAGGCAAGAAACATCTGATTGTTTGCAATAAATTTACTGTAGATAATTTTTGATATATATATATATATGTATATATATGTATATCATATCTACCACACTACCGGGGTCTCCGGGTCCCTCCAGAGATTGCTTCGACAGTCGCCCGGGGGTCGCTGGCGCCACGGGCCAGAAGAGTCGGTGCTTTTGCTTGCAGACACGGGACTGGAAGATGTGCCGATCAGTTGACCCCTCAAACCTATGCCCTGGCCCTGGCACACTGTATGGAGCGTTTGGGCTATCCAGGTCCACCAGTTTTCTTTATTGGTTGAACGGAAGGCGCGGTAACTCTTTCTTGCGATGATCCAGATTCGATTTTGGATGCAGAGCAATATATGAGTGACCATTTTAAAGAGCAGCCAAAGCAAGCTCAGAAGGCGTGGACTTCACAGTCCATTCCAAATCGTCTTGATCTGACAGCCTTGACATCGATGTTAAGTAAGCCAGAAGATGGCTTACGTCATCTGGTTGATCAGGCTGTCCAGAGAGCTTTTGCCACGACACCTGTAAGTCGCCAAGCCATGCAGATTTTTGACCTGTGTGGGACTTCAGTCGAAGGGAAATTAACTGAATTTCCCTTCAAGGAACTCCTTTGGCTTGGCGTCTCTAGTTGCCTAAAGGCAAGACCTGGAGTACCAAAGAAAGGAGGACTGATTTCAGCACAAGCTGAAATCGGCCTCCTAGTTTTGGGCCCAAATGCGCCTATTGAGTCCGTGTACGGAAGTGTGAATGCTCAGTCAGTATCCCGACTTGCATTCCTAGCAGGAGTCTATAGGCGACTTTCAGCGGATCAGAAGAAAGCCTTGTTGGACAAAATTCCAGCCGGCACGTCTGCACATACGCTAGGTGCTGTCTGGCTGGAAATTGCTGGTGTCCTTCTGGCCAGGCGACAAAGGATTCCTTTCAATGTCAAACCTGTTCTGTTACGAATCACCCTTCCCACTGCCTTCGGACAAATGATGTCCAGAGCTGCATTGTTGCCAAGCCGAGTCACTAAAGTCCATGTCATAACCTGGAGATCCAAAGTGGCACTTTTTTCTATCACAGTGGCACGTGGCGTATTTTCCGAAAAAGTGTCACAGTAGTACTTTTTGCTCATGGTTGGTGTTTGGCGCTTGTTCTCTTAGGGCGTGTTGATGCTTTGCAGTGGCGCGAAGAAAAACATCCAGCGCCTGAGCCAAGTCTTCTCACACGCACTTGTGCTAGGACTCTTCTGATGTTTTCGCGCCTGTTTTTGTCAATGCTGGACGCGGCTTAAAACATGCAACTTTCCCGAAAAGTTGCGAACATTTCCGAAAAGTTGCGAAAATAAACGCACGTTTTGTATGGTTCTTTTTTCGCAACGTTTTCATCACATTTTGGCACTGTGGGAGCATGTCTTCAACCAAAATCACGACGATTTCGTTCCTCTCTCCCCGTGACTCCGCGGTTCACGCAGAGTTCCAAAAATGTGGTGGCTGATTTGCGCTTTCGTTTGAAAATTCACTTTTTGCTAGTGGCGTGTTTTGACTTAAAATGTGTCACAGTGGCGAGTTTCACTTTTTATTTTTTACCACTTTGGACCTCCAGGAAGCTGAGGTGAATGAGTTCTGTGAAGGTAGGTATCACTGCACTGTTTGCACTGAGGCAGGTGTTCGAATTGAAGCACAACTGATTCATATTGCAGGATGGCAGAGAATCTCAGTGGACATCTCGGAACGTGATGAAGAAGAGACTACTAGCGATGTTCCAAATGAGGACTGTTTGCCATTCCATCAAGAACCCAATAGTAAGGACGAGCAAAGCCTTATGCAGACAACGGCCAGAGCAATTCCCGAGTTTGACCCAATCAGGAGGGCACGCTAGGACAGAGACTTTCTGTCATCTTTGGGTCGAAAGGGATGGACCAATGCGAAATCGTTTGCCTGTTGCCCTGCATAGGAATACACCAGCAGTTTTGCAGATTGCAAGCAGGTGGGCGCAACAAGTGCCGATTGACCGCATCAGATTAGTTCCGGTAATGCCGGTCCCTGATATAGGAGGCGGACCGATTCCTCACATATTGGTTCTTGATCACGACAGCGAGCAAGTGCTGCCTGTGCTGTTTGATTATACCAGCGACAATAGGGTTTTCACTGGTACAGGACTAGTGAATTGTCAGAATGGATTTCCCGAAGTCCGGGAACTTTTCGATGTCCTAGTCCCAGGCCATGCTTGCCGTATCCAAAACCTCATGTTTAGTTCGAGCCAATGGCAGACATTATGTCCCAGGTCAGATCGTCATTTTGCATGAAGGAATCTTCATACAACTTGATGAGCAGGACCTTGATGCAACCACTACTGACAATGCTACTAGCACCGATTATGACCCAGAAGCCAGCCGGACTTCCACCACTGCTTTGAGTTCTGACCTTAGCCTGCAGCCTGCGCCTGCGGCTTCTGAGTCTGATTTTCATGGGACTGTTGGATCTCCAGTGCCTTCGTTGTTGGGTCCGTTCTTTGATGTTGATCAAGACGGTGCCCTCTATGTAGCCGGGCACGATTTTGATCCTGAAGTTGTCCTACAGTGGTTTCAAGCCATAGCTGTTCAGCGCACTGCTTTCGTTCAATACGATAAACAAATAACTGAATTCCAAAATCATGCAGGGGTCAATGAGTTCGTAGGGATAGTCCTTGTTGTCACTGGCAGTGATTGGAGCGACGTAATCCAGGTGCCGACTTTTGACTCATCCGATACTCATTTCGCAGTCTATGGGACCTTTTCCAGAGAAATTTGATAGATGAATTTCCAGTTCATGTGCCATTGCAGCTCTGGCTAGTATATCCTAATCTCGAGAGGGGTGAGCAAGGCGGATACATGAGTAGGTACATCCTAGTCGACTATGCCTGCCCTGATGACCAGAGAGCTGTAATCGTTCTTGTTGAGGATCCTGAGGAGCCGAAAGAGGCAATAAGACTTCGGCCGCAGATGACAAACCTGCTGTTATACATCCAAATCGGAAAAACTGTCAAAAGCACCTCGGAAGATTTTGTGTGCACTACCAGTCATAATGGCAGGACGTTTTCACCTGGGTCGTGCTGGCCTGTTTTTCATGGTATGAAGATCAAGGTTGTTATTCAGGAGGTCAAGAGGCCTTGTCGAGACCCTCATAAGATAATGTGCCTTTCTGGTATTGAAACAAATGGCACCAATGCCAGCCATCCCGAATACTTCGATGACGTAGGGGACGACAATGCCTTTATGCAGTTCTTACCCGAAGCAGAACTGTCTGTGGTAGATGAGCTTGTACAGCAAGTCACACAGACGCAGTCCTTCTTTGGGATTATCGGTATACACCCGGAGGTTGAAACTAGCAGTGATATCCTCAGAGCGTACATACACGATAGGAAGGGACAGGTCTCAACCGATGCCTTCACTGTCTATGTATGGATGTTGCAGATGCCGCAACCAAGGGTTGTTCATACCGCGCAGAGATGTGCGATGCTGAAGGCCAAGTCATATACTGCCTCGCTACTACTGAAGCTTTGAGAGGCAGTTTTTCCCCCCAAGCCTCTAGCGGTCACTCTAGTCCATCCTGACCTGCAACCACTCCAATTACGAGCAGTGCCTACTGATCTGATCGTGGTACCTGAAGTTGATGTTTCGCAGGGTCATCGAGTTTACCTGATTGATGTGGTCGGCATGCCATTGCCGCGAAGACTTGTGCTCTTTGCGGATGACACCAGCACAGTGAGGCGAGTGAGGACTATTGCCCGGATGACAGGAGCTCAATTGATTTGTGAACTGCCTACGACTCTGTGCACGATGCGATCGGCTGCACCGGATAATCGGCAGGTCTGGTAGTATGATCAAGTCGTAATTACCGATCATGGGGCAGGCCTAACTCTTTGGATCGAGCCTGTCCGAGTCGGTCAAAAGGAAGCAGCTTCGGTATGTCCAGATGCCACTGCGCTCATGCAACGTGCCCCGGCTGAGACAATATGGAATTTCGATAGATATGCCAGGGATTCTGTTGAACTAGGTTACATGCACCTGTGGTTACATGACTGGCATTTAAAGATGATATTTTTCAAAGTCAGCGCCGCAGGGTCCGTTGGGATCGGCCGAGATCTCTCCAAGGTGTCCGACAAGTAGTCTGGAGGGATAGGAACTTGTATATCTGGCAAGCAAGTCCTGTCCGCCCGTTTCCGACAGTCGAGGGGGCCAAACAACCAACATTGATTTGACACCCAGGCAGCAGCAGTAGAAGATGGGCACTGCTGGTGGGGGGTGAAAGCGAGGAGCGCAGAGTCTTAGGAACTACCGTTGTCCAGGCCAGCTTAGCGCCAGTCAGTGTCGAATTCCTGTTCGATCAGGTACTACCACGTAATAGATGTAGAGAATGCAGTGTCTGTACAGCAGTCATGGATGATGTCACCTTCCAATACTGGGTTGACATTCCGCTGTATGATGGAGCCTTTGTAGAACTCAGAGAGCAGGCTGTTGAACGCGAAGACACTACCACATGCAGCGGACTGTCGGAACAAGCGGAAGAGTCCAATCTGACCGATGACAACATTGTCTTCTTGACTCAGCTCGATTTCAGACAGTTCCAATCTATCCGACGCTCTGAATCTGGTCGCTCTGAATCTGGTCGACCTATTTCTCTACTCAAATGCGCAGACAAGGAATTGAAGATCTGGATAGGCATTGGCAGTATTTTGAAGAAGAAATGTTTTCTAGAACTTCATGGCACCGCTCACAAGCCATGCGGCAAGAAGTCTTGGCGATGGCCCGATTGATTGGAATACGAAAGTCTTCCTACTCTGGTTTGGAGACGGCGATGTAATCTCGAGGCAAGATGACGTCCAATGGGTAGATGAGCGGAGCACACAGCCAGGATTGACGGAAGCTCGCGCGGAGATCCGATTGCTGCTATGGGATGCAGCCGAATCCAGATCTGCCGACCCCAGCGAGCCTTCAGGGAAAAGTATTTCTTTCACCTTTTCAGTGGACGAAGGAGACGTGGCGACCTTCCAGGATGCCCTGGAGGCGCTAGAGCCAGAACCTGGAGTTACTCTTTGGGTGTTATCGGTAGATGTCATGGTGTCCAGCACCTGCTGCAACCTATTAAAGGAGGACACACAACGGCGAGTGCTTGCTGGGCCACCATGTGAAACTTGGTCAGTGGCCAGGGACCCGGATGATCCAGGCCTCCATAATCCGGCCAAGAAGAAGTCGCCAAGCATCTGGAAAACAGCTCTGCTCGAATGGTTTAGACAAACAGGTCTTTTCACGGAGCTTCGGCTGGAGCAGGGCTTTTATCACCAGGGCAGCCCGAAGCCAACAAGGTTCTTGCTGAGCGGTGTGACTTCCGACGTAACACATGATTTTGAACTTCGTAGTAGGACATCGGAACGGCCAAAGGCTGTTTCGATTGGAAGAGATGGTGTTTCCTTCAAAACAGCAAAGCTGAAGGAATGCACACCACAGCTCTGCGCCATGATCGCGCAACTGTACGCTCATCGGTTGAGACCCCAGTGCGAAGCACTGGATGAGGCTCCCGATGAGTATGAATGGATGCGATCCTTAGCAGTCAGCAACTATGAGCACGAGCCTCACGGACCTGACTTTGCTGGCGCTGTACAGACCTGAATTCATCTTGCTAGGCGGCGCGCTTCACTGCACTTGCTGCATATGGAAATGGAAAAAATGAGCGGAAGGCAAACGGGTACGGGTGAGGGTAGCTTCAAAAGGGATTGGCCAACTTGCACTAGCTGAGCCCCCTGCGTGGCGCTGGGCTCTTATCATGCACCGGTGCCACAAATCACCACCATCACCCCTCTTCGCTACCAACAAACCACCCATGTCTTCAATGCCTTGCAGATTCTCGCAGTATTACTTTACTATAGTTTTGCCGCAAAGTTTTGCCTAAGGATTTACATAAAACCGGCTCTTTTACTATCTCTAGCAATCCAAGTACCTTCTCAGAAGGTAGGACTGGATCCCTCCACATAACAGTGTCTCCGTCATCACCCAATTTGAGGTACGACTGGATCCCCACCAAGGGTACTGGGTTCCACCGAATTCCACCGAACTCTTTTCAATCGTTTTTGTCTGTTTTTGTTCCTGTGCCCCGGTCGCCCCACTGCCCCGTACGCGCCCCGGGCCCGCCTCGGAATCCGCCAGGACGCGTCGGCTCCGGAGGACGCAAAGCGGCTGAAGCCGACGCCGCCGGATCCGCAGGTGGTGCGGCTTCAGGCGCCGGGGCGTGGTGAGGCTTCGGTGAACCAGGCGAAGCCGGTTCCACGCGGAGTCGAAGAAACATATTTTACATGGGTGGAACCTTCTTTATAGTTCAGACCTTGATTGTCAGATATGTTTTTAGTTTGACATGTTTCAACCACTTTTGTTTGGCTACTTCTTGCAGCCGTATGGTTGTGTCAGCAGTATGAGCAGGAGTTTAACAATAATTCAGGTATTCTAGGGGTTTACCACCCTGTTCTAAAGACTCCTGGTCGAAAAGAGCGGCGGGAGGAGTGCCTGTTGTTTCGGACCCTACCCCTCCCCAAAACAGGACCTATATGGTGCTTAGAAGACTTGCCTACTTGAACGAAAACATCTACCCAGTACCCAACTCTACAGGTCACCACTGTCGCCACCTGACATCGTCTCCAAAAGGATTCAGAAGAGACCTGCCTGCCGAATTCAGAAGTCCGGTGCTGGTACCAGCAGTCATGGTGTTTAGTCCCTAAGTGAGTGGATAATGGGCACCCCTAACCTCCATTAAGCACCCCTTTGTGACTGCTGCTACATGGCGTTAAGTCGACTCAGCTTGTACAGGGATGCCTAAGCATAGATTGTATTGATCTAGAACACATGTTTTGTGTTGTGCCCATGGTGTGCCTGATTGTCACTCGTTTGTATTTCTGAAACTTATGAATCTGTTCTTTGGGGCGGGGCAGCTTCCACGGAGTGAAGGGTCACGGAGTGAAGTGAGGTTGGCTGCTGCTGCTGCTGCTGGTTGGCTGCTGCTGGTGCTGCTGGTTGGCTGCTGCTGGTGCTGCTGCTGCTGCAACTTAGCCGCTTAGCCGTGCTCTGTCTTAACTCCTCCACCCCGTGTAGAGGATTGGGAACAGAAAAGAACGACGGGGAAAGAACAAAGGAAAAGGATAGCAGGCAAGGAAGAGGCACAGGTCACCCAAGTGTGACCTTTGTCTTAACTCCTCCATCCTGCGCGGGCGCCACAGGAAGAAGAAGATAGAAGAAGGGGTAAATAAAGAAGAGGAAAGAGGAAAAGAGAACAGGAATGCTCTAATACTGTCTTTACTCTGCGCGCGTGTTGCGTGACAACTGTAATCTGCCAAGGTAAGAACCCCCAAAAGGGCAACATAACATGTTTTAACTCTGTCACAACCCTGTCGTCACTCTGTCATAACTCTGCGCGTGTTGCATGACCGCTGTAATCTGCCAAGGTAATAACACCAAAAAGGGCAAAAAAGGGAACTCTGTCGCAACTCTCAGGATTGCCACTCTGTCTGAACTTTGCCACGGCTTCAGGAATTTGAAGTTTATCACATTCCCCGGCAAGGCCTTCGCGCGCATTGGGCAGGCTGAACTTGACGATGCAGCCTGCCTCACGAAGTGATGTTCAATTCAGGCTGTTCGGACATTGATGGAGCCAACTTCCAAAGAGGAAGTGGGAATGCACGCGTGCACACGCTGGCCGCACGTATGTTTCATGCGCTTTGAGTGTACTGGCACCACTAGCAAATCAAATCGCAAGTTGCCACAATGTCAGTTGCCGTTTTGAGCCGGAAGAGGGTCAGACCACAGATGGGCAAGGTTTTTCCATCTTGAACTTTTTCCATCCACATGGCACATGCGAAATAGATCCTTCAGGCGTGTCTCTCACAGATCACAACCGCCAGCGATCTGTCTCCAGCGAAAGCTCATACCTTTGTTTAGTCATGTTGAGGACATACAAAGAGAGCTGGAGAACGTCTATGATGTCCCGGACCTCTCTGACTACAAGTCACGCATCAAGGCGTATCCAACCGCGGAACAGAATACACACCCCATGACTGTGATGGAACCTGGTAAAGTTGCAGCACTCCACAAACAGCTCTTTACGTCAGGCGATGGACGTTGCGCTCGACAACCATCCTGCTGGCAGACCTCAGGGTTCCGGCTTTGAAAGTGATGAGCAAGACTTTCGGTATCAGAGTTACCCGGAAACGACGTTGTGATTTACTCTATCCATGAAGTCAGAGCGAAGATGGAGGAGGTGCCGCCTGATTTGGACACTCAGCACTTGCGCCTTCACACCATCGGTGCGTCGGGTCGGGTCCGTCACTTCGAGTGCAACGGACTTTGAGGACTGCCTGTGTGATTGTGTGTGTGTGTCACCACTGGAGTCATGCTTATGTATGTGGTACCCGCCGTCCAGCGTGGCGAACTGTGTGCTCCTCAAGTCCAACACCATGATGCTCCAAGAGATGCTGGAAGCGGTGGTTACGCGGGAGACCACCAACCAGGCTCTGCCTCAAACAAACATTTCGTGCCACCCATCACTAGTAGGTTGGAGGCTACCGCTATCGCTAGTAGGGAGGCCAGTGCTATGTAATTTGCTTGCCACAACTGTGGGAAGCTGTGGGAGTAGGAGTCGTGTTCGCACGAACCTCGCGTGGGGTCGCACGGGGCTCGTGCAGAGGCCTACATGTCACTTGAGTGTGCGCATGCAACCTAGCTGTTCTCTAAGTTGCGCATTGGTGTGAATGGCGCTGTGCCATTGAAATTTGGGCTTGAAACATCGAGAAAGCAAGGCAGAAGTGCCAGCCACAACACCGTGTGCGCACAGTTTTCCTTGAACATATCACTGTCATGCCGTGCTAATTATTCAAGTGTGTCCATTGTATATTGACCAAAATGAGTCGACTTCACGCGAGTGGGTTGGCTTCTCGCTGAAGCCTTGTGCCCATGCAGTAAGTTGACTTCACGCGAAGTGGGTTGACTTAAGTACGTCGCTTATATAGCGGCGCCCCAGCCTCGGGACGGTTCGCTGTTAGAGGCGCAGGCGGCGCGGACGATGCGGACGTGGAGAAAGACCCTTGTTGCTTAGAGTAGTCCTCGGATTCCCACCACCATTGATTCAATAATAGGCTGTGCCGAACAACCAATGCCAGATCAACCACTTTGAGAATCTCTTGGCCCTTGGGAAGGCTAGGGGTAGAGTAAAGTTGTGTTCTTTGTGATGGTCATGTTCAAACGGTTTCTACGGGTGACAGCACGACGGGCGCCACGACCATGCAGATTTCTATTCGGTTGTTGGATTTCCCATGTTGGATCTAGTCCAGGATGTCTACCCTCCCATAATTAGTGAGTGGGAATGTAGGTGGAGTACTACCTCTCGGATGAGAATCTGAAGTACGACAAGTTCTTTCACGAGAAGATCACCGCGGACAAAGATGGCTGGCTGGACCCTTCGGAATTGAATCATTTAGGAGTCAACGGGTATAAAAAATCATGGTCTTTCGGGGGCCTGAAAAGGAATTTCAACCTCTTGGAGAAAAGTAATAGCCTTTGGACATTCGATGGGACTTTCGGATGAGTGGCGCGGCCTTCTGTTTTGGGGGTCCTTCTTTCGTCACACGCCTACCGCTCGGTGCGTTCTTGGTTTCGGAGAAGGAGAGCAGGTCGGTTTCGGGCGCCCGAACCAAGGAAAAAAACACCTGTTGACAGTTGAGATGTTTTTTGTCCATCAGCTGCTGTGGTACGGTGGATTTTTTCACTTTATGATCCAACGGTTCAACTGGGTGGTGTGAAATATTCATCAACAGCTTCCAAGGATTTGCGCCAGGTGCGGGGGGGTTTCCCCGGGGAAGTTTTCATCCCTTTCGGATGTCCATCCTGCAAACATGTGATGGAAGATGGGCCCCCTCATGACCATTAATTAATGAGAGTGGGAAGACCGGTTTTTGTCCAAAAATATGCTATAGTAAAAAAACAAAAAAGAAACGGTTTCGGGATCATCACCCAATCATGGGCTTCCGAAGCACGGTGAAGTGTTTTCGCACCCCGCCATGTGTGTCAAAAACATAGAAAGACCACGGTTTTGTCGAAGGGACAGGGGGTAATTCCTAAAGGGAGCGAATTGTTGCGAGGCACTGTAAGTTGGGTCGCTCTCCTCAAAGTTTTGCGACAGGATTTGTGACGCTGAGCCTGGAGGCTCCAGCAGAAAGGTGTGGTTTTATATAAACGGCTACCAGACACTTTCTTACTGAAACAAGGCTTCGTGCTTCCTTCGCTACGAGCACCTCATGTTCCGGTGGTGTTTTTTACATGATCATCGGACCAACGCAAGGCTTTCTGGTTGAAAGGGAGCCAAAAAGACACCTGGGGCCAGGCCTACCTAGGCCTGGGCGGGCAGTTTTGGGTGATTTGGATCCTTCTCTGAGGAATTGCAGCTCATCCTGAGCTGCAACAAGATGAAGAACATGCGCGCCACCAAGGTTCTCCGGGTTCGTTGGATCGACCTTTGCTCGGAGGAAGAACCGGCGGCTTCGACACCAACATAGGTTTTGAATGGTTGGTACCGAACAAACATGAACAAACCAATTGTTTTACTAAGAGGTTTTCCACTACCAGGCCAACCATTTAAAAAGCAAGGTCTTGGACTCCCAGGGTGTTGTTTTTTTAAACGAGACTACCCTTTTTAGCCTTCGGCTCGACCATGAAATGAACGCTTGACCTAGTTTTTGCAGTCAAATCCATATAGTAAAACATTTTTTTTTGTTCGATGGTTGTTCGGGATTCAGGCTATTAAATCAATCTCAGACACTCCATGTCGTATGCCATCATATATGCCTACATTGGGGTGGTGCCTGTGGGGTCTGGCTTGATCGGCATTGATCCGTCACATATCTAGAACTGGCCCTTAGAAGTCCAGTTCGCCTCGACCTTGCCGAAGTTTTCACTCAAGTTTCCTACATCAAAACGTCTTCTACCAGGGCCCCCGGATAGGGGTGGTTCATGGACATCCCTTCAGCTCTAAGGAGCTAGAATTCGACATCCTGAAACGGGGGCCCTGGTAAGTCTTCCTTGAACAATTTCCAGCCTCCGACTCTACAGGTCTCAACAGCATGGTTCTGGGCCCTGGCAGGTCAAACCATGGGTGACCTGGGCTGAAACTCCTGCTGATCAAGTTGGGCTCCGGACCTCTTCGTGTCCTTGACCTGACCCCTCCGGACCTCTTTGACCGGGACCACCCACTGAGATCCGGATGGACTCGGGACTCGTCCGGGCGGATGTGGCTCCGGGCGGAGTGCGCAGCGAGAGCGATCGGAGAGGAAGACGTGATCGCTGCGCTCAAAGAGTCCAAGATCGAATTAAACGAGGCGCGGCGAGCCACGGAGGGGCCGGACCGGGCAGCCGGTGGTAAGGAAACGCGCGGGTGGACCGCGAAGCGAAGGGAAAGTGGAATCCACTGGGCTTTTTGCGACGTGCATTTTTTTGGCATTGTGCTTCCCAAGCATCAGATTTATAAAGATGACTTGAGCCTCTTGCCAATGCAGAAAAGATAAGCACACTCCCTGAAACAATTATTATATATTCAATCATTGAAGTGAAACATGGCCCCTTGGATGACCATTTTCCGCTACCTGGACCCTCTAAAGTACCTTAGAAAATGGGACATGACCCCATAAAGACAGGTACGACTGTACCCATTTTCCGAGGCACGAACAGGTCGACCTCCAGGTGCAAACAGGTTTTCCACTTCTATGTTCTTGAACTCGGAGTTTGCCCTCGAACGCCCGCAGATGGACCCATGATTGGACAGGTCGGGTCGGGGGCGTTGGGCATCCATCTTCCCGGGTGGTGCCGAAGAAAAAACACGGCGATGTGGAGCCCTACTGCGCCAAGTACCTCCTCAGAAGGTATTTGGACATATTTGGAGCCTCTAAACGTACGACTGGAGCCCTAGGGTAGTTTTTTTCTCCAAAGCTGGGTGAGTTCATGGGTCCCAAGCCTGGGAACCTGGGGAAGATTTCAGACATTTTGGGTTCCGAACCACCTTTAGCCGCCCCATTGCCCCCCTTCTCAACCAATACAGTCCCATGATTATGTATCATTTATATATAAACATATACCAGAGATCGAGGAGTCACAAGACGGGGTGCCTCTTGGAGGATAGGGGTGCCCATGATCCACTCACTTACTAAAAACCACACCGTCTTGTGACTCCTGGTACGTGTCTGGGACATGTTACGTACTTTTCTCCCCTCCTCCTGGACTCGCTTTCCACGTGCCGCCCCCATCCACGCCCTTCCAGGGCCAGACCGCTCTTCGGCGCCCGGGCAACGCCGCCCTGTCGCGGGGCTGCAGAACTGGCCGTGAGACCGACCTTCTTGGGCCCTAAGAAGCCTCGGGCCCTCCATGGCAGGGGTCCGGACCCGAACCAAACCCCTACTACATGTTGGTTCGGGCCCGGATTCTTCGGGTGGTTTGGACGACGTGTTGGGGTGAGGTCGGATGAAATCCCCTCTTGGGTGTGGGTCCCCTTCACCCGCGGCCCGCCTGGACGGCCCCTCCGACTTCGGTGGTCCCGACACGTCGCAGAGCAGAGCATCATCCCCATCCACCTCGTCAAAGGTGGACAGCTTCCCATCCCCTACAGCTCCAGCCGTACCTCCTCAGAAGGTGTTTGGACCCTCCAGGCACCCACCCCAGGTCCCACCTTCTTAGAACGTACGACTGGAGCCCTATAGGGATAGGGATCCCCGAACATCCATCGTTCAACCCGGGGCAGACCTGCCGAAGATCGCCGTCACCCGGAGTGTGAAACGCGCTCGAAGAGCGTAGAGCGTTGCACCCCCGAGGCCGAAGTTGGAATCGAAGCGCCTCGGAGTGTCCGTCCGTCCGACGGTCCGACGGTCCGGGCGCCGGAGATGAAGAACTCCGGCCTGGGGGGCGGACGAAGGTTCGGCGCGCGGAGGCTCAGGGTTTTCTGTTCTTTTCTCATCGCAAGAGAGGTTGAGAGACCCGAACTAGGACCCTGTAGTGGTACATATGAGATGGGCTCTATAGGGCTGCCCAACCTCTCTTGGTCCTTTTTTGGCAGCTCTCAATTTTTTTTTGGGGTAGACTCTAGACTTTGATCTCGAATCGCCCCCATGAAGAGGTTCAGAAGTGATAGGCCAGATTTAGAGAATTGGGTGGCTGCACGGAACTGGCGAGGCCCAAGCATTCGGCCTGGTCAGTTCTCGCTTCCTATAGCTGCCCCTGCATCTCAAAAAGTCTTGCCATTGGCTTCAGAACTTGCCACGTTCCAAGAGTGCCGTACTTCGTCTCCCCAAACAGCCACTGCACCCCCTCCAGATCGGGATGGATTCGAACCCCCTTCCATCACCTCCATATGATGGTCAGGCCTCGAGAATCTGAAATTCCATAACATAGAATCTTCCCACCCTAAGAATCCTTGGGCTCGCCATGGCAGGGGTCGGACCTTCTCCACCGTTTCACGCAGGGGTCCGGACCCGAACCAAACCCTATGTGTTGCGAACCGGGCGCGGATTCGAATTGGGGCAGTGGCCGAGGCATCATCCCCTCGTTGGTTCGGTCACGAAGAGGCTTGTAAAAGGTCACAACCAAAGTTCGGTCACTGGGTAGGTCCTGGAACATAGAATCTTGACTACCCTCCAACTCACTCGCTGGAAATGGAAATGGACCATTGCCCTTTTGGGAAGACGATATTCCTCTACAAATAGGGTGGTTTCCACTTCCATGTGAGGTTTTCGTGGGAGTGTAGTTTCCATCCGATTTGGATGGCAAAAAGCCTCTCCGAGCCTTATGAGCCTGTGATTTTTCTATTTTTGCACATTTTGTAGTCTGATATGACAAAAATATCTGGAAACATGCGGCATGTGGGAAATCCTTGCACCACGCATGATGTGTTGGTGACCGCTTTGGGATGCCGATGCCGAGCCCACTTTTTGAGGCCGACTCATCAGAAGAAGAACTCCATCCATGCGCATGATGGTGCCTGGGCGATCGAATCGGCTGTGATGCGTTGCTTTTTTTTTCCTGGGCTTTTGGACCTACCTAGCACTTCGAACGGGTGCCCAATGGAGACCTGTAAGTAGGGTAGTCTATTGGACACCCATTGGATGATCCTGGTATATAGCACTGGAAAATGGGTGTCCATCCTGGAGATCTATAAGTAAGGTAGGGGCCCGAGAAACGCCACCTGCAACTAGGACGCCGCACAAAGATTTGGAACATCTTTCCCTCGGTCCAGGGCGGAGTGGTGGCATGTATTTGGGCAGTTGGGGTGATGGGCGGAGTGGCGGATGATGCGCTACACACCGAAGAGACTGGTGCAACGGGGTTGGGTCGGCTAGTCTTCCAGTGTGGTCCAATGCCGGTTACACCAGGTGTCTCAAACACCGACTGTAACACCATTTGGTTGGGGCAGTTCTCCAAGTGAGCTGGGGCAGTTCGCCGAAGCGGTGGCTAAGGACGAACTCATCCATGGCATGTGTGTGTGAGCTGACCATTGTAGGCCGTGTAGTAGAAAGAGAAGTGTCACAGTAGCAAAAAGACTTCCAAGGTCTTTCATAGACCTTCCACTACCCCCTTTTTTGCTGGCAGCTTCCACTTCAGTGCTAGCGCCTCTTTCGGGAGCTTGTGACGGGTCCAGTTGCATGCACATCTTCGCAGTGTGGGCCCGATCCGTTGAGGCTGGCCCCCTTGTCATTCGTGCCTAGTACCAGGACCCTCCTGTCAGGGTGCCCATTGGAAGCCTATAGTGTGGGGTAGTCCATTGGGCACCCCGACAGGAGGGTCCTGGTAGTAGCTTCTTGTTACTGGTAGTAAGGCCAGGAGCCTCGGCCCTCGTAGCGTCCGAGCATCTCCGTTCGTAGCGTCCATTGTGCAGATCATGAAGCGGGTGGGTGCATGGATGTGTGCCTCTGAAAAGAGGGCCACAGGGAGGTGGTCGGCAGGTACAGATGGTGAGCTTGCATTCGCAAGAGTTGAAGTTTGTTTGTGGAGAAGCCACCACCACCAGGCAGAAATAGTTTTTTAGTATAGCAGGGCGGCCCATAGCCATCCATAGCCTATAGTTTTGTAAGGAATAGACATCGAATAGAATTGTTAACAAGTAATTGGAGTACAATAACAAGACAATATGAAATACACTCCAAGCACGACTGTGATTGGTCCCAGACCATATTTTGGTTGGTTGGTGGCCCACAATGGTCACGGTCACGGCCCTCGGTACACGACCTCTCCTGGCAGATCTTGGGGCTCCTGACGTGGGGGAGGGCGCGTCGTTTGTGGAGCGCATGTCCAGCGCCTCGGCGGCCATCGCGGGGACGCTGGTGGTGGGCACTCTGGCTGCAGGAGTTGCGCTGGACTACGACCGGCGGCGGCGCAGGCAGAAGTGGGAGAAGGAGCTGGAGGAGTTGAGGTCTCGGGCGGAAGAGGTGAAAAAGCAGGCCAGCTGTGCCAGGAATGACTTGTATGAAGCCTACATGCAGCACTATTCCAAGGTCTTTGGACTGAAGCTTCATGACCTTCGGCAGCGTTTGAAAGACCGGAAAGGTGACACCTTGTCCAACTTGCCCATTCTTGGTGATACGGAGCCGCTGGACTTTGTACAAGCTGCGGTGGCGCTGCTCTTTGGAGACGCCGCGCTGGTCCAACACCATTGGCCTGAGATGCTTGGATTTAGCCCATCGGGCGATGTTTTTTTTCTAAATAATCCCCGAACTGGGTGAAATACCATAGCTAACCCAACCCGAACCAGCAGTTACAAAGGGGTGCTTCCTCGTAGGGACTGAAGGCCATCCCTCTGTGACTCCTGGAAGAATTTTTTACCCTCCATCAAACAAACATGGAAGTGGAACAAGGCCCCTTGGAAGGCTGAATTCCTCTATGAACAGGCTGTATTCCACTTCCATGATTGTTTCATGGAGGGTAAATATGCGCTCGGTTTCTCGCGCCAATTGCAGGATGTGCTCCTTTGGGTCGACCATCCAAAGCATCCACTCGGCAGAACCCATCATCACCTCCTGGCTCTCTGACCTGGTGCGGGAGCCCGGGCCGCTGCCGACGCTGCACGCGGATGAAGACGAAGTGTTCCGACTGTGCTTGGCTCAGGGGCCGGAGCTCTGTGAGTTGCACGCGCAGCCGCGCGGCGCCGCGCGCGCGGCGTTGCAGAGCCTCCGGCAATCCTTGGGCTTCGTGTGCAGCTCGGGGCACTTCGTGCAAGGTCGGGGCGACAGCCTCGAGTTTCACTCCAAGGTGGAGGCCCTAGGCTTTGCAGCCTCGGAGGCGGGGCTTTGGGCCAGCAACTTCGAGCACCCTAACACCTGGTCGAAGCGAAAGGGCTCCACAGACACAGGCTTTCAGGTGATGGGCATGAAGGGGGAGCAAAAGCTGGTGGATTGCCAAGTGAGACGTGCCACCACTGCGCAGATGCAGGCCCGCGCGGAGTTTGTGGCACATGTACTGCTGAAGCGATCTGCCATGGAAATTCTGAGACGCTTGCAGGCGCATATGGTACATGGCTTAAGGGGATGCACTCTGGAGTGGTGCGCCGCCATTGCCGGGGATGGGCTGGATTTGATGCCAAGATTGCTCTTCGCAAGGGACTTGGACCTGAGCATTTTGCAGGGCGGCCAGCTTCGTAGAGCCATGTTGAGGAACTTGGAGGCGGTGGTGCGGGCCAGTAGGGCAGAGATCCAACAGTTTGTCAGCAGCTTGGTGGAGTACCTGCAGACCCAGCACTATGCAACGAAGATGCTTCAAACTAAGGCGGTGATCCAGACAGACCTGGACGCGAAGCTTCAGCACCCAAAGGACTTAGCGCGGCACATTCGGCAGAGCACCTTCAACGCCGCCAATGAGGGGCACTTGTCCAAGCAGGGCCTGCCTGCTATGCTGAACGAATCCCTCAGAGGCTTACAGGAGCTGCGAGAATCTCAACGCCTTTCCCTGGAGGTGGCCCCTATATGGTGGACCTTATCCTTGGCCCTCACGGCTGTAGCCTTGGCCTTGCTCTTGATGACTCTCATCTCTCGGATGATGTTCGGATTCCCAACTGCCGCGGCGCTGACGTCTAGCTTTCAGACTTGGCTCTGGCTCAGAGGCGTGCCGCTGGACGGCCAAGGCCGGTCCTTTCACCTGCTGCCCCTCCTTCCGGGCGTCCTCATTTGGCTCGCAGCGTCCGCCAGCTATGGCTGGCCGGTGACGCTCATCAGCTTGGCCATGACGGCCCACGTGATGTTCTCCCTCGTGTGGCAGCGCTTGCCGGTGCATTTCCTGCAGATCAGCTACAGTTGCTTGGATCAGGTGGAAGGACCCCATGTTTGAGGATAGGATGGATCGGTGACCTTGCTACAGTCTGGCGGCGACAGCCTCTGAAGTTGAAAAAGGCCCACCAAAAACGAATCTACCATAATCCACCCAACATACGCTATCCCCTAGGAGTCCAAGACTAGAAAAGAATGGTCTGACTAGGTGACCCGAGGAATATCCTTGACTTCAGTCAGTCAACATGCAATCTTTGGACTTCCAGGGTATCCTTCAAAAAGGCTTTTTCCCTCCACCCATCGCTGAGAGTTGTTCTTTCCGTTCAGGTCACATGGCTCAGCGTTTTGGTTGGCCCATGCTTATTTTCCGCAACCTGGACGCTCTGGAGGCGCAACTGCGCCAGACCCTGAGCCTCTGGCGCCAGCGCGTGGCCGCCGAGCACCTGCGCGAGCACCTGCGACGCGGTCGCATCTCAGCGCTGCAGGGCATTCGCTTCCTGGAGGCTCTGGAGGACGTGGGCGAGGGAGTGCTGCCAGGGAGCTTGGAGGAGGCTGAGGCCTTCCTGAACCTGCCACTCGGTGCCAGGTGGACGGCGGTGCGGCCTCGTATGGATTCACAGATTCAACCCAGACGATCTGTGTGTGACCGACATTTACCACTAAAAACCCGCCTTTTGCTTACCCAGTGGATCCCAGGCAGCTCCCACGTCTATAAGGAACCAGGGATTCTAGGTCTATGGGTTTAGTCTTTGGAACCACTGGTTACCAGCGACATCGTGGTTTGCCTGGATGCGCTGGGTTAGCTTACATTTTACGGGTCCTTTGAATTGTCCGACCTTCGTGACATGGATGTGGTGAACATCTCTGACTTCCAGGATTCGCCCGGCCAACCACTCGCCCAGGCCCGTGGAAGAGGTGGACGGAAGAACTGAGCTGCCGGACCTTTCACAGTCCTTGCACGAGCTGGAGGTGAACGTGGCCCACCAGGTGGATGCAGCCATCGAGGAGGCAGAAGAGCTCGTGATGCCACTGGGCACAACTTTTTCCTGCGGCCAGACATGTTGGGAAGAATGGACTTGTCGTTGGAAACATTTGGAAACATATCGAAGCGGCTGCTCAGATGGACATGGTATATACACCATTAATTAATACACCATCCAACAAAAACCAGCCAAAAGGAATAGATTTTGCATCGTTGGAATCCAGGTATGCACCATTATACACCCAACACATGCTTTTTGGGCCACTTTTGGGGCCCCACGCCAGTTCCTTCCAGGCTTTTTTTGGACCTTCAGTGCCTGCCATCGATTCCACGCTTTGGTTTGATGAAGGATGATGAAGTTTCCAACTTCCAGCACCCCCCTTCTAGGACCAAATGGACCCCCCCCCTTCCAAGACCAAACCCGTTTGAGGTGTCTAGGAAACAATTACTGTAGGAAAAGCCTCGATCTTGGAGCTGATTCGGGGTGTCCCAAAACCCACCGGACGAAAGGATTGCAGGGCTTTGCTCTTCCAGGCATTCCAGGTGCCTGGTTTCTGGTGCCATCCTGTGCACGACAGGCTCGGGGTGGAGGACGACTCCGACGACGAAGCCGCGCATCCTCCGGCCGACGCGGCGCCGGAGCCTCCGGACAAGGCGGACGCGGAAGCGGAGCCGAAGCCGCGGCGGCGCGAACGGAAGTTGGAGACCCTGCTGCGGCGCCAAGGCTTTCACTTTGAACGGCGCAAGAAGCGGATCATCTTCCGCCACCGGGGCCCGAAATAAAGAGAGAGAGAGAGAGAGAAATAAAAAAGTTGGGGTCTCCGAACTGTTTTTTTCCTCCTGTTGTTGGTCCCCTTTAAAAAACGGGCCGTTTGGTTTCTTGTGCCCAAGATGCTGGGTGGACCTGGTTGGAACCTGGAAACTGGTTCACTTTCGTGCACTAAGTCTTATGCGATGCTGGGATGAAGGTGAAGCAAGGTCTGGTGAAACGAGACTCCCTGAAGCCAAGCCATTTGTACACATGGTTGGAGGGGAGATGGGGTAGTCCCATGAGGCTTAAACCGTCCTGAAGCCCGTCCTTTGAGGCAAGAGCGGAGCTTCTGAGCAACTCTTCTCCGCCACCGCGAAGCCCAAGGACCCTCGACACCGGCCACGGGAAGTGGCGAGGCTCAAGCGCATGAGTGATCCGGCGAGGGACTCCTGGCGGCGATGTTGAAAAAGAAGGACCCGAGGCGGAGAGTTTGGTGATGAAAGGGCCGGTGTGGGGCTGCAGGGCGGTGGGCCGGTGTGGGGCTGCAGGCTTGGAACTGCGATGGACGTGGACGCGACGCTTGCTCGCTCCATTCCTGTTTGGGAATGTCATCCGAGATTGAAACCCAATGGTCCTCAACCCTCCTTTCAGGATCAAACATGATCCAACGATCCAAGATGATCCAAGCACTTTCTGGTGGTTTTTCTGGCCTCTCCTGGCTTCCTTTCGTGGCGGTGTCCTCAGGCGGCGTGGTGACGATGTTCAAGGGCGTGCCCGCCGAGCAGCAGTGGACCCAGGTCAAAGCCGCCGTCCAGGCGCAGAACGCGCACGGTAGGAACCCCCACGGAACGCGAGCGTTCTCCAAACCGGGCCGGGGGGGACGAAGTGCGTGCACACTCCTCAATGAGCTCAAATGCTAGCCCTTGGTTACTAGTTACTAGTAGCGATGCCCACTAGATGTTACTATATGGTAGCTTCTTGTTACTAGTAGTAATGCCAGCAGCTACTAGTAGCTTCTTGCTCCTAGCAAAGGCGCAGCACTTCAAATGCCAGCCCCATGGGTCCACATGCCAATTTGAGGTGGGACACACTCATTGACTCTTATTAGCCTAGAAGTCCACGATTTTTGGGCATCGAAGTAGCGGACATGCCTCTCGGATCACCTAAAGACCATGCTACCCTAGAAGTCGAACCGCCATTGTTTTAATAGCCTTTACCGAACAACCATGGATTCACTATATACACTACGAAACCAGATCAACGATTCAAAAAATGGTCGACTGGACTTCCAGGGTATATAGATTTATAAATACGTTTTGGACATTCCATGGGTTTATGTCGGTGCCTGGGTCCGTGTCAGCACCTCGGTCTGGCCAGTCGTTCGCCTGGTCTTCAGCCCTGCCGCATCGCGATCCCTTCGATCCGGCTCCGCGCTCCAGGAGAAGCTGCCTCCCAAGGTCAATCTGTGGCACGTGAGCCAGGTCAATGACAAGCAGGTGCGGCACGACATCGTGGTTTGCCTGGATCCGCTGGGAGATGTTTGAAGAGCACTCCGCCGCTCCAACCGGTTGGAAGCTAAGAAGTCGAAATAGACAATTCGATTCATTTTGGAGCGGTGGTCCTTGGCGCCGCGGTCGCTCGAACTATGTCAGACATTGGACACAAGAACCGGGTCCGGATGAACATGCCCTAGGGCTCCTGGCCCACCTCCTCAGAATGTAGTTAGACCCCCCTGGCACCCACCCCAACCATCTTTTCAGAAGGTATTTGTATCCATAGGGGACATGGAGCATGCCAAAAACAGATCCTCCGGAAGGTCGTCCAAAAAATGGATGATCCTCGCTCGGCACTGCGGTTGTCACAATGTCTGAACTGTGAGATGCTGAAGTGCAGCGGGTATCGGGTCCAAGTGCTTTCATTGAAACAAAGTATTTGGGTTTGGACTGGAAGTGGTAGCAGCCGGAACTGTCCTCAAAAAGGGCACAGGTCTACATGAAAGTCCCGTGATTTGGGGGGATTGGTTCCTTTGAAAAGGTTAGCAGCCAGGCAGAGGACCACCTTGCTTTTGCACTGGTGGGTCGTGCGGCCAAACCTTCTTACTAGTGCTCCACATGTCCTCCTCCCACTGAAGATCTGTGGCGTGGTGAGAGAGAGAGAGAGAGAGCACACACAGAGAGGAGTGCACCATGGTGTGCGCGCCTTTCGACGGTGACGTGACCTTCTTCGAGAAGCTCTCTCTCGAGCGGCTCGGTCTCGGTTTAGCGCGCGCGGGGACCCACGCGCACTTGTCGTGCGCAGGGCCGCGTGGAGGTTTGTCGCTGCGGGTCTTGTAATCCAGTCTGCGAAATTCCGGAGCCGAATGGCTGGACCTTCATTTTCCCGAGGGTAAGGGTAGCCAATGATATTTCAATCAATAACTAGACTATACATATAATTACATCATGATTGGGGATCTGAAGGCGAACTTCGATGGTTTTGTTGTCAGAATATATATATATATATACATACCTAGAACCTAGAACCCATTTGACCTTTGGGTGCTCCAAAACAGAGGTCACTCAGGTTCAAGGTAGAGCTATATTATATGTTTTCGGATACTATACGTATCTATACCAGCATCCTCACTGCCACCACCAGCCACGTGTTGGGTCGTCTCCATTTCAGCCACCATTTCGGAGAGCCGCAAGGAGTCGGGCGATTGGATCTAATGTAGACTCTGGATTAACAATACCCCCACATGAAGAGGTTTCTTAATCCAAATGGGATGGTTGATGAATCAAGAGTCTACCTTGGCAAGTACCTTGGCATAGGGCTTTCAGAATCGTGCCATGCGAGTTTGGATCTACCTCGGGAGCCGGTTCTTCACGGTCCCCCTTCAGAGCTTCCGCCTTTTGGTTGAGCCTTGGCCTCCACCACCGGGGCTCGGGGGCTCGGGGGTTTTCTTTTCTCCAAGGTTAGGAGGCGCCACCCTGAAGTGCGAGATTTGCTTCGGGGATTTGCTGCAAAAGGCGCAGCCGGGGTAAGCGCTGGTGGACACCAGCGGAGGGGGTAAGCTTGAAGAGTGGCAACAAACCTCACGAAAAGAAGTGCAATGCACTCTTCGATGGAAAAGAAGTCGCAAGTCGGGTACCAGAATCCACACTTTCATCCCGGGGACTACACTCATGCTGCATGTGTTTTTCTCGGCTTGCAGTGCGAGGAAGCAAGGCACTTGCAAAGCGTAGGTGGGACCGCTGGAGCACCTCCCGTTTGAGCAATGTGGGTGTGTATTTCAACTATAGGGAGACCTCCCACAGACCCCCCTGGAAGGGAAATAGGCCAGGTCTACCTATTGGTTGGTTGGATTGGGCGTTTCCCTGCCTGCAGCTACAGCCCCATGTGCGTTGGTTCCCGATGTTCCCGCCAAGAGTGGTAAGAATCAGGTTCGGTCACTTCAGTTTTGGACGAAGGTTCAGTGACCAGGTTCAGTGGGTCGAGAGCTTCGAGAGGTCGAGAAGTGGGGCGTCCAAGTGGGGTGGTGGAGACCTGGATCTTCCAAACTGCAGAATTTCCGCCTTTTTTATCTCTAGAACCAGCCAAGGTCGGCAGACATACTTTGCATGGAGGATCCAGGTACTAGTAGCCACCCATCTATGGCCCAGGGCTCCTGTCCCGTCACGGTCCGCTTCGGTGAGAGCTCCGGGCAGGCTCTCAAGGACATGCCCAAGCACATCCGCGACAAGCGGGACACCTGGGTTTTGGCTTTTAGATTTTGGGGTCCTGCACCTGGGGAATATGATGGAGTCATATTATACGGCGTAATTCTGTGAGATGTTTTGGCTTGGTTCCCTACCAGCGCTAGACAGTACCGGTCTCTGAAATGGTGGCTGAAATGGAGACGACTTGTACACGTGGCAGGTGGTGACCTGGCAGGTAAGCTAGGCGCTGGTCTATCTTTCTTTTTGTTCCATGATTCCATGGGCATACTCACCCTACCAGGACCCTCCGACGGGTCACCAATTGAGACCTGTTAGGGTCCAACAACCCTCAACTAGCAGCCTGGCCAGGAGGGTGCTGGTAGAAGTCCAGTTCGACTCTATGTTTGACCGGCCGAAGGATCCAGGATATTCCTTGACTCGGGTCACCGTTCGTCGGATCATTCTTTTGATCGCCGACGACTCTGGACTCTCAGGGCTGGTCCCAGGGCATCCGTCGGCAGTTCCCACGATGTCGCTCGCTGGGAGTCCCGTCGTGGTTCCAAAGACTAAACCCATAGACCGAACGAATCCCTGGTTCCTTATATAGTGGCAACTGGGATCCACTGGGGGGTCCTCTCTTGGCTCAGCCTCAGCCAAGGAAAGGGAGTCCCGAAAGCGTCAGAAAGAAAGGACCGGGGCCGCCGGACCCGGGGTCGGCGGCCGGCTTTGGACCAAGCAAGTGCTTTGTTGTGGCTGGTCCAAGCCCGGTGAGGTGTGCGGAGACGGCGAAGAACTTCTCAAGCTGGGTGGATGGAACCCCCCTGAAGACTGGGTCCAGCGGGAACGCCGAGCGGGTGTAGAAGATCTTGTCGATCCGTGAAGTAGATGAAGGTTCCCGAACAATGAGGCCCCTAAAGGCATGTAAGGACTCTACTAGGAGCAAGGACGCTACGAACGGGGCTCCTGGCCGCACTAGGAGCAAGGACGCTACTAGGAACAAAGGGCATCGCTACTAGGAGCATAGTTGCAGTTAGACTCCCAGAGTTTGCAGTTACAGTGGTTTCAGAGTTGATGGCACACTCCTCGAGTTCGGTGGTTTATATGGACCCCGATCTGACATTTTGGGGTTTGTGCCATCTACTCTGAAATCACTGCCACATTCTGGTGCCATAGTCCCATAGTGTGTGTTAGATTTCAGGAAAAACTCGGGGTTTCGTTCACAGGCGCGTCTATTGAAGGGTGATGCAATGGGACCAACCTGGGATTCGCCCGAGGCGTGCCGCAGCCGAAGAGACCTTCCAAACGAACGTCCCCAGCGAGACCAAACCTCAGAAGTTCATCGTCTACTCGTAGGGTCAGCAGAAATACCCAGACACGGTCCATGGGACTGCCATATTGCCCCCCCAAAACCACCCCAATTGATCGGCATATATGGCAGTCCCATGGTTCAATGATGTTCAATGGAATTCGCCTTCTCCGTTCGCCTTCCGGGCAGATTCAAGCAATGGTTGACCTGGTCTTGGGAGTGTCACATCCTTATCCTGGCCTTCAAAGACCAAGAAGAGAATGGTTGAACTGGTGTTGTGTGACCCAACACCCTCAGGGGTGCCAGGAATTTCCTACCAGGGGTGCCAAAAATCGTCGGACTGGTCTTCCAGCGTGCCTAGAATTACCTAAAGCCTGAATGACCTCCTTTGATTTTGAGGATTAATTCTCCAAAATACGGCCTTTTTACGCCTTTCCCTTAGTATAGAATAGAAGCTTATGTTTGGGTTCTAATCCTATAGGTATTATAGGTGAAAGTCTTCCTTGTTCCTAATGTTTTCTTGGACAGGTGGTGGCCACCAATCGAGCTCCCTAGAATCCTAGAACAGGAGACCTGGTGCTTCTTGGAGCACTAGGTGGCAGATGGTCACCCGTAAAGCCGCACCTGCCCTCCGCCTGCGGAGGAATCGCCCGATCAAGCTCGGCACCTGCCATTTCAACAACGTCTCCATGCTCCGGGGACGCGTGAAGGATCCTTTTTCACGCGCCGCGCGCAACCGCGCGACGCGCAGCAGGCGTTTTTCTTGGGTGGGGATGAGGGAAAGCTTAAGGATTTGGAAGATTTTGGACATGGTGGGGTAAGACTTGAAGTTGAGGTGCAGGTTTGGATCGATCCTATTTCGGAGATCTGTAAGAAGTCCGACTAGAGAACGAAATCCATGCCTAGCACCTTCAAAGGAGTCACCTGGCTGGAAGCCCCACTAAGAGACCTCCCGACAGGACACCCCGAAAGAAGCCCCAGGTTCTCCGGTAATGGGCACGACCATGGGCCAACCAAAGACCGGACCGAGTCACTCGGCAAACAGACTGTCAGACAGAGGGTCTCCTGGAGACCTGAAAGTCGAGGTTCGTTACTCCATGGTGGAGCGATTTGGGGTTTTTACAGGGTGGTGCCGGATGGTGGCGCATGGTCTTTAAAAGAAAAGGGGCGTGGACGGACGGTCAATCTCATGAGTTATTGTGAGGTTTCCGTTGTTCGGTGTCTTCCAGCTCGGTGCACAGACGCGCTAAGCCGCTATGAGGGACCTGATGCTTTGTGTGCTTTGTCCGCTGGGCCAGCACTCGGCTTTCCCAGACCCTAATCCAAAAGGCGGACTCTGATCGACTGGATGATATCGGTGGATCGACTGGATGAACCGGGCTACCAGCTGCTACAAGCTGCTAGCATTGGGTGATCTTCTATATATAGGTGCACTGTTGGACGGTCCGACTGCTCCTCGGGCTTGTAAGGAAGGTGCGGTACTAGATGACTAGATTTGAGCCAGGATCTACTATAGATATATACAGTACATATATACATCAACATACAGGAGACAGGCCAGTTTGGTGTTTGCAGGCACTTCTGGCCGGAGACTTGTGCTTCTCAGGTTCACAAAGTACTTTGACACACTTCCGTTTGTGTAACAAGTGTAACATAAATGAACATGAATGCATGAATATGAATAGTGTGTCCTTTTTGCCTTCTTCATCCTGAGCAGCCCTGTGGGGTGGTTGGCCTCTCCTAACGATCCTAATGGTCTTCCCCATCCTTGGCCTTCCAGGTCCCCAAACCAGGCAACTGGCGTCTCCATGCAACGTCCCTTCCTCCAATGGCCGAAACGGGCCTACCTCGGCCGTAGCTCGTCCCGCCTCGGCCGCTCTCCTTAGCTCGTCCGGCTCGAACGGCGCCGGTCGGGTCCGCGGGCGGTCCGGTCGGGTCCACGTGGAATGGCGAATGGTGGCGACGCCTGAGGGTGGCCCGGCAGCGATGGACGAAGCGAAGTCCGAGGTGGTGAAGGGCCAGGTTGAAGGACCTTATAGACTATCCCAGTTCGGTACCCCTGGTGACGGGTCCTATTATACGATCACTTAACATCACTTAACCTCTGTTGGTGGTTTGGGCGAGGTGGTGGAGTGGTGAAGTGGTTTGGGCGAGGTGGTGCGGCCTTGAGGTTCTGTGACTGGACTTGGTGGTGTTCTGTGCTGAAGCTACCGTGTTTTTTTTTTTTTGTGCGGGAACCCCCATCAATTGGAAGTAGAGCCGTGGAGTCGTAGACCAATTTCTGGTCAAACCATGTGTCAGGCACCGGGCGATTCAGATCAGAAGCTGGCTCAGTGACTCCAGGCGTGACCTGCTCCCCACTCAACGGCTTCGATCGCCAACTCTTCGTTGGCTTCGATGGGTGGATCGGATTTTTCGACGTAGATCACGTGCCGCAGGTGTCGTCCAAATCCGCCCAACCCGGGGTCCGAAGGGCCCATCTCCGACCCGGTGACCGGTGGGCACAGACTCCCCTGGCCGAGCACCCAGCCCGGTAGCCCATCGAACCGAAACGGAGGTGGGCCAGGAGCCCACCACCCAGAGACCTGTTCGCGGCGGTGTGGAAGGCCGCGGCCCATCTCCCAGGTGGACCGACCTAGGCAGAGCCCGCTTCGGTCCGTCTTCCAGTTGACCACCCTGGTCCCACTTCCACCTCCAAGATCTCCAAGGCCGGACCCACCGTGTGTTCTGTCCATCCCGGGTCGTCCAACTCGTCATCCACTGATGTCCTTGGCGGGTCTCTCTCTCTCTCCTTCGTCCTCTCTCCTTCAGGCTTCTGCCGGTTTTTGGCCGGGCATTGGCTGGATTCCTTGGGCCATTCGATCCTCGTGAGCCATCACCCGCCCGCCACCGTCGCGACCGCGGTGCTCACGCCCTTGGTGGAACACCCCACCGCGCAAGACCGCACCGCGGTTGAAGCGCAGGGGGATGGGTTGGGATGGGGGGTGTGAGATCTTTGGAGCTACACACGCGGTCAGCCTCCAGTGGCTTTGTTCCATTGTTCATGTAGAAAAAGAAGATCTACTACCAGCACCCGACTCTACAGGTCTCCAAAATGGCGGCTTTTGGAGACTTAAAAGTCGCAGGTGGTGACCTGGTGGAGGGTGCTGGTAGAAGGATCTAGAAGGGATTTTCTTGCAGGAGTTTTGGTTGGTACCCCCAAAGGGCCGGAAGGCAGACCATGGGGCCCTGGAAGAGTTTTCTTCCCGAAGGTGCAGTCACATTCACCTTCCATGCGCTTTCAATATCGCAGTGTGAGATGCCTGTGATATCTCTGATTTACTGTCCTCTAGCGATGCCGAGCTGATTTGACCCATATTTTGTTAACATATTGTGAACACAAATATGTGCTTACAATGCTTACAAGAACTGAAAAAGAACCGCTAAGATTTATGTTTTACTCTATTATTTGTACTTATATAAATGTGTTTAATCTAGCTCGTGTTGTCGGTTTTATGAGCAAGGTTTTTGAGGGGTTTGGATACCCCTGCCAGGGTCCGAGGGTTCGACCCCCTGCGGAGGTGTCGGGTCCAAGGATCCTTAGGAGCGTCCTTGCTCCTAGTAGTAAGGCCAGGAGCCCCTTAGTAGCTTCTTGTTCCTACTTACTAGCGATGCCAGGAGCCCCTAGTAGCGTCCTTGCTCCTAGGATGGGGTGTCTGGGTTTGGGACCAAGGAGTCCTTCGCATTGAGAATGCGGGCAGTGGATGGCGCTGTGGCCCCTTGTACCTGCACACTGAGCGACACTGGCAGTAGCAAGTGGCTGCGGTTGGTGCTCCCCTGAAGGACGACACATAAATTTAGATACCAGCTGTTTGTAGAGGCCAAGGGGCCATTTTCCACTTCCATATAAATGAGTTGGAGTGGATTTTGAGTGATCAATGTAGGTATGTATCCCAGTGGAGTTTTGGGATAGTCCATCCATGCCATTGGTGACCAAATATGGCAAGAGATTCTTGGGCAGATTTTTTTGGGATGCCTGTGGATCTTTTTGATTTTGGCATGGGGGGAGTTTTCCGCTATTTGGGTTTGTGGCACCTGCGAAGGCTCACCTGAAAGAAGGGGCCAGGGGTCACTTGTGCCAAGATCTTCCGATGCTGAACCACCCATTAGTTAGTTTGTTGGTTAGTTAGTTGTTTAAGAATTGACAAGCTGAGACGTCTATATCTCATTACTCATGACCCAGGTGCTTCCAGTGGGCAGTTGTCGGAAGCAAACTAATGCACATTTTGATGGCTCATGTTAGGGCGAAGGTTTTGTTTGCATTTGATATTCTTGTCCTGGAGGCAGGACAGCTCGTTAGATGGATGTCCGATATTGGATGATGGATGATTTCTTCTTTCAGGAGGGTTCAGCCCTACAGTAGGCCCTAGGGCTCCTGGCCCATATCCTCAGGTTCGGTGGTTGGACCCCCCTGGCACTCGCCCCAACCATTTCCTCAAAGGAGGTAGGTAGGACTGGAGCCCTAGGGAGTGTTGCGTTCTCTTTAGGCTTGTCACTGATCCAACTGTCCATGCTCGGTTTCATGACTGAAGCCCAAAATGGGGAAGCGAAGCTGGCTCCGTTCGCTTCCGAAAGATGAAACGCGCCGCTGGCCTCTCGCTGTTCCAAAGCCGAACGAGTCAAGGAACATGCACCGGGATCCTAAATATATAATTCCGAGACACTCCATGGGACTGCCATTCCCATGGAGTGTTGGGGATTAACAACAAACATATTCAAAGAACCGGTTCTCTTCGCCAAACTTACGGCCTCGGCCTCGGTGGGCGACACCAGGGGACACCTAGCAATGAGTAGACTGACTGGTCTATTTCTCTTCTTCCAGGAGGTGTTTGGGAGGTCTCCCTATTTTAATACGCATCCACACGCATCCACATAGGCAACATGCATTATTCTGGCCTCATCTGACCCCTTCTCTTTGTAGAGTTAGACCTGGTAATCCAACAGCCAAGAGGTCTATGCTGCTCCTGGAAACCCAAACAACCAGAAACAAATGGTTGTTCCAATATGGCAATTGAAATCCTTTACATAGGAAATGGCTGTTTGGGGAAACATCCATTTGTTTCTGGTTGTTTGGTTTCCCAGGCTGCTACCGAATACGACTCCTCTCAAGGTTACATGGAAGGCGTGGCCCCGAAAGCATGATCATTTTCCTCTACCAACAGGTGTTTTGCCCCACGTAACATCACGTGACCATGATGATTTCCAGGGATTGTGCACCTCATGTTGACTGTTGATTGATGAACTCCCACCGACTTGGGCAGAAGTTTGGTAGCTACCGCTCATGTGGGTGGCCTCCCTCTCGGAAGTTCCATCCCAGTCGTGAGAAACGCCCGAATTCCGCCAGACTTGACTCTCCCAGGCAACGTGAGCTTGGAGTTCGTGGATGAGAAGAAGCAGCGCTTGACCTGGAAGACCGCCGATGGCCGGCGGAGCATCTGGTCTCGGCCCCCGAGGCCTCGGCTTTAGGTGGCCCCAACTATCCAACCTCCGACCACCTCAGAAGCTGTATAGCTAGACCCCCCTGACACCTACCCCAACCACCTTCTCAGCAGGTGATTGGAGCCCTAGGGGTGTAGCAGTGTAGCAAGTGGCCCAACAGAGCCAAACAGGTCCGACCTCGATCCTCGCCTCGGGCAGGGAAGACGAGGGAGAGGAGCCGGCCTTCCCCTGGCTGCTCAATGCCGGTGATGAGCCATGGCTTCCGATGGACCTGCCTCGTGCCACTGGGACGGCAGGCTGGACGGATCCGGGGCTGATGGATAAACCAGCACCCTCCCAACACATCTCCTTTAGGAGGGTTATTAGGTCCTAAGAGGTCTCCATTGACCTGTTGGAAGGTCCGCTCGTCCTGAATGTTATGATGATATAATCATGACGGTGCTTGGTTATATAAGTGATGATATCATCATAAGATTCAGGACGAGCATGCCTAAAAGCAAGAACTTATGATGCCCTTCCGGGCCAGCAGTCTCTCATGTCTTTTTTGCTCTTCATCATCTTTGCATCCCTCCTCCACCAGAGTCCCCTAGGTTCGCCCCTCGAACCTCCGGCGGCCCACCCAGCGCGCCCTTCGCACCGAACCGAGGACCTGCTCTGCGACGGCGCGCGGGTGGCGGCGCTGCTGGACATCCGGCAGATGATCGGTGCCCGGAGCGAGCCGCAGGCCGCGGGTTCGGCCGGGGTCGTTCAGCCGGGGTTCAGCCGGCGGGTTCGGTGGCCACGGTGGGGTTCGGCTTGAAGGCAGCGGGTGCGCTGGGATCGGAGGCCGGGTGTGAAACATGGTCAAGTCAATTGATGTTTGAAGCATGTTGCAGTTGTATAGTAATTATGAACTGACATGACCAATTACCAACCTACAGTGGTTTCAGAGTGGATGGCACCTATCTCGCAATGTCCTTCGACATGGCGGTTCACATCGACCACCTCTTGGGGTCTGTGCTCTCGACTCTCGCCTCCTCAATCCCCTGTACCAATCGATGTCATTGAGGTGCCCGCTCCATGACCGGGTTCATGGATGGGGTCTGTGCCAGGTCAGAGATATCAATCAACCGAGGTATACGCCTGGCGTGATTGATTCGCAAGATTGGTTCAGAGAGGGGAGGAGCCTCCTCAGGTGTAGCAACCAAGCGCCTACGGTACCTGGTTGTATCCGGCATCCGCCCTTCGACTTGGACTTGTCCCCCAGAAAGACGTTAGTTGTCCGGTTTTGCTGAATTAGTAAGGTTCTTTTCCTGAAACTGGGTGAATCCGAACCTGAACCGGGTGAATCCGAACCCGGGGATGTTTTCAAGCTCTTTCATCCATTTTCCCCGCGGCACGGCGGCACACGCGCCGTCTGTGGGTGGACCGCGGGGTGGACAACGCGGCGAGGAACGGCTGACGCACATTCTCATGGACCACGACTTGCACCCGTTTCTCGGAGGGGTCAGGTGGTTGGACCGGGCTCCAAGGGCTTGAGGTGATTGGACCCTTAGCACCCATCCCCATCAAGGAGGTAGCACTGGAGCCCTAAGGGATAGAGATATCGGACGGGTTCTGTTACTGTTAGGCAGTGGCCTTCAGAAGTCTGGATGTCGCAGGGGGCCCCCAAGGCTTGGTTTTGTGGCTCGGGTGATGTTGATGTTCTCGAACTGGGTGAATCCCCAAACACCTGGGACATATACCAGCACCCGAAACCTGCCAGATCTCCACCCGCCAGTCTCCATTTCAGCCACTGGAAGACTCGTCGGGTGCTGATTTTTGTGATGGTTTCCGGTGCCGAGCCTTGCTGGCTCCACGAAGAGGCCTTTGAGATGGAGTCTGTCTAGTGACTAGTGGGTCCATTTCAAGCTCCAAACTTGGGGAAACCCCTTGTGGCACCTACCCTGAAACGAATAGGATTCAAGCAGAGCTAGCCACTGACCTAGCAGAGCGATATACAGGGCTAACCTGTGCCAACATGTTTTCTTTTCACAAAGGCTTTTACACTACCAAACCCAATCAACCACCAGACCGCTTCACGTTCGGACCCTGGTCTGTGGTAGGGGATGGGCGACCGGATAGGCTGTTCCACCTCTCTTGGGTCAACCATGGGCCCTTTGGACTCTCAGGGGCCAGGACCCCAGCCGTGTTCCGAACTGGGGTCCTGGCCCCAGCAAAGGCTCGCCTGTTAAGCGCGACTAGGAAACCACGAACTTGGCCGATCCGGGTGAGCTGGGAGAATCACATTCGCATGCCCAGACACGACCCGTCTGAGACTGCGACGGACTGCCGAGAAACAGCCAGACCCCAAAACCAGCCCTGGCCTGATCGGCAGTCCGTCCTGGCAGTCCCATGGAGTGTCTGGGTTTGTTTCGCGTGGGTTGGTTGAGGATGCAACAGGGTCCCGTTCGTATCCAGGTGTGGATGTTGCGTGTTTTTCCCGGTGCGAAGGATGTTCCTTTTAGGTGTGAACGATGGGGAGTTTTCCCGGTCCCTCGGAAAACTAGGATGGGTTTTCGAAAGACTTGGAATGAATCAATCTAACACGACAGGGCATAACATACCGACATTGGGGTGGTTGATATAGGGTCAATGTAGTGCGCACACATACACACCGAGTGTTTCAGTTTGTGGCTGGCGTGGTGGTGCCGGCAGACCCAGCAACAGGACGGACCCTCACCGTCCGAATCGAATGGAAGTGGAAACGCGGTTTGCATCGGTTTTGCTATCCCTATAGGCCTCCAAGTACCTTCTGAGAAGGTGTTTGGGGTGGGTGATGTGGACCGGTTTCCTTCCGAGCCACCTTGGCCAACTGCTCGTGCGCTGCCTGAGCTTGCTGCAAGTTGCTGCTGAAGCTGTTGCGAAAAGCAGTGTCCACCGTACCTGAGAACTGAATGAGACCATACCTTCTCAGAAGGTACGACTGGGCCCTCCAAGCCTACATACATAGTCTCCAATCACCGTACCTGAGAAGGTACTTGGATCCCTAGGGAGAAGGGAACCACACAGGAAACCGGTGCCTCACCAGGGAGCTGGGAACTGGCCCACCGCAGTCGTCCATCCGCGGCCGATTCCTGAACAGATGGCATCTGAACTGAGGATTTGACGGCGACGAAAAAGACCACATGGTTCCCATATGGTTGGAATGGCCCGTTTTCCCGGTTGAAAGGTGTTAACGTTGCAGAAAGCACCTCAGAATTCCATGGCCGGATATCCAAGGAATCCGCAGGGGGACTACTTGATTCCAGGCGTTGAGAGCCCCCTCTGGCAAACCATCAAAGTACCGGAGACCACCAGGAGACTTGGCGGCAAGCAAGCACAACGGGATGCATCGAGACACGTGGCCTTCCAAAAGAACCAAAACATCCAGGTGGAGGTTAGGAGAAAGAACATGTGGGTCGAATAGGGAAAGCCACTGTGTTTTGTGGCTGTGATGTTTCTTGAGGGCGGGTTGGGGATTGATGAGCTGCATGCCAGGGGAACCCCCAAGTACAGCTACAAAGCCCGACTTGTTGAGCTCAGAGAAAGAAAGACGGGGTTGGGGTGTTTTTTTCTCCCTCAAGTGAGCGAGCCATCGTATGATCTGCCAGGGTCATCCAATGGGTGTCCAATAGACTACCCTACCTTACTTACAGGCCTCCATTGGGCACCCATTGGAAGTGGTAGGTGTCTTCAAGACTCCAAAAAAGAGCCTTTGGGCGTCACGACTGTTTCTGTCGTGGCGTCCGCCTTTCGACCTGGGTCCTGTCCAGGCGAAGCATCATTCAGAGGAGCGGCGGGATGTTTTGCTGGTGGGGTTTGGTGGTGAGCTTTCTAATGACCACACGCGCGTTGTTGCTATGCTCTAACTCTAGCCTTCCAAGATTCCCAGACCATGACAAAATTCGGTTGAGCTGGACTAAGTCCAAAATCCGTCGTACACCTAATGGCTGATGAAAGCGTTGTTGGAACCCCCGGGTGTAGCGATGCATTTGGGGTATTTGCGTATGCCTGAAACATCTTCTAAGTAAGGACCCCGGGGTGCGATCGCCCATCCCAGCTTAGCCCTTCTCCTTTTTGAGAAAGGAACGCGTGGCACAAACGCTCCGGACCCGGACCACGTCGGTTTCCACAGCTGGTTGGGCTGGGGAGTCAGACCATTCAATGGTGCTTCGTTGGAATTGTAGAGTGAATCATCGTGACCCTAGGGCTCCAAGTACCTCCTCGGTATTTGGACCCTCTAAACCCACCCCAAACACCTTCTTAGAAGGTACTTGGAGCCCTAGGGTGACTGATGTGGAGTGACCACCTGTTTGGTCTTCGGATTTCGTCCTCGTCGAACGTAATCGGGCCATGCCATCCACGTTGGCCCATGATGGTTCCGTGGAGTGTGAGTTTCCCCCTTCAACTCGATGGTTTATATGGACCCACATGCCATCATCTATTCCAACAGAGGTTGAAGAACCCTATAGGCTATTCCATAGGTACTCTGGTAGGTCCTATAAGGTCACTTAACCTCTGTTGGTTCTCGGCTCAAATCCCAAATGATGATTTACATCAGGATCGGCAGGATCGGCCAGCCGTCCGACTGAGGCATTTGAGCCCTGAAATCGAGGTCTGATCCGGGGGGAGACAGACGTGCTCTTCTTGAGAACCCCCCATGAAACCAGACCAGAACCGAAACCCGAACGGAATCCTTCCAACCTCCGCTCCGCTCCGCTGCTCCGCTCTCCGTCACGTATCAGCCCGACCGTCCGAACGTCCCGGACCCTGCAGGATCAGCCGGATTCCGCACGAAGTGCTGTCCCAGAGGATCAGCTGGAGTGGGGACTCGGACGCTTGGAGCCGGTGCTGGAGAGACGGGTCCATTCCGCACCAGGGACCCCGGGACTGGTGGCACAGAAGGCAGTCTGGTGTCCTTGGAAGACTTCCAAACACAGATGGCGGGTGGAGACCTGTCAAGCGGCTCTTTCTTTTACGGTGAAGCTTTGATCCCGTTCTGGGGTGAATCACCTTGTTCTGAACCTGGAACCCCAAACAACCAGAAAGAAATGGTTGTTCCAATATGGCAATTGAAATCCTTTACATAGGAAATGGTTGTTTGGGGTTCCAGGAAGATGTTGTTTGATCGAACTGACTGGACGCCCAACGCTGTGGACCTGACAGAAAGCGCACATCACGTCGGTTGCGCCGGTTCAGCTCCAAGGAAATCTGGGTGGGCCGCCACAAGATCTCCTGCCGTGCACGCGACGTCCAGGCCACTGGAAAAGGTGTGGGGTTGGTGGGTGCGATGTAGCCTACATCCACGAGCCTCTTGATTCAGCCTGAAGAGGAGTTTCCATTCAAAGGGGGTTATGAATCAAGAGCCGACATTACATCCACAAGCCCCACCCTAGGGCTCCAGGAGCCTCTGAAACGGTTCGGTCTGACTGGACACTACCCTGGCACCCACCACCGAACCTCAGAAGGTATCTGGAGCCCTAAAGGGCCATTCATCCAAAGTCGGCCGCGCCCAGGGCCGAGGGACGCCCCGAGACGCCCTCGACACCGCGGCAGCGGGACCTCGGACCCAAGCCCCCTTGTGCATTCGCAGCAGCGGCCCGAACCCTGAAGAAGGGCCAAGACAAACTATAAATATATAATCTAATACAGTGGTCCCAATGGATCCATGGGATAGGAGTCCTATCAATGGCCGGCCTGGTGGTTTTTGGGGTGGTAGACGTGGGCCAGCCAGCAGCAAGTGTCAGCTTGACGAGCCTTCAAGATGGCCTTTGGTGCTGGAATGTGCTGGAGTCTCCTGGGGGTTCTTCAAGATTCTACGTGCGTTTCAGCTGCTCTAAACAAGGGGTCTTCAAAAGGTAGGTGGAGTGTCAGTGGAGGATTGCTGCCTATAATAAGTTGTATTCCGATGCAAATTCAACCTTCTGTGTGAAGTATGGTTATCGTATGTTATGTCACAGTCAGTACAGTATCTTAGTTATAGTTACTGTATCGTGTTTGGTCCTGCTTGAGATCTCAGCTGCTTGAGTGTTGGATTCCAGACCATCCATAAAAAGACCTGGACCTTCTTTCAGGGTGTCCTGGCTGGAGGTCCCTTAGTGGTGGGCTGGGGCTTCCAGACAGGGCACCCCTTGGAAGGTGGTACCATTTATGTTCATCCTGGGCCCCGAAAGGTAGGCTCTTCCAGTCTGATGCCTCTGGTCTGGGGATGTTGCTCGGAACTCCGACGAAGCTACGAAGCTCTCGGACGTCACCAGCGCAAGATTCGCGAGTCCTGCACCGCGCGCGAAGAACTGCGCTCCGAACTGCCCCGTTCCTTTCCAGGCGCTCGATGCACGGTGGGTCTTCCCTCCCAAGGACTGCGCCGTGGGTCGCGAATCGCGCGGCGGCCGAAGCGGCCGAAGCGCGATGGCCGAATCGGCTCGCCGTGGTTGAACAGATCGGCGTGGCCTAGCTCCATCCGAGCTTAGGAGGAAGGGCGACCCTGAAAAGATCGAGCCCTCGTGAGGGACGTGACCTGGTAAAGCATGGCAAACCACGAATTACAGGTTAAAGCCTTATTACAGCATATTGAAGGACAGGCAAGTCATTCGTGGGTATGATGTGGTCTCTTTGGTTCATTGCATGATCCATGTTGCAAGCGATTGCAAGATATTGCAAGTGTTTTTGTTGTATACCGGGATCTTCCAACTGTACACTTGGTGCCCTTTCATATAGTTCATCTATAGTCAATAACCAAAAGGCACACATTTTGCAAAGCTGGAAGACCTACTATACACCCCCCCCCGCAACAATCATGGAAGTAGAGCCGGACCCCGCAGCGCGCTGCGGGTGTAGGCCGCGGCTGAAAGAATGTCTTAAATCCGTGAGAGTGGGGGCGATGTGGGCGAAAACAGCAGCTAAGCTTGAAGTGCATGGGTTGTTTTCTTGCTTTCATCAGATGAAAGGTGTGCCGCACTGGGAAGGATGAGGATGACAGCCAGACTCGGGATAGGGAGAGAGTGTTCAGCATTCTGGGTTGGGGTTATGCATATCATATATATATATATATTTACACATTATACAAGTCTTTTGAGCCAGTTGCTCAATTGTTGTACCAGAAAGCATGCATCACCGGAAATGGGGAATGGTTTGCCATGACCGGCTGCCCGGCAAAAACCGCGCTTCTGGCCAAATATTTTTCCGTTTTCATCCACCACCGCTTTTTGGGGTTCCCTCTTGTTAAAGAAGATCCATCATTCGAATGAAGATATTATTCCTTTCATACCAGCACCTTCATGTCGGGGTCACCTGGCTGGAAACCCCAGCCCGCTACTATCCGGGATCTTTAGACAGCACACTCCTTGAAGGTCCAGGTACATGAGTTAACGATTTTTGGAAACTCTCCTTAAGTACACGAGGACACCCCTTAAGTTTCAATTGTTCTTAATTTCAGTTTGCGTCCTAGTCGTTTTCTGTTTGATCCCAAAGACAGCTAGCAAGCTACCTGAACCTATCAAAAATCCACCTGAACCTACCGGTCTTCTCCATGCAGTTTGGCAGAGGATTTCATTGGTGCCAGCGGTCCCTCTCTGTTCCTCTGCCCCCCCCGTGGGCCCGTTCCGCTTCCTTCGCGGTGAGGACCAGCGGAAGGCGTTGGAGATTGCACGGCTCCTGGCCTTGTACAGAGCCTCGGCGGGAAGACGCAACGGCCCAACGGCGCACCTTTGAAGACCTGTTTGAAAAGAGTCTTGGACTTCCAGGGTATACCAGGGTCATCCTGTCTGGGTGTCCTGGCGTTCGACTACCCTACCCTACTTACAGGTCTCCATTGGACACCCGTTGGAAGTGCTAGGTATATACCCCGCGAGTCCAGCTTTCGACCATTTTGTTTCGGTCTTCTGTCCGAAAAGGAACTTCCTTTACAGTACTTGGGTGGTGCCGAAAATCGTCTTTCGACTTCACACACATATATATATATATACTATACATACTATACAATTTATACTATTTAAACACACACACACACATCTTAACACATATAATATGTGTATATGTGTATATATATATGTATAAATTACGTGAACACATTCATCCCCTTAAAAAAAAAGAACACAGAAACACACAACACGCCCTGGCCTGACCAAGATGCCAGTCCCATGGGACGGGACGACTGGGACGGTCGGAACGGGTTCGACCTGGCGATGCTCCACAGGTCGGTAAGGCGAGAGCGCCATGAGCTTCATAGCGCCTTGAGTCGTTTCTTTTCTTTAGTTGCGGATGCATCAGTATTCAACAGCTCATGGGCAATGGAAAAAGGCAAGTGCAAGAAATTCACTTCTCTCTCTCTCTCTCTCCTCTTTTGCCTCTTTACCCTGTGCGGACCAACTCCCACCTCCATGGATACCGGGGTCCTCCGATCTACCGCGGGTCTGGCGGACTCCCGAGGTGTCTTTGACAACCCGTTGTCGCACCGTCGCAACGGGGTGCACCTGGGCTTAGACCCACTGATCCGGCGCCACTGCGACTTCGAGCTCTTCGCCTCGCCGCTCAACGCGGCGGTGCCCAACGGGCACTTCAGTAGCAAGTGGCCCCATGTGGAATGGCGGCGGCTTGGGCAGCAAGCGCGTGCGCTTGCCACCGGGAAGAAGCCTAGGCCGATGTTTTGGGGGAGAGACATAGAGGCCGATGTTTTGCGGGTGCAGGCTGCTAACACTAAGGAAGACTAAGGAAGACTTACGGTACAAAAGCAGATATTTGCAGTACGCAGATCAACCATTAAGACAGATGGTCTTGCACTTCTAGGGTCCCCCACTTGCAGGTCTGTCCAGGGTAGCAGGTTTCTTCAGGCACATGCCCAGGGTCGAGTGTCGAACTACTTGAGCAGTGAGGATTGGCATTGACGGATACATTCTGATACATACACTCCGACGAACACATCACATGGTGGTTTCGTGGATGGAAGACAGTCCCGCGTTTCGGAAGACGGTCCCTTTCCCGAAAAAGAGCGGTGCCATCCACGAAACCACCATGTCATTGTGCTCAGTGTACCATAGTGCACTCAGTCAAACCTGGCTGCGTGGCCTGGTGGCCCGTTTTCGCCGGTGAGGTTCGAAGTACTTCCCCAGACACGACCGCCATCTGGGACTGCCATGTCGGACTGCCTTCGAAACAGCCAGACCCCGGCACCACCCCGAACGCCCGTTTCGAGGGCAGGCCGACTCGGCAGTCCCGTGTCTGGGCTCCAAGAAAATCCAATTAAGATCAGACGCTCCGTGGGACTGCCATATATAGCTACATTGACCCCCCAAACCACCCCAACTGATCGGCATATATGGCAGTCCCATGGAGTGTCTGGGTAAGATCAGACGAGTTGACACATCCGAAGGTACCGACGCGAGTACCGACACCTTGTACACCCTGGAGGTCGCTATAAGAGGTTTGCTTTCCCTTGTCGCCGCTGCAGGTAGCCTCTCTCTAGAATATATGTGTGCTCCAATGGCAGGTAGCACCTGAAGTTACAGATGGCCACCTCTAACGGGTCATGTCCGCGTCCGCACGACCACGGACCACGGACCAAATCCCCGCCGTGAAACACCAATGTCTTGGGCAGCCAGGTCAACCTGCCGATTCGGACCGCCGATTCGGCCAGGGGGTGGTGGAAGGCACTGGGCCTGGGATCGGTGCGGCCGGGGATCAGATGCCCCGAAGGAGTTGGGGGCGGCCCGGAGGCCTGGAGGTCGAGGGTGCCGAGAGGTCGAGGTGAGTTGGCGGTTGGCAATGCTGGGAGGCCTGGAGGGTCGGGGTTTCGAGGTTGCTTCCTGCCTGAGGTTTGGGTCCATTGGCTCCTACCCTTCGGTCATTGACCATCTTCCAGTGTCTTGGTCAATGAGGGCGTCGGGAATGAAGATGCACTAGTAGAGGGCTCCAAGCAATTCCTCAGGAGGTAGATGGAGCCCTAGGGGTGAAAGGACTTCAGCGACAAGTGGTGCAAGTCTCGGAAGTCAAGCTGTCTAAGCGGTTTCAAGAAGGTTTGATGGCATTGGTTCCCTGTCCGATGTTGTTCCCAGACGCTCCATGAGACTGGGTCAAGGTAGGCAAATCATTCCATACATGAAGTGTTTTGGTTTTAGACAAGGGTCCATATCAACATTATAAACCACCAAACTTGGGGATTGTGCGATCTGCTCCGCATTGACTTGGTGTTGCAGGATGCTTTTCCGTCAAAGAACCTTGTTTGACTGGAGTCGGTCATGCAAGAACCCTGGGAGTCCAAGACCACATAAAACAGTTTCTTGGGGTGACCCAAAGGAATTTTCTTTACTTCAGTGGTCCCCCAAATGGTTGAACTGGACTAGCTTTAAGACTAGCTCCGCTCGATATGGTTCAACCCAATTTATTTAAGGGTGACCCCAAATGGGTCTTAAACAAAATTGATGACACGAATGCACTGTTTGCACAGTCAAATTTGGCAGTTACGGTTTGATCGGAGCATTTGCATGTGCCCAGACACTCCATGTATGCCGTATATGCCTACATTGGGGTGGTTTGGGGGTCAATGTAGGCATAAATATATGGCAGTCCGTCCCATGGGTCGTGTCTACATGCGGAAAGCCCTTGGACCACTCTTCCTTCTCACGTACCAAGACCTGCCAGCACCCAGTGCCACCATGTGCGCACCTGAAGCGGTTTCAGGTGGACAGCGTGGTGTGTATCAACCCCCCCTTCACTGAAGCCTATCTTGCGGACGTCATGGCCCGCCTCGCCGAGCTCAAGCTGCGCTTCCGGCTCAGGCGCCGGAAGCGCGGGCGGAAGCGCGCGACGGGCAGAGCTCAAGCGGTCCTGTTTGGGCCGGTTTTGCAGGTGAGAGACGTTCTGTCTGAGAGAGTTCACATGTCTGAGTTGACATGGAGATGTGAACTAGGCCCTGAGATGTTTGAGTTAGGTTAACATTTTTCACTGCGGGGCCTTAAAGTCGGCCCACCTGCTCCCTACGGCCCTACGGTGTCAACACCCACGCTGGGAGGGCCGTGACGAGCTCCATGTGACCAGGATGGCCGTGCCCATTCTGGAAGCACCGTGGCGGAAGAAGTTGCACAGTTCCCTGCCCGTGCCACAGCTTCTGGGCAGCCAAGATCGATGTGCGTGACACGCTTCTTCACTCGGAACTACACTCTGGAAGATTAACATGGATCCTGAAAACCACTGGTTTGTATCCATGTTTCAGGTTAACATTGATAACATGGTGCTGAAAGGAGGAAGACCCTGAGGCTTGCCCATGTGAGGCAACCGACGTGTGGTGAACTGGCCTTGTCCGTTCCCCATCTCAGTCCTGGCCCTGGGCAGACTTTTTGAGTTGGAAGACCTAGAGGTGTGCAGAGTTGGAAGACAGAAGGTATGACGGACCTCTCTGGCCTCAGGTTTGATGACGGACCTGAGAAGTGTGCGAACTCTCGCCCATACATGGCCCATACCCCACAAGACTGAACGCCGGTTTTTTCGTGAAGAGGCAGGGCGTTCCTTGCCCTTCCACGTGAAAACATCACCCTTCTGTCGTGCTGACAATCCAACAACTCTGAACGTCATCCTGTTTCAAATCTGGACGGTCTCTCAACCTTTAGTTGGGGTGGTAAGAACCCACTGACTCATATGGTACTGACATGGTACATATTCTTCAAGTGCGTTGAAAGTCTACCAACTAGGCACCAGCCCTGTTTCTAATGCATGTTGGGAGGTTGAGACGTTTGTCCCGGTCAAGGATCAGCAATCTGAGGCTTCTGAAGACCTACTACGACGCCTGGCTTGCATTGATTCCATTGGTGGTCCTTTTTGAGCCAAGGGCAGAACCGCTAGCCCAGTGCATACGCTGCTCCACTCCTTTTCGACTACTTGTGAGGTGAGGTCCAAGATAAATGAGGCTGCATCTTGAAACATCCCGGAATTCGTTTGGGAAAGTTGGAACGACGTCTATTCCCCAGGGCTCCAACCACCACCTGAGGTTTGGTGGTTGGGGTGGGTAATTTGATTGGGATTCTTTTGGAGGTCAGGATGCAGGAAACCCCAAAAACGACGGGTTTGGGGGATGAAAGTGGTTAAATATGGTTATATAAATCATGTTAAATCTACAGGATTTGCCATATAGCCTTCAGGGGGGATGATAAAACCATATGCTTTTCCTGTTAGATGCTTTGATGGTTCCCTTTTCATCCCATATTCATTGAACATCTTTCTTTTGAGAGAAAGGGCTCAGGACTGGTGTGATGAACGGAGTGACCGCCCGGACCAGCGGCTGGCGCTGGTTCACGGGTCATCGTCGACCGGATGACGCCTGAACCAGCGAAGCCAGAGGACACCCAGAACGACGCTCCTGTCACAGCCCTTTCCGGGTCCCGCGCGCCAGGATGCCACCTGCGAGACGCCAGCGGATGTGCTCCACCCGACGCTGCTCTGGGAAGACCCCCGCTGCCCGCCGCGCCCGGCCGCGCAGAACGAGAAGGGACCCTCGGCGAGGAGCTCCGGAGCGAGGAGCGCGCGGTCTCCGGGGAGAGCGGTCTCCGGGGGGAGAGAGACCGGTGCCATCCATGGATTCTGACCACCACATGAGTCACTAGAAGGAGCAACCGCCCATTTTTTCTTTGTTTTTCGAATTCGGCAGACACCAATTCGGATTCGGCAACCTTGCTGAATCATGGTCCTCCAGGCTCACATGCTCCAAAATATGTGCTTCTTATTTGTAATGTGCCATGAGGGCTTAACAAAGCGCACATAGGAAGATAGATCGACGAGCACAGTGATCATGAATGCTCATGATATATCATGATATATATATATATTAGATTGATAAAGATTCAAGATCAAACAGGTACTCAGTCACAGTCACATTAAATCCAAAGAGTCCCTTTCCTTACCTGTATACAAAAAAACACACTCTCAAAACAGACCTGTTCCCTCCTTCCAAAAAGCAAGTCCTATCACCCTTCGTTCCCCTACCAGACACCATGCCTCCCGTGGACCCTGACGCTCGACCGCTCCTCACCGAGGCCTGGGCGACGGCACGGTGATCACGTCCGCTCCGCCGTTGGTGCCCATGGGAGCCATGGACAGCACGCTGGCGGCCATGGCCTCTCGGACGGTAGAGACATGAGGAGAGGTGGTCAGTGAGGACCTGTCACGTCTCCCACGACTGGGGAGACGTGGCGGGGTGGCGTCCATTCTGGTTGAGATCAACATGTGAAATACATCGGGGAGATAGAGATAGAGAGAGAGAGAGAGATAGATAGTAAGATAGATAGATAGATAGATAGTAAGATAGATAGATAGTAACCTGCAGACAGATATAGAATATGAAGGTGCAGTGCATTAGGAAGTATATATTTTTTGGAAGTTAACGGATAGGTTATTCAGCATACCTCAGACCCACTGCGCCACCTTTTCCCACCCATGATCCTAGGTTGCATTCAATGTTCCCCTTTGGAGCAGTAGTGGCAACACAAAGGCACGCTGAGAGTGCAATTGACATCTGGTTTTTCTGGATATGCACATAGCTTGACAACAGACATGTCTTTCTTCAGCTTCTCGTCCAAAAATATCCAAACAATATTCTACGTGTTCCCCAAAAGATATAGAATAATCTCTAATGCCCACGTGGGCATTAGGGAATATTCTAAGTGATTGCAGCTTACTATATATGTTTCGGTTACAATGTTTAATAGAATAATGCATGACAATGCATCATAATTCGTAACATAGTACGTTTTAGGTGATACTGTATAAGCATAAGTTATGCATGAATATATAAGTATGCAGATTCATTGCCTTTTTCATCCGTCAAACCTGCCAAGTTGCGCAGACAGATTGAAGAGTTGGAAGATCCAACGGTGTGTATGCAACCAGGGCTCACAGAAGCTAGAGGACGAAGATCTGCGTTTTGTGAGAGGATGCCAGGTCAAATGGGACTATGCCAGCCCTAGACTCGTGGCCCACCATTGAATGCATGATAATTCATGCAGTTTTACATGTTGTGAGGAATTTGCGCCACAAAACCAGGTCAGTTTTTGCTTTGAATGCTAGGTCTAGGATTCTTTAATTCTTTGGTCATTTACCACTTCGGGTAGTTCTTGGATGGAAAGTATCTCTTCAGGGGGGGTTCCAGAAAGACAAGAAAACCGCCCGATCTGATTTTTTGGGCTCCTGGCCCACATCCTCAGGTTCGGTAGTTAGACCCCCCTGGCACCCACCCCAACCACCAAACCTCAGGTGGTGGGCCAGGAGCCCTAGGGAATGTTTTCTTGGCCGGTGAAACTTTGGCCACCTTTAGCTGCCTTGGGCTCCAGCAGCTGGCGCTGGAGACCTGAAGCCTGAAGCTGAAGCCGAAGCTGCGCCACCACAAATAGATCCTTCAAACTATATCTACCTGGAGTCGACCCGTTCGTACCTCCGAAAATGGGTACAGTCGTACCTGTTTTTATGGGGTCATGTCCCATTTTCTAATGTACTTGAAGTCGGCTCCAAGTATATATGCCACCCCCGGTTCACCCCATGAAAGCTCATGGTTTGCTAGTAGCAGCCGCACTCTCGAAATCATCTCCAAGTCCCTTCAAACAACATTCAAGCAGAACTCACATAGAACTTGAACACTTAGTAGACATTGTTGTTCTCGTGCACCTTCCTTGTTGGAGGCTTCGTCACGCACCGCCGCGTTTCCGCCCGTTCTTCGGGTCTCCAGGTGCTTCCAGCCACTGCAGCCCTGCTGGGAGACGCCACGCCCGACAGCGACGCGCTGGCGCCGGGCCCGGCGCCGGCGCCCGAGGCGCTCGCGCCGGGCGGCTCCGGGACCGAGGCTCAGGACTCGCAGGCCAGTTCGGAGGCTTCGAGTGGCTCGGCGGCGCGAGGCTCGGCGATGGTGGGGTTCCGGTGGTTCCGGGTGATGGGTGCTGAGCGGCGTATGTTGTAGCGTATGTTGTAGCGGGCGGCGAAGAACATGGCCGGGTCGATGAAGGGGATTTCCAGTGCTTCCCCATGGGCCCGTAGCTAAGGGAGTCCCCAACCCCTTGCTATGTATTGAATATTCACAGTAGATGGCACAAACCCAAAGATGTCCTTTATATATATATATATGGGTTCCACATGAACCACCTTTTGGGTATTGTGGGGTTGCCCATTCTCCATTCAAGCTAAATACCACCCCTTGGTGTCTAATGGTGTCTAGTTCTAGTTTGTTTGGATCACCAGCAACTCAGCTAACCATCTCTGAAAGATCATTTCACAGCTCAAGGTTTCATCATTGTTTGGACCGGTTGACACAGGACAAGGTCATTGATCTTCATGTTGTCGTCACCAAGTGGGCTAGGGTGGTGGGAACAACTCAAGGTGCTGTATGTCATGCGAATCAATCATTGTAGTAGTGTTGTACAGGTTCACATGGGACATGTACATATATATATATACTTATACTCGCCCTGGTTTGCTTAGAATGGTTTGCAATGGTTTGCATGTCCCCTACGGGTGAATGTTCTGCAGGCGTTTTTGGTGGTTTTTGGCTTCTCCGGGTTCCTTAAGCAAATCCCAGCATCTCATGTCCTAGCACGCACGCCCCAACCGGACGTCCGACCGGGCCAGACGCGCGACCCTGGACCCTCATGGAGGGGGTTCCGGACCCGAACCAGGGCCCTAGGGCCCTGGGGTTTGGTTCGGGACCTGTCGGGCGGTTTTAGGACGGCCATAGTCCAGAGGGTGATGGATCTCCAAGTTCCAGTGGTCAACCGGGTTCGATGGTACGTGCTGGGGCCCCCAAGTTGTGTGGTTTATAGATTTATCCCTTGGGGATCCCCGGTCTAAGACATCTTCTTTTGTGCCGCCCAGGTGCTCGGTTGATCCTCTGACGCGGCGCATGAATCCGCCGCGACCGGAGGGATGGTCCGGTCCAAAAGAGAACCCCGGTGGTCCCTCCGAATCTGGGCCTCGGTGGTCCACCTCTCCAGGTGAGTGGAGGGAGGGTAGACCACCTAAACCCATCACGTTCGATGCTAAGAACATCGTGAAAGAACCGAACAAGGCCTATATTGTCAGATGGATCTCACAGAGCGCCAAGTACCAAGTATTAGAGGTATACCTGATGGAATTCGATCACCAAGCAGATTCCATGTGATGTCGGTCTTATTCATGTGTGGAACGATGTGGAATGTGTATGTTGGGGGCAGCCTCGCCGGGCTTCAGAAGCATGGCGGCGATCGGGCCGCCGCGGGGAGATCCAGGTTCCCCAAACCGCGGGAGCCGTTTTCCACTCGGAGCGACCGGAGGTTCCTCGTGCGCACGGGGCGGAGACATGGGGCGCGGAGGTCCAAAAAGTGAATAGCGGCCAGTGAAACAGATTTATCGCGGCCATGAATGGACTTTTTACTGTTTGAATGGCTATTGGTTGGTTGATTCATGCAGGGGATACCCTCCGACTCAACAGTCAAATACGGTATATATGATACCAGATATGACCAGATCGACCCCTGCGAGTCTTCCCCAGAAGGCCATCATGTCTTTTGCAGCTGCAGTCGACCATCCCACTTTCGGAGTGTTTTCTGACGATTCGTGTGAATTGCCATAGTGGAGCTCAAGGGCCCCAAATATCAGCGGCATGTTTTTCATTACTGTATAATCGCTACAAGGTGGTTTTGGCTGATTCATGTTTTGGTTCCTAAATACATTCAGTTGGTTACTTCGCCCTGGCCCTCCAAATGTTCATGGAACAGGCGGGAACAGGCCTCCAATCAGGCTCGGCGCACAGGGACCCATGAAAGCACCAAGCACCAAGCACTGAGAGACGAGTGCGTGGCTCTTGCGAAGGATGCGCGCGAAATGCATGGAGAGAGAGAGAGACGAAAAAAAGGAGCTCGAGATGTTTGCTGGTCAAAGACAGGTCCCAGACCATCCATGTGTGGAATTGTTATCTACATGGATGGGCCATTTGGATGGGGCAAATGTATGTAAATGTATATTATGTAACCCCTAGAAGTCCAAAGACTATATTTTGACCGGCTGCAGTGTAAAGGATATTCCTTTTCGGGTCACCTAAAGACCATTCTTTTTATAGTCTTTTATAACTGTAATTATTTCAGTCCCGTGGATGGTCAGGTGGATGGAGACTTGCGAGAGTATCAAACCCCTCCCATGCCAGAAGCTTCGTATTCGCATGCTCCGTTTTTGAACGACCTCACTTCGAAAAGAACCCAGTCTTGGCCGCGGACGGTTTTTCTTGCTGGAAGACTCACCAGATAGTGCGAACTGCGAACGTGCCATCCACTGGGTCAGTGAAAGTGTAAGTCGACTTACCAGGACCCCACGATCCATGGGACAGCAGTCCGAGAGCTAGGGCAGCTAGGGCTCCTGGCCCGGCCCATCTCCGACCCCACTGACCGGTGGTCTTCGACCGGCACGGAACTCCACCCCTGGCCCACTGAACCGAGTTACGGTTCGGTGGGCCGGGCCAGGAGCCCAAACGGGATTCATTCCATTCCACCAGTCGACTGGGGCGGTCAGTGCTGTTCCGTCCCATGGATCCGTGCTGTCGAGAGGCTCCAGAGAAGGGTGAGGTTGAGTCTCCGTTCGGCACCTGGGACCATCTGGGACCCGAAAGAATGGAACTGTTGGTATAGTTGTTATAGTCATTTCATATCCCTATAGGCGATCGCCCAGGTCAGACTGAACCTGTTTGGGACCAGCTCGTCACACGTTTGGGACCAGGTCGTCGCAGGGCCAGTGTAGACTCTTGTCTCCAATTTTGGTAAGTTCATGCAAAGGCAGAGTTCGGAAGGTGCCCAATATCAGCGTTTCAGTCGGTCGTATTTTTGTTCACTGACATCACTGACATCCCTGACATCAACTTGGTGGCAATTGTGATCGATTTTATGTGCTCGGAAAAGCCTCCCAAGATCATTGAAATAGAGGTGAAGAATTATCCTCGGGCCCTGTTTTGCAAGCAGTCCAATCCGTTGTGCCGGGTGGTTACAAAGCCATAGATGATATATAGATGGCCTTTTGGTATTGGTTGGTTGGTTGGTTCATAGAGAGGGATACCCCTGGTCGCGTAGAACCAATTGGTATTCTATGGTACCTGGCATCGGGCCCAAGGTCGGACGTATAAACCAACCAAAACAAGGATGCTCAACCCATGCACTGAACATCATCCAGCACCACCGAAAAGGATGGTTTATAGACACCCCTGACCTTTCTGTGGTGCTGGATTCAATGATGTCCTTTTAGTGTGTCCTCCATGTCAATTCCGCCATCATACCAGATGGGCTTTTTCTACATATACGGTTGGTTTGGTCTTCGCGAAGGGATGCCAAAAACCACCAGTTCGTGTACCACCGGTCGACCGATCTCTGCACTTCGCTTCGCACCGGAGATCTGGTCGGGTCGGACCGGGCCCGCCCGGACCTCCGCCCCGACGTCAGGAGATTCTGAACTCCCGCACCGACGGAGAACAGCTGAAGCCCGACGGCAGCCGCTCGGCGTGGACCGCGCACGACGGGAGGTGCTCCGTCGGAAGCCGCACGGTGCCATGGCCGGCGGGGCGGTGCTCCGCACGCGAGGCACCATGGTGGCGCAGGATTCGCACGGTGCGTGGGATTTTCAGGGAGGTTCTTTTCGATGTTCGGTGGGGGTGCATGCAAGAGTGCAATGCCAGCTGAAAGATCACCCTAGGCCCAAGCCATCCTTTCGACCATTAAGAAAAGGTTGACCTGATGTTGTAGCCTGACATCCTTAGTAAGAAGCATTTAAACAATGCTGGGATTCACAAAGATCGGAGCTATTTTTTCATCGACTCCCACGGACTGTTAGGGAAATGTAGGAACCCCAACCATGAATCAATGATGTTGTAGACTCCAACTGACTCCAACCCCTTAGAAACTGCTTACCCCAACCTCTCCCCTTGAATTGAACGAGGTCTTCATACCTGGACCCTCCAAAGGGTGTCCAATGGACTACCCCACACTACCTATAGGCTTCCATTGGGCACCCCTTGGAGGGTCTTCATATATGATGTTATTGTTTCCCTGTGCCAAGCCCAGCCATTCCCAAACCCGGCACCTGTTGCCGAGGCGATTTCAAGCTCATCAAGAGCCTCTTGGAGTTCCACCCCAGCCCAGGCAAGTCGACACCTTCCGTCACTGCAGATGTGACACTTGAAAACCATTGAAAACCATTGAAAACCATGATTTGTGAACCCTAAGGATCCGGACCCTAAAAACCCAAGGGTGTTGAGGGAGCCCGTTCGACGACCCCTACCAAAACGAGGGTTCGACCCCTGCGAAGGTGTCGGGTCCGAGGATCCTTAGGGTACTAGGTGTTCCCTTCAACCATTTCTGGGAACTTCTGATTTCAGAGCGTCACGCTTTTCCCTGGAATCACGGTGACCTGGAGTGAATGAAGAGCACCCTCAGACCAATCAATTGGGGCCATGGCATCCACGTATATTCAAGGCGTGTAGACAGTTATCCCTAGGGCTCCTAGCCTACCTCCTGAGGTTCGATGGTTGGGGTGGGTGCCAGGGGGGTCTAACCACCTTCTGGGGATGTGGTTGGAGCCCTAGGGTATATACAGTAATATATACCCAGTGGATCCATGGTGTGGCATGGTGTAGCGTAAAAATGATCTAAAACCACCAGTTATGGGTCATGGGGCGGCGAGGTTCGACTGCTGTCCCATGCGTTTGGGAGACCTTTGATCCACGAAAGCCACGCATTCAGCTGACCTTTGGCCCGGCCCCACAGGGGGGACTAGTAACAAGAAAGCGTTCTAGTAACTAGAAGCCACATGAAGCTACTAGGTGGAGGCCATTGCTATTCCCTAGGGCTCTTGGCCTACCTCAGAATGTAGTTAGACCCCCCAGACCCATTCCTGGCCCACCAGTCACCGGAGGTGGGCCAGGAGGCCATTGCTATTGGGTCACGCAGAGCCTTCGCGTTACGCGTTCGATCCTTCTTCCGGGGCGTCGCGGACCTGCAGGGAAGAGCAAGGGCTTGGTCGGCATCAAGGTCGCCCGAAGTCAACAGGGCGATAGCCGCCACTCGGAGGGCAGTGACTGGGACGAGCGGGCGGCGGGAGTGAGAAGCATCAAAAGGGGGCACCGTTTTTGGAAAGAACTCACATGCCTTCAATTTGTTGTTACTGAGTGGGCGTCATGCAAAGTCTACGAGTTGATTGAACATACGCAAGCCCAGAATTGTTGGAACGGCCACCATCATCCGCGGGTCCCTTTTGGGATGTTTAACCGTGATTCCAATCATTAGTTTTGTGGACTTTACATGGCTTTCCCGAACAATCCTTACTTCACTAAGATTTTTTGTGCATGCATTTTATACAATTACAATTGTCCTAGTTCAATATATCATATGTTGATACCTGGACCCTCCGACCTTCGGGGGTGTCCTGGCTGGACTACCCCACACGATCTACCGCACCGGCCGTTCGGCTTCCAGACAGGGCACCCCGACGGTGGAGAAGGTCCTGGATTTATACTAGTTCAATCTACCAATGAAGGGCTTCCTCTCTTGGTCCCTTCGTTCCCGCCTGTGGTCGGAACGACCGCGCTGAGGCTGCTTCTACATGATCAGGGACGATGGCACGGAGGCTGCGCGGCGGGGTCAGGGTGAGCGCGGACCATCCGTGCCACGTAGCGAACCTCGACCGATCCTGGGACGGCTTGGGTTAGCGGGATTGGAAGCCGAAAAAAGACATAACCCAGACACTCCATGTCTGTCATATATGCCGATCAGTTGGGGTGGTTTTGGGGGTCAATGTAGGCATATATGGCATACATGGAGTGTCTGGGTAAATACCTCCACACAGACCGGGTTTGGGGGCGCCCTTGAGTCTTACGCCCGTTTTGGAGAGCCCGGACGTCTTAGGGTAGGTCCCCAAAAGGCCAGGTCAGTTCCAGTAGGATGAGGTCCAACTGATCCTGGTGGGGAACGAGATGAAGATGGGAGGCGCCCGCACGTCACTCCGGGAGTTCAAAAAGCATGACGATATCCGCGTGGAGAGACCCAGAGTACCGTAGTGACCAGGGTTCTGAAAGCTACCACGCTTGTTGACTTTGGTGAGGAGTGCAGAATGCCTTGGATGGCCATTCTACTCTACAACCAGGCCGTGCTGCCTTTAGAACATCAATTTAAACTTCAATAAACAACATCCGAAGGGCAACCAGAGGGTGCCATAAAGGAATTCAGCTTCAGCGAGGGTGCACTATTAAGTGTACTAGTCACCCTTTGAATTCCCCTAGCTGGCCCTAGCTCTTTTTCTCCAAACAGTTTCTCTCAAGGCGTTTAGTGTGTCCGCCCCATTCTGGGCTGGTGTGTTTGCCTTCCGGCAACTCCTTAGTAGCAATTCTGTACATTTGTCTCCCAGTCTGGGCTGGCTTCTGGCAACTCCTTGAGCAATTCTTTACATTTGTCTTCCCAATCTTCTGGCAATTCCTCAATAGCAATGGTATACATACACATCGCCCCACTGGATGATTCACATCCGCCTTCTTAGTAGCAATTCCATGCATACAAGTCTCCCCAATCTCGGCTGGTACGCCCGCCCTCTGGCAACCCGCTTGTTGTGGCAAGTCACATTGGTCTCCGGTGCGCAAACTGGCCACGCACCTGTGGCGACGTGAAGCTAGGGTGGAGTGGTGGGTCTGCTTCCTCAGCAACTGGTCACTGACCATTCTTTACATTTGCTCCCAGTCTGGGCTGCTGTGTCCGCTGCCAACATCTGCCAACGCCCTTTTTTGGGGGGGGCATTTTTACACATTGGGAGACCCCAGTCCGAGCTGGTGTGTCCGCATTCTGGCAACTCGTTAGTAACAATTCTATACATTTGTGTTGCACTGGGCTGGTGTGTCCTTTTTCTGGCAACTCCTTATTAGTAGCAATTCTACACATGGGTGTCCCAGCCTGTGCCAGTCTGGGGTGGTCCCCCTGGCTACGTCAGAGAAGCAGAAACTGGAATGGTCAGCTGGAACGAGACCCACAAAGGCGAACGAGTGGACGGCTTGGTGGAAGGCCTGGGCCAGGGGCTCGCTTTTTCGTACAAGCCAGCCTGGGCAGAGAGCGCCAAGGATGAAGAAAGTGCCAGACGGGCCAAAAGGGCGAGCTTGTCTAGAGTCTAGACTTTGGTGGCACAGGCTTCAGCGCAAAAGAACTTGTGTTGCCTTGATTCGGACTTGTGTTGCTTGGATTACCCTCCAAATGCCAATCCACCAAATGTGAGTGCGCAGAAAACTCACCATCTCACAAAACGCTGCGCCTGCGCAGTGACGATATCACAAATATCATCCCCAGGGGATTTTTTAGGTGCTCTCACATTCGTCGGCTTTCGTTCCCCGCCTCTCAAGTAGACTCCTTGATTCATAAACCCACCCCATTTGAATGAACGGACTTGCGGACTGTCTGTGTCAGGCGCGCATCCACGCACCCCCTTGTTACATTTTGTAACGCACCCCATTTGAATTGGACATCCTCTTCATCTGGGGCCGGTGGCATATACAATCAAGAATCTACATGACCTGGCCATGGCAGGGGGTCTGCCATCCGGTCTGGACCCCATCACCGGCCCAGCACGTTCAGGAGGACTTCTCGGCGAAAAAGTGCTTAGACGCCGTGGAGGCGAACCCGCCGTATGTGCAGCCCGAAGAGAAGACAGGCCAGGGGCAGGTGGGTGAGCTTGGGAGATTGAAGCGCTTCTATATAATTCCTTGGTAGAAGCCGAACAACCACTTTGCTTTTTAGATGGGCCTTCTCCCGAACAGCCATTGTTCTTACTGTGGGTTTTGCACTACACAACATCTACAAAAGCAAGCCAACAACCATCTTAGAAACTGGTTTTGGACTCTCAGCGTGCTGCATTTTGGACCGTCAGACGGCGTCCGTTGGTGGCTCTTCTTGATCCCGAAAGCGGTCCAGATTGAAGCGCGGCTGTGTCAACAAGCTAGCCGTACCATGCGTTGGAAATGATATCGATGTTGTTACTCCCCTGCTACTCGGACCACATGGAACCCCCAAATCCACCGGGGGTTGGTCTTCGGAAGAGGATCGAATGCTGTATGTCTACCTTGGGGATCGTTGGGGTGGTTTCAAGGGTCAGGGCATATATACGATATACACGGAGTGTCTGGGTACTGTCATTAATGTTGAAGTTAAAGATGCATACCTAGATCATCCGTTCCGGGTCGCCAATAGACTACCCTACATTACCCTACACTGCTAGACTGGACCTCCAGACAGGACACCCAGACAGGAGCCCTGGATGAACAACGTGCCAGTCACACGTTTGTGATGCGATGCCTCCAGATGTACAGCAAGGTTGGGGTCCAACGTTGGGGTCCTGTGCCACCCGGCAGGTGATAAGAAGCCTCAGGCCAAAGCAGGCGTGCACGTTGGGATCTCGCTGGGGGTGGGACCTATTTTAGTTTTTGCTCAGGAGGGACCGCCTATATAAGGGTCACCCGAATTATCCATATTCCCCATTGAACAGGGAACCAAGGCTACAGGGAGTTGTAGCCCTACCTTGCCCTAGGAATCCTTGGACTGTTCGAGGCATGGATTGGACCTTCTCCACCAAAAGGGAAGGGTTCCAGACCTGAACCAAAGCCTTTCCCATTGGTTCGGGCCCGGATTCTTAGCGAGGGACGATCACGAAAGACCTCCGTTCTCCAACACCTGGAGACCATCTGGCAAAGGGAACTGATTCATGCCGGAGGTGTGAGAACACAATCCACCCACTCCTCAGAAAGGAGATCGGTCCATGGTTCAGCTGCGGAAACCACGCTCCACGGAAGTGGACGGCACGGCCGAAAAAGGTCGGAGGACCAAATCCGAAGACCAAGGTCCCATACCCAGACACTCCATGGGACTGGAATCTATGCCGCCCCATTGACCCCCCTGGCACCACCCCTGTGTCTGGGATAGGACCTGAGTCCCAGTATGAGTCTTATGGGTCGTGTCTGGGATAGGACCTGGCCCCAATGTACCTCTGCCAGTCCCAGACAGGTCTCTGGGTGATTCCAGGGACTGTGTGACGTCTGATCTGGTCAAGGTGGACCTCCCCCCTTCGTCCCCGGGAGGCTCGTCGTCTCGGAGCGGCAGGAGCCAAGAAGGAGGAGCCCAAGAAGAAGGAGGAGAGCTCCATCGGTCCAAGCGTCACTAATTCTCCTTCCAATCATGAAAGCTGACCACATCGCCTCATTGAGGAAAAAAGTCTTCCAGCGGCCGAACTGTTCCATCATTGCTTCAGGGAGTGTACGCAGTTCCCCTAGGTCCTCCTCCCAAGACGACCTTCCCGAAACACTCAAGCAGTGCGTTGTGATATTTATACCCCAGGATTCGGTGCCCAACATTTTTTTTCTCAGCTTGAGCTGAGGATTTGAACTCCAAAGCCAGATCAACCTCGCTTGAATGGTCTTCCCGGTTTCGGGCTTACCAACCCAGCAGGGTTTTCCTTCGCCTAATGCAGTAGCCAGGTCTCAGAGCGGGGGCCACCCAGGGGCCCATTTTCCTCCACCATGTGATTGCAAGGATCGTTGGCGGGAGCGCTTGCGCTCAACTGCCAGTTGAAACAAGGGGATTGGGCCTTTGCTTTGGGAATGGTGCCAGCATGTCGCAGCAAAGGAGAAGACGGAGGAGAAGGCGGAAGAGAAGGCGGAGGAAAAGACCGAAGAGAAGAAGGAAGAGAAGGCGGAGGAGAAGAAAGAGGAGAAGTGAAGAGACGATTTGCACGTGGAGAGGCCACACTACGGCAGCAAAGCACAACCATCACAGCACTCAACGAGCCCATTGCTCCATGTGCGTTTTCGGTACATGTTGACCAGAATCGGCAGGTGCCTTTTCTGCGCGCGAGCTCCAAGTGTCAACCTGGATGGATCGACATTCGATCACAGGCTGCATTCGACTGCCAGGGCTCGGCGCGCAGGAACCCCGCGCACCGTTGGCCTTTGTACAGCATCTAGTCAGCATGGAGAAGGAGGCATCGAAGGAATCCCGCACAGACCAGATCCAAAGGTACAGGGTTTTGGCCGATCGTGTGTTAACAAGAAGGATCCCTATGGGTCAATCCCCTTCTGGAAAATATGATCCAGGATCACCCTGAAACAGGGTGTCCTAACAAATCCTAGGCCTCCTACTCCAGGGCACCCAGGTCTACGGAAGTGCTAGGATTGTTTTCTTTTTTCCTCAAGCAAAGGTTCGCAGGTCCTGCACGGATTGTTCGGCCCAAACCCCCGCAAGAAAGGTTCGCAAGAAAGGTTCGGCTGCCCCATTGGTGATGGTGCTGCCCCATTTTTTGACGTGGTGATCCCAGCATCCAATGTCACATTTATAAGGTCCTTTGAGTCCTTTGTGTCGAACATGTGGGGGTTCATCATTGTTTTTTCTGTGACAGACGTTTGTTCATAGCGATGGGCTGCATGATGCAAGATCAACTGGACAGCGGGTTTGTACCATTTACGTGCTCCCCTGGGTGGTGATTGTGTCTTTGTGTCCAGTCAGCCAATTTGGGTAATCTGGAGTGGAGTTCTTTCAGGATCATTCCAGAAGACCTTGAGTTCCATGCCGGGCTAACGGCCACCTCCTTCACCGCCACCGGATTTGCGGACGAAAACGGCGCCCTGGTTCCGACCCCTTCGTCGAGAGCTGTGTGCACTGCTCCACTGTCAGTCAGTGGAGCGAAGGATCCAAAAGGTCGACAAAAGGGCAGAGATGGCGTGGGGCTTCCTGAAAAACAAGTGTTTGAGCTGTCATCTGACATCATCTCAGTTGATTGCAAGTTTGCCAAAATGTTCACTATATAGTGCCGATTGTAGGTTTGCAATGTTTGTTTCTAAAAGCAATTCTGGTTTAAGATGAAGTACTGTTTCATTTGGTTGCTCCTGGTCCGGTGGAGCTTGCCTGAGCCACTGAACTGGTGACGAGCAGCAGTACGAGCAACTCCTCGCAGCCCACATCCTGTAGGAAATCCCCCTACATCACTCCAACACAATATAACCTTAGACTTAGACCAGTCAGTGGTAAAAAATGAGTCTGAATCCCCTTCCAACAGCTATTGGAAGTCCATGGAAGTCCTTTTCGCTCTACGGTTTCTCCAGACCAGCAGCCACTTGACTTGACCAAGATGACTCTCCATTCAATCCACCCCAGTCTCCACGTCACGTCTCTCCTTTCTCGGCCCGCCGGGGCTCTCTAGGCCAAACTGGGGCCCCCTAGGTCCAGGTGAGACAGGCGCAGAAAGACCAGCGCAAGCCGCCTGCCTCATTCAGCCGGGGGCAATGATTCAACTCCGACCTTTCATGTGCAGAAAAGGTGGGCGGCGTCCGTGGTCACGCGGGCGCCCTCGGGCGACGTGCTCCGGTTGGGTGGGAGAGCGGTGCTGGCTGGAGTGGTAGGCGTTGGGATGAAGCCTGGAGAATACAACTTGGAGACAACTTGGAGCGTTGAAGATCGAGAGATTGGTAGGATTAAACTGGAGGAAATCAAGTAATTACAGTACACCCCCCGATAAGAACTCGAATGGCTCAAATCCCCAGCCGACTGTTGATGGCCCATCCTTATATAAATCATCACTCAGGATTTGAGCCAAGAGTCTTGACAAAACCCATGCCATATAAGTCACGGAACTGGGGGCATGGCGCCATCTAAAATCCTTCTCCGCACTCCCCGGAGCGGAGGTGGATGGGCCTCCGATTGCGGAGGATCACATTCCGAAGACCAAACAGGTGGAAACCCCACTCCACGCATGACCATGATCATTTCAGGGAGTGCAGTCCTCCGTTTTTGGGCCTCAGCTTTATGAAATTGGGATACCTATGTACATCACGCTGTTGGATGGTGCGATCCACTCAGGCCAAGTGCGATCCACCGAACCGGAGCAATGGCCCTGTGGTTGGGTGGGTGGAAGTGTCAGGTTCACGACCTGGAGGGTCGTCCCCCAGGTTGTGCACAGCCGATAGGCTCATTGGGTAGCAAACCGGCCCCCCGCCTCTTCTTCCCCAAAGAGATCATGTGCAAAGGCCAGCAAGTCTTTCCTGCAAAGGCCATCAAGTCTCCCCCCTTTGTGAACAACTTCAATGGAATGGCATTTTTTGCCTGAGGACTTTGCACGGTACCTTGCAGCTTGCATTCAACCTCTATAACTAGCGAGCTTTTGCTGAGGGAGCGGCCATGAAACTTATCAAATAGCATTGTACCTTGCATCTATGCGCCCAACCTTTTGGAAAAGCTCACCCCCAAAAGTTCTGGTCAGTAGAATCTTTTTACATTCCTACATTCAGTTGGTTGACCTGGCGTGAATGTGTGGCCACCCATTGGTTGTGTCTGGGTTTTGGCGGTTTAGGTCTAGGTGGCACCACCACGCCACACCACCCCGTTGATCGCGCCGTCTCTTCGCCACTGCCTTGGCCGCCGACTCCTCTCAGCCGAGCCGGGCCGGTGCCTCGCCGCAAACTGGAGGAAGAGGATGAATGATACACCAGGGCACATGCCACAACAATAATCTTTTCGAAAGGGAACCACATGACACATCAGTTTTGGCGACTCATCCCTTGCGGGTCAGCTGGAGTGGCTCTACCGCAAAACGCGGTGGGGCCTAGATCATTAAGGCTCTCCATATCACATATTATGATGTTCAAAGAAGCAGCGATGGAACATGATGGAACTGAGAGAACCACCGTTCTAAGCTCTTCAGTAGCAAGAAGCTACTAGTAGCTCCTGGCATCATTACTAGTAACAAGAAGCTACGAACCTAAAAGGGCATGGCTACGAACGGAGCAAGAAGCTCAGCCATCCTTTTCGTCGCTTTTGCCGCCCTGCGCGGCCGCAGCCCCCGTCCATGGAGCTCCAGCGGAGTGGCGTCCTGGTCCCAGGAGCCCGGTCGGAGCCGGTTCACCGACTGGGCGGCCTTGGGCGGGAGAAAGGAGCTCAAAAAGGTTTCGGGGCATGTCTTTTCGGCGTTTCTTTTTCTTCTCCGGGAGGCATGGTGTGAAGCAGCCCAAACTGGGTGGGAGCTTTTGGAAGTGGACATGAGGATTGATCCTCAGTTGCTCCTCAGTCCTGATGAGGAAGAGACATGTTTTCCTCCCCGGCGCGGCGCGGACGCCGTGAGAGTATGGCGAGGGGCTGGGCGGTGTGGACCGTCTCAGCTTTCTGACAGCTCCTAGAAGAACCTGATGTATCGACTGTCCCAGTCAGGTACTTCAGGTGAGGTATCCGGAGGTAGGGTCCAAAAAGGCCTCACCTCTGTTGGGAGGAGGCCACACCTGGCAGGACTCGACCAGCCACGTGCTGTGCTGGCCTGGAGGCATCTGGTCGTCGGCCGACTTAGTGGCCACTCCGGACTTGTTGATGGCAAACGGGTGCGCAGACACAGCAGACACGGTGCATGCGAGTGTGTTTTGTTTCAGATCCCTTAGTTGACCTTCTGTAACTTATGAAGGAATCTCTATACATGGAATCTCTGTTTCATTCCATTTGAAGTGCGGTGGGTCGAGGGTGCATCTAGGACTCTAGGCCTAGGCTTTCATGTGTTCATGGTTTGTTCCTTCTCTCCGATGGTCCACCACGGAGAGTTGAGGCTTTGAGGGGTGCTCAGATCTGCCAAGATGTTTGAGGATCAATGATGGTGATCCATGATTGTGGATGTTTGAGGTAACTAGATGTCCCAGTCCTTGGTGTCCAGCTCTGTGTTTTCTGCCGGTGCGACTGGACTCCTGGGGCCCAGCTTGGTAGCACAGAGGCCCGGCTCTTCCGGTCATGGGCTACATGGCTGACATATGCTGACATGGCTGATAGCTTTTCTCTTTGGGAGGAGTGATTGGAAGCGCTTGTTGCTTTTTTTAAAGGACATTTTGTAGGTTCCACCGCTTGGACCCCCTGTCCCCAGGCCAAGTGTTCTGCCAATTCCGCTCTGCTGCAAAGACCTGCTACGCCAGGCCAGTGCCCCTGAAGCCCAAAGCGGCACCATTCGCCCAAGTTCGTGGTGCTCGCGCTGCTTGTGGCGCGTACGCGTTGTGCGCCGCTGTTCTGCCGGCGGTGAGCCGTGGCGCGCAAGCAGTAGCTCAGCTCAAAGGCTCTGGCGGTAAGTGATTGCTAACGGGGGAATTTTTACCGTCTGAGTGAATCCTCTGTTGGCGAAGAGGAAACTGTGGACGGACACCATTTTATGATACCAAGACTGATACGACACCGGTCAGATGTGCACCTCATGCTGTAGGAATTCGTCCATGACCAATCGTGGGCATGCCTCCTTCCAAGTACCAACCAGCGGACCTCGGACCAGTCAAGTCTGATTTCTTCTAAGAACATCCCTAGCCCTAGCCTTTCAAATATTAAATAACAAAATGGCACAAAATTGTTCTTTGGTAAAGACGATTGGAAGAATGGCTGTTGCAATCCCCAGTGCCTTTGAGTAGCAAGGCCCCTTTTGAACATGATTGAATCAGAATCCGTGTAATCGTCCAAGTATTTCTGGAAAAGGGTTCAAAAAGCATTGAAAAGCGGTCGGAGCACCGCCATTCATGAGGTGTACAAAGTCACGGTTTTTAGGCCATCAACCTTCAATATTCAGATGTCATGGTCCCAGTAACTTCACCAACTCAAGTTTTAGCGTCCAACCCCTTCGTTTAGCGTCGAACCTACTCAACTTGCGTCCACTGCTCATCATTCTTTCCATTTGTCCTGCGTATAGATTAGGATCAATGACAACATTTCCTCACCTAGTGAAGGATTCATGTGGCTCTTGCGCCTTGAAACCTGCCGCCTCCGGCCCCAGGCGTGGCGCTCGGGCACGCGAAAGAAGCCGCGGCGGAGGGTCGTCTCCCTTGGCGCCTCGGGCACCGGCACCAGCGCGGCAGTGCGGGAGAGAGCTGCAGAGGTGGCGGAAGGAACTGCAGGCCACTCGGGGTGGGAGATTGGGCGGAAGGAACTCCAAGTGGCTCAGGGTCCGTTTTGGAGTGGACTCAGTGAGCCGCAAGACACTGAATGTCCAAAGGTTTTTCCGAAGACCCAAACGCATCAAAGGGGTGGTCCACCAAATGACGAGGATCTTGCAACTTGCACCTGCAGAAGTGACCATGGTGGCCATATTGGAACTTTAGACCTGCAGTTTTTAGACCTGGTGGTGCCGAAGAAGGTGAACAGAGCCTGCACGACGCACCAGGTTGATCGAGGTGGCTACGAACCCCGGCCTCGAACCGCCCCGGGCTCCGCGCGCCCGCGCGGCTCGTCCGGACGGCTCGGGTCAAGTCGGACCGATGGGGCGGAGGGAGTTCTTTCAAGATCCATCCCCAGGTGCTTGGGACTGGAAGATGTCATTGACCCCTCTGGCACCACACCTGGCCTGATCGGTCAATATGCCAGTGCAGTGATAGTGTCATGGAGATTGGGTAAGCCATCCTCCTCCAACGCCGATGGTTCGGATCGCGGTGGTTTGGGCAGGTTCGCTGCTGGTGCTGTGCGGGCCGAGTGGGGTGGGCAAGAGCACGCTTTGCAAGCGGCTCTTGAGCACCTTGGCCGCGAAACCAAGGGACGCGGCCAAGGCGCTGCAGGGCAAGCAGAATCAAGCAGGAACTTCAGACCCCAAGCAACTCCAAAGGCTGCGATGGACTCAAGGAACCCAGCTTTTGAGGGGCAATTAGGCATGGACAGCCCTCATGCCACGGGCTGTCCAATTGATGCTGCATGGATAATTGCTTGGGTCCTTTGGATGGATTCGAATCCAATCGCTGCATGGGCGACTCCTTCCTACCCAAGCAGTCAGATAAGGACAATATGAACATAATGAACCCAGAGTGCACGAAGCCCAATCTAAGACTGGAAACAGCCGCATGAATGAGTCCAGATGAACTTGGCTGTAGCATCCCAGAGTACCTTTTGAACAGTGCTTGATTGGGATGTGTTTTGGGGGTAGGTGACCGGTAGGCGAGGATAGGTGAGGTATCATCACTACCGGTACCCCTAGGCTGCATGTTTGTTGAAGGCCATTGGTGTCAATGATTTCCACATGTTTCCTCCAAAAAAGAGGTGAGAATGGGTTGACTGGAACCGGACACGGGCACAAAAAAACACGAGCCAAAGAAAGCATCCTTCAATCTAGGGCTGACTCCAACAGAGGTTAAGTGACGCGAACTAGGACCCTACTGGGGTACCTATAGGATAGTCGAACTAGGGTTCTTCAACCCCTGCTGACTAGGGAAGGCCCATCAAGCTGCATCGTTCATTCCAGAACGCTCTTCGACCCGGACCGGACGGCTGGTCTGGACCGGTGCCCCGGTGCGAACAGACGACCTCCGGACCAGTTGAGGTCATCCGGACTTGGGATCTTGCTTCGGCCTCGTGGTCTCACATACCACCAGGCCGCGGGGGAACCCGCGGGGGAACCCGCGCGGGGGAACCCGCGGGGAGCCGCGTGGGGGGAGTGACGGGTGTTGGGTGTCGGGTGTCGCAGGTTGATGGGTTTTCACGTGGACTCAGAGGAAGTGTGGTGGAGACACTTCCTCGAGTTGTGGCATGACCTTTTTTGGGGGTCCCGGGTGCTGACTGGGTGACATCCCTTCTATTTCTCCCGGTGTTCCGTTTGAAATCCCACAATCCAACCAAATATACATAAATATACATCCCTCTTTAGGCGGTCCTGTAAAGTATACGTCGTTAAAAGGGTCGTCCATGGATGTATATACATGTAATGGCCATGCCGCAAGCGTTTGTGGGGGGTTTTGTGGGGAACATTTCCAGCTGCGGGCCATTGGTGGGTCCAGTTCGTTCTGCTTGGCTCGCGAGACCACCCCACCGCATGTTCTCTTTGAAATAATCTTCATGCCTGGTACTCAAGGGGTGGTTAATGGACACCCCGAGTCACAGCCAGGGGGCTATAAATAGACACAGACTTGGAGGGTCCTGGTACCTCACGTGATTTCTTTACTTGGGGGGAAGCCGCGGGAAGCCGGCCTGATTTGCCTTTGAAGTTCTGCATCCTTGACGCAAGTGGGGAAAAGCAGCGAGGCGGAATTCCGGTAAATTCGTGGAGTGAGGCAGGAGGACTTGGAGCCTCCAAACCTACATAACAGTGTCTCCAAACACCTTCTGAGAAGGTACTTGATCCTATAGGGCTTGTAGGAGGTAGTGGGTCCAAAAGTGAGTGCAAGCAGTTCAAGTCCAAGCTTTCTCCAACGTCCCGTCTCTCAAATGGAAGATGAGGCTTGATTTGGTCCTCAGGGTTGGCTGAAGCCACACACAAAATGGGATGCGAAGCTTTGGACGCTCGTTGTGAGGGGTTAAGCCGACGACGGACTTTGCGTGAAACCCGCCGCAGAGCTTGTCCGCTGTAGCGATTGAAGCTCGAGCCTGCCCAGCTTAGCGTGAAAAACCGCTCTGACTCGTGTTTTGCGTCCTTCGAAGTCATTGCAGACCCAGCATGACTGACAAGCGCGTAGACCCAGCGACAGGACACCTGTGGAATTCTCGCACAAGGGAGTTGACATGTGGGGGCTAGGGCAAGGAGAAGGTAACCCCATGCTGTGCATACTTAGTTACTTAGTTAGGGAGGCCTTTCTTGGTGTCAAACAGTGTGCACCACAACTCATGAGTTTTTGAGGCTTTCTTTGTGAGAACACCAACTCGTTGCTCCTGTTTTAGAGGGGCTTTGTAACTTGTATATATAGCTCCGGCCTTGTAGCAGCAGGCCTTCGAACCTAGACCTAAATCAAGGCCTTAGAGGGGGTTTGGGTCTTTTTCAGCACTGATTTTCCTCTTGACCTGTTCCGCACTGAGTGAAAAAGGGGGTGTTTGGCTCTCCTGCTGCAACGAAGAGCCGGTCACGTACAACGAGCGTCTTCACCGGTCTTCTTCACTGCCTCCGTCGCACGGAGTCCGCACTGTGCCACCGGGGCGAGGAGAGGCAGTCACGTACAACGAGCTGGTGGCGACCTACAAGAGGACCTACGAAAGGCATCGCGTGTTCAATCACCTAGGCAAGTGCAAACTGGACATGACAATTGAGCAACTCTAAAAACCTTGCTGAAGATGTGTTTATATGACCTAGGGAGTTACTGCAGGTTTTCAGAGCAGCTCATGTTCTTTCAGGACCTACAAAAGGCGTGAGATCGAAGAGTCCCTTGGATCGTGAGATCGCCGATCGCGAACCTGGGCGATCCGTGGGGGGTGGCTAGCACTCAACCAGTCTGACAGTCCCACGTCCAGGATTCGATGTTTTTCGCAGCTATTCTACGGCCTACATTCGTGGTGAAAAGACCATGGAGCAACACCCAAAGGCTCCATGGGACTGTCATATATGCCTACTACATTGACCCCTCTGGCACCACCCCAATGTAAATATGCCACACATGGAGTGTTTGGGAAAGAGAGCTCATTCTCAAGTTGGACAGTGATGAGTGTCACCAGGTGGTTGTCATACATTTGCCGTCCCGATCGGGAAACCTGGACCGCCTGGACATGCGAGCCCCGGGCCGCCGAAGCAGTGACGTTCTAGATGTGGAGTCTGGGATCCTTCAAGCTGCGTGTGGTGAAACCACACGGTGGTTTTCCTCAGCGATCAAAGCTCGCCAGAGTTCCTCCAGTTGAAGCCCCAGGTAGTCACGGGTCATGTAGATCGACTCGTCATTTAACAAAACCCCTCATATGACTCAGGGCAGCAAGGCCAGTGGCACCTAAAGATCCACTGTTTCCCCTTCCAGAAGTCGGACGTCTAGGGAGTCTAGGGCAGCAGAGGCCGAGCTGCACACTTTCGCTTGGACTTGGTGGGATGTAGCACCGAACGCACGATCTCACAGTACCCGGCACCCCACCTACTTGCCAGATGTTCTGTGTTTTGCCACTGGTATCGGAGTTGCACCATCTGCTGATGCAGATACACCAAAGGGCACCTTTGTTCATGAAAAAATCTCACATAGCAGGTAGCATGGTAGGTACAACTCCCAGTCACGTCGAACAGGCTTTCCAATCCAAATGGGCTGGCCCATGCAATACCTCTGCAGCAGCCGAGGTATTGGGAGACTTGCAAGCCCGCCAAGAAGAAGAAGGCGGCAGCCAAGTCGGAGCCAAAGCCCAAGGCGAAAGCCGGCGCGAAAGCCAAGCCGGAGCCAAAGGCCAAGGCGCGGCCCGCGCCCACTGAAAGAAGGGAGTTTCTGCGGTCAGGGTTTGGATGCCTAGACAGGAAAAGTGGAGCACATGGAAATTGCCGCCCCTCTTAACCAGAACTGGTGGAAAAAAGTTACAGTCTTTTTTTCCATGGAAACACAGGAAGGCTGGGTGGTTTTCTGCCAACTCTTTCCGCACTTCACAGGTTCGCCACATTTCACCACTCAATCTCTGGAAGCGGAAGCATGAACATGCATGAACTATATATACTTGTATCAATACTGTGAAGCCCCATCCATGATATGCATACCATCATCCAATGGTGCCCAATGGAGGTTCAGTCTAGCAGTGGGCTGGGTAGTCTATTGGACACGCAGAGTGGCAAACAGCATAAGTTTGGACTCTCAATCTGACCCTCCGTTCCTTAGATGGCTATGCTATATGATGCTATCAAGCTCGCCAGTCGGGCGGTCTTTCCTGGTTGTTCTCCCTGGCTGTGGAGAACTCCTGGAGTTCCCTATGCCACTTCCATATCACTCCCATAGAATATACCTAGATCTTCAGTCCAGCACTTTTACGGGGTCCGGCAGTTTTTCCAAGTCACTTTATGTGGATTCTCAAGGCTTTGCATTCTTTGTGGTCCGCATTTCTTTGAGGTAAATCCACTACTGACGAATAACTTTGCTTGAAATTGTGCTCGTTTGCCTGTTCCACTGCTTTCTCATTCCACCGGTTTCAGCAGTGGTTCACACTGGCTCAATCAGATCCGTTTAGGTGATCTTCTATAAATGAATTCGATACAGTGCGATGTACGTGTACCTAAGCTGAAAGAACATAGGCGATAATGTATTCCCGTTGTTTCAGGATGTCGGGGGGCTGGGGAATAGATAGTTTTAGCTATGCAGGTTTGCAGAGCCGGACGAGAATTGGGTTGTGGAAAGTGTGTTGTTCAGAATCTTTTGTTTGCAGAGGTCGAGGTCCTGACGCAAACTGAAAAATCCTGGAGAGAAACCCACTTTGTAAAGGATCTTCAGGGACACGGTTGCAGAGAAAGAGGGGTTCCTAGACACATACTCCTTGGCTTGTTTTTGGACGTCTTTGCTTGGGCACAGGTTGGCTTGTATTTTGTGAAGGTTCTGCTCTTAGGCATTTCGGAAGATGGGCGAGGGCAATGGGAAGGCTCCAGCGATTGGGTTGTGGAATGAGGGTGTTCCAGAAAAACTACTCGTGGCGCAAAGGCGGGTTGTTTGTGTATGATCTAACCTTTCATCATCTCTAGGCTCATCTAGCTTGAGCCGGGTGTCTTCCAAATAGCAAGTGGGTGTTTGATTTGGAATAGAACCTTGTTGTCAAGTTTCTTGCTGGCTCCGTTAAAAGCATGTAACACAGCCATGTAGTTTATTTGGTCCTGCTTGGGAGCAAAGAGCTCTAAGAATGAGGCAACATCCACATGCGCCTGGTACACTCAAGACAGACCTATATATACAGTCATGGAACTTCAAGAATTTAGATTTCTTCGTAGTGGGCAGCCATGCCAGCGTGGAGATATGATGATGATGGAGACGTTACGTGTGAAGAGTCTGCAGAGACCATCTCCTTCCTCACAACCACAAACATAATCCACCGCTTCTGGCGCCACAGCCAAGCACCACTATTTCAAAAGTTTTGCGCCACATTTTGATAGAGCTTTCGCTTCAAGATTTTTAAAGCACTTGGATGGAGAACGTGGACCTGTTGGAGCTGCAAAAAGAAAGGCTTGACTTTGACCGGGACGTTGCAACTTCAATAGGTCCAACTCGTACTTCACACTATTTGCCAGATCTTTCTCGACCCTCTGCGGAGTCATGTGTTGATGTAGGTCTGTGCAGCCCCGAGGATTGCCTGAGCCAGCTGGAAGCACCAACCACTGCGCTTATATGCTGATTGCTCAATATGCCCAGCTTGGACGTGAAACTTTCTCGGCTTGACATTTACCTTGTATTGGTGCTCAGGAGCGGAGGCTCAACGATCTCGGATTGGAAGATTATAATTGGAGCAGTCGGATGCAAACACCTGAAGCTTGTAGGTGCAATGTGCGCCCGAAGCTTCAGTGCCTTGCGCCCGGCCAAGCTCGATCAACGGGGCCTTGCAGAAATGAATGAATTGGAGACGGAAAACCCGTCACAATTTTGCCAGCCAAATTGATTTGGCCGGGAAAACCCGTCACGTTTCAGACCGGGGCCCCAGCCCCAAAATGTGATGGGTTTTTCAAAAAACCCATCGCAATTAAATAAGGAAAACGAAAACCCGTCAAACTTTCCAGCTCATCCCCAACTTCAAAAAGTGATGGGTTTTTCCAAAACCTATATGGAATTGTGATGGGTTTTTTAAAAAACCCATCGCTTTTCTGGGGCCAGCCGAGCTTCCAGATTGTGATGGGTTTTCTGAGCAAAACCACTCAGCCAAATGGATTTGGTTATTTGGCCGGGAAAACCCGTCACAATTTGACTAGCCAAATCCATTTGGCCAGGAAAACCCGTCAAAATATAGCCAGCCAAATCTTTTTGGCCAGGAAAACCTCGAACACTTGGTATACCTAGGGTCCAACCGCTTTGCACTTGGAGTAATGAGGTGTTGCAAAACCTGTTTGGCATAAAGGACTTGTGACGATTTTACTGTTAAATTGTGCTGGTTCAGTAAGGACACCTCAGTTTCCAACAAAGACCAAAGCAGAAGGGCCGGGGCTTTGAGCTGGGTGCGCTTAACCTTGGTAGGCTATTTGACTGCCAGCTAGCTGGCAGCCGGTGTGCCCGTTTACTGGCAGCCACAACCTGTTTGAGTTTGTGGTGTGTGCTTCTTGAAGCTTTAAGCTTCTGGAGGGCTTTAGGACGAGGTGAGGGTTGTTCGAGTAAAACGGTCGCGTCCGTTGAAGGTTGCCTTGAAGCTTCGTGATTCTTAGAGCCGCGGCTTGTTGAGGCGATGTGGTAGCGGGGGGACAATATCGCGTCACATGGACGATCAAAGTGAAAAATCGCATAAGCGAAGATTCAACCTTTTGACCTGCTGGCTTGGTTGCAATGTGCGCATGGAGCCTGGTAATTGAACTTGGTGCTATTTGCTATCATTATGGTTTTGAATGGGAGTGCTGATTGTTTGCAACTTGCAGCAAAATTTCTGCGAGTCCGTGGAAAAGCTGCCAGCTTGTGCTTTGGAGTTTACCGGACGGGTAGAAATTTGGACACCCACTCGCTATTTGGAGGACACCCGGTTCAGGCTAGATGAGCCTCTCTGTTTTTCAAAACCTTGGATCCGGATGTTTTTTCAGGTTCTCGGCTTTTTTTTGAATCCGGCGGAAAATTCTGCCGGATTGAAGTCCGGCACTTTTTTAGCCTAAAGGAGGAACCATACGTTGCATGTCGGCTAGAGAGGAAGAGATTGAGGATGGGACCTCCAGGGAACAGATTGTTTACACAAGGTGTCAGTGAGAGGCTCATCCATATGCCAATCCCGCAAATCTTGCCATTCGCTTGTGAGCAAGCAAATTTCATTGGGAGTTCCATGAATACCCAAGACTTTTCGAAGAAAGACGATTTGACGTACACTCCAGATGCCCTCACTCTGAATGCTCAGACCAAGAATTTGGACATCGCGACACAGTTGGGTTGTTTGCCCAAGGTGCCGCAATCTATGTTTTATCACAAGATTGCGACAGCGGCCGGTGTCAATCAAGCTGCGGTGGGTGGTTTCACTGCTTATCGTTACAGGGTGAAGCAAGGAGTGGCACCTACACATTCTGGCTCAGGAGATGATTTGTTGAACATTGGACCTATCAACATCGTGTGTCCAGTTTGTTTCGCGAACAATGCAAATCGGGTGACAGCACCTGCAGGGAACATTGTTCCTGCTTATGTCATTCGCAACATGCTACCTGCCACCTGACTTTGACGATCTCGTCTGGGCATCTGGCATGGTGTACGAGCTTCAGATTCCAGCGTCGCTGGAGTTTGTTGTCCAGTGCCCGCTCAATCTAGTTCAAGTCAAGATTACTGGGCAAGGGCAAGCTCGATTGAGCTTATATGAGAGAGTTGAAACACAGGTAGCCAAGGCCCCGTGAGCTGTTCTAGTTGGTACCCAGCTAGGCAGCTTTTAGCAAGATACCTTAGCCCGGGGAGGCCCTTTCATATTGGGCGGCCGCGGGCGTACTTTTTGATCGTGGTCCTCTTATTTTCGCTTCGTAGTGATCCTGAAGGAAGCTCCTTGGCACCGCAATCGCAGGAGAAGGCGGAAGCGGGCCAGAGCTTTGTTGAGGTTGGAGAGAATACAAAACTTTGCGAAGAACCTGTTGAAGAGAGCGTGTAACTGCAGCCAGATTCTCGAAGGTCATCACGGGTCAACTCCGCCTCAGACGAGATCCATGACGACTTGGCAGTGCCGGTTTTGCTGGTGCGAGATGGATATGGCGACTCTTTATTGCTACAAATGTAAGAGATGGTGGCAAACGGCAATTCAGAAGTCGAAATCCAGATCCGAAAGAAGCAAGAGGACAAGACCAAGAAGAGTGCAGAGCAGGAGGAATCCATGCGCAGGATTCCTTTTTCTGGAAGAAGGGTCAAGCTGAAGAATTCTCCTGGAGTCCCATGGGTGAAGACAACGCCGGCCTTGCGGATGCCACCAGTCAACGAGGAGGAAGGCAACGACCTACAGCCAGAACTACCGCAGCCACCGGCGGCTCCTTCATTTGCGCCAGAAATGAAGGAGAAGATCGAAGAGCTCAAGAGAACCATGGGATCCGGTTTTATCAAGGAACTGGAAGACATCATTATGGCTGCGGCTACTGCTGCACCCAGTCAGCCAGTGCAGAGCAAGCCTATAATTACGCATGGAGATGTAAACAAAGTTGCTCAGGCACGCAAACAGCTCGAGAAGGCCAAGTCCGACCTTCGCGAAATAGACGAGGAGTGGAAGTCTTTTGCGCAAGGGTTGCAAACTGCCTACGAGAGAGAGCAAGCGGATTACAAGGTGCTGAGAAAAAGTGCTCTAGAGGAAGTTCATGCCAGACTGGCAAAGCTCAAGGAGCTACTGGAGGCGATCAAACAATCTGCCCTGTTGCATGGACGACGAAGATTTCGTACCGGCAGAGGTGGATGTTTATATCAATTGCCAGAAGCGGAAGACCTGGAAGTGCCTCCAGATGGAGAGGAATTGATTCAAGCAATGGAGGATTCCAACGCCTTCCATCAGGCCAAGGTTTTCGGGAAGTTCTCTGCTTCGCCAGTGAGAAAAGCAGAAGTCCAGGATGGCAGCAGATCCAAGAAGCTTCGAGCATCAAATTCTCAGCAACTGGATCAGTCAGCCTCGGCAGAGGGTGCGAAATGAGCCATAGCTTGGTTAGCTGCGGTTGTAAAGAACAAAGTCGAATCGATGCTTTCCTGCACATGGCGCCAATTAAGGCTGACAGTGCATTTGTTCGTATCGCCCCTTTTTTCGTCGCCCAAGCCTGAGTTACCAATCAGAGATTGCCATTCGGCAGTCGTCGGAATGTCATTTAGATGGCTCATTTGTCAGCCGATCTTTTGGAGTTAATCTGAGGAATCTTGATGTTCATGAATCGTCTAGCCAGGCTATTTTCCCAGTTGGCAGCAGTCAATGCCAGGCCCATGTCATAGGTTCAGGTGAACACAACAGGTCACAAGCCGACGCCCGCGCTTGCTGCCAGCATGATCCGCGCAAATCTAACGGCTGTGACCCATGATCACGTTGCCCCGATTGCGGCTGCGATCGCTGGAATGGCAAACAACGACCGGCAGAAGACCATTGAGCTGTCGCTCCAGTTCTCGCCCACCATCTCCGAGGTCGTGACAACAGGCCAGTTCTCAGACGGGCAGACGGCCATGCTTGGTGCCGCTGCTCAGCCGTTGTCTGAGCTGAACGAGCTGATCAAGTCCGGCCGAGCAACGGCCGGCGCGCTGACAGATGACGTCACGCTCGCGGCGTACGTGCACCACTGACCACGTTTCTTGTGATCTTTTCGGCGCGCGCCCCGATTGGCACCGGGCATGAGGTTCCAGCTTCCCTTTGACAAACACGCGCGCAGTGAAGAGCTCAGCAAATTGCATTCGGCTTGGTGTCTTGGAAGCACAATTGCTGCACGGAAGTGTCAGAGACGAGAGAAGTTAGTTAGAGTAGGAAGTGCTCGTCTTCGGTCCAACCCGATTACCATGGTCAGTAGACAGCCCGCTAGTGCATGACCTTCCAGACCGAGAGCCTTGCTACAGTAGGCTCAGTATGCGCGAAGGGAAAAAGGAAAGGAGGATCCAGGTATAGGTATATACCGATATGCCCAGTATAAAATAGTATATACCATGGTCTATAAACCTTCCATCGTGGAGGTACCGTTTCAGGAGGTACTTATCAATTTCGTTGACTCCACCCTCTGGCGGTCATGAGGCGAAGGACGGCAAGAAAGATGAGAAGCCCAAGGCGAAGGCCAAGGCACGGAAACCGGTTTTCGGGGCTTGAAGTGGAAAACCGCCCGTGTCACCTGGAACATACATAGGGGGTTGCCATCAAAAAGTGATCATGCCAGCCTTTTCACCTAAGTCCGCGGAGGGCTTTAAGACCCTGGCGGGGTGCAGAGCCCTCAAGCGGGCTGGTCCTGTCCGGCCGCTCTACGCGCTTTTTCATGTCCGAAGGAAGCTTTGCCTGTAACCTCCCAAAACTATAGGCTTCGGCCGAAACCACCCGAAGGGTGGCTATTAGATGGGAAATAGATCGATATAGTCAGCAGGGGGTTCTATAAACCATCCGAACTGGGTGGTACCTCCGGTAGATTTTCATCTAATTTCCCTTGAGTCAATTCTGGCAGATGTCGGTCTACAGGTCAGAACTTCGGGGTGAAAACGGGTTCCCAGTCCCTGTCCTTTAACCAGCTTTGCCGGTTAGACGTTTCCATGTTTGGGGCGAGACACAGAGTAACTGTTCACAGCCCCAACCATCCATGGAACTCCATATATTTGGATCCTCCATGGCAGTCAAAGCCTCCATGGAGGATTACTTGGGGTCGTGTCCCTCAAAGGCTTGGCCTCATGGGGTATTTTTTGGGGGGGCGCAGCCGGGGACCCACTCTCCACGGCCGCACACGGCGAAGCGTTTGAGAAGTGGAGATCGTGGGTCTTTGCGGAAGGAACCGCCTCTTGATTTGAGGTCTCTGCATGTCAGGAAGTCTGAGGGTCTTTTTTGGAACCGTCTGCAGTACCCATACACGACTAATGGGACTGCCATATATGCCGATCAAGCCAGACCCCCCTGGCACCACCCCAACTGGTCGGCAGTCCTATGGCAGTCCCAGACACGTCGTGTATGGGGTAGTAGATCCATGTTGATCCATGCCCACCCCGCGATAGAAGCGTGCCCGTGCACGAGGCTGCGCCCAAGCCTGAGCCAAAGGGAAAGATGGACGACAAGGCCTCAGTTGAAAGTGAGATCTTCTGAGTATGCAGATGTATGCAGTATGAGTGAATACTTCATGGATACCCATCAGTCCAAAGATGTTCATGAGGTGTTCATCTCCCAACCCCCCCATGGCGCGATGGCGAGATGGGGCAGCATGTCATCGGAGAGTTCTGCAGCATGGCATCGGCAGCTGTTTGCAAGCTGTAGATTTCAAAGGCATAATCGAACTGGTCCACTGCTCCAGCTCTGAGGTTCATCCCGTGTTTTTGGGTTTGTCGCTTCCCTGATCGTTTCTTTCATGCTTCTTCTGTTCATTTTGTCCTCGGTCCCAGGTTTTATTCCTTATACATATATTATATGACCCTACTGAGTGACCCTATATTGCTAACCTTCGCACGCGAAAACTCACGCCGCGTGCTTTCAGGTGAGCGTCGGCAAGGATGGCGGCGCCTCGGCCCTGGCGAAGTTGCGGAGCTTCAGCGGCTGCGTGCTGGCGGAGTATGTGGCCTGCATCGCAGAACGACCGACCATGACCGACCGCCCCGAGGGTGTTTCCGATCTCCGGCGTTTTGGGGCGGATCAAGGGGCCGCGTGCTCAGCCGCGTTGTGAGCGGCTGACGGAAGTCAGCACCGAAATCACTCATCACTCATCACATGCTTGGAGCTACCTGCCAGACACATTTTGGGTTCCTTTCTGAGTTGGCCAATCTCACCTGAGGCGGACTGGTGCACCCACCACCTGCGCCCAGTACGGTACGCGCGGGGTGTTCAATGGAGATCCATCCCGACAATACCCTCCCTGCAACAATCATGGAAGCGGACAACCCCTCTTGGTAGAGGAAAATCGTCTTCCTTTCGGGGCCACTGTCCACTTCCATGAATCATTGTTTCAGGGAGTGTCACCTGTTCACAAGGTGACTTGGAGCCTCCTACATCAGTGGATCCAGGCATTTTTGCGGGCTTCCCAGGTGACCCCTAACCCGTCAGATGCTCAAATCATCGAGGTCTGGTTGGACGCGGATGGCGTGACACGATCAAAGACCATGACGATGACAGCACGGCCCTTGAAGGTGCATTCCGAGTGCAGGGAGGACGGGAGAAAGGTGCCAGCAAGGTCGGGGCGGCCCCATCGTTTGGGCAGGAATTGAGGGTTGATAACATAACAACGTCATATGATTATGTCATCACGATCATACCAGGACCCTCCTGTCGGGGTGTCCAATGAACTACTGTACCCCACACTACCGCACTAGGCTTCCAGACAGGGCACCCCGACAGGAGGGTCCTGGTATATATAGGATGTTTTTTGGGGTTGTCGGGGAGGTCGAAACTTCTCGCAACATCTAAGCCCTCCACAAAGCCAAGGAGGTGCAGCTTATGGGTCTGGGGAACATGGACTGGGTCGACCGTCAACCGCCCTCTCGCCCTCTCCGTTCGGTGGCCGAGCTTCGGGTGCTTCAACACCTGCCGTTGCGGTGGAGAAGGTCCCGACCGCCTTTCCGGAGGGTGAATTTGCTGGAGTTCAATTCCCATAGACTCCATGTATGCCATATATGCCTACATTGGCCCCCCCAAACCACCCCAATGTAGGCATATATGGCATACATGGAGTCTATGGGATTGGGTTGAAGGCTGTGAATGTCAGATGGAGTCGGTCAAACTCCGATCCCTCACGTGTTTCTCCAAGCGGACATGCATCCTGCAACTCGCAACAACACCCGGGTTCTCATATGGCTGTGGGTTTGCAACCGGGACACCCTGGTTGACCACCGAGAAGGAATCAAACTACTTAGGGAGGTTGGCCTAGGGCAGGGACCCGCTAGGATGACATTCCCAGACACACCGTGGGACTGGGACTGCCGATTCGGGCTGCCGAGAAACGGGCGTTCGGGGTGGTTGATTTGGGGTCCATGTATGCAATTATGCCATGCCAACCCCATGGAGTGTTGGGGATGACTTTCAACCTTTTTCCACTTGTTCAGCCCAGGAAAGGGCGGAACGGTCGGCCGTGACCAAAACCGGTATGTTTGGCCCTGGCTGGGCAGACAGGGGGAGAGAGAGAGAGAGAGAGAAGGCGCCGGCGGTCGGTCTCCCTATGAATGCTCAATGCCCCAGACACTTACATTGGAGTGGTTTTCTTCTGTTATTCAAAAATCTGCTCAATGTGGTTGAGCTACAGCCTATAGCTTTTGCTCAGGAGGGAGCGGATGAGGCTTTTACCCAGGGGCCCTCCAGTTCTGACCCGAACCCAAAAAGCCAGGCCCACTTGGAGCGACCAAGTTTGCCAAGCCCAGTGGATAGTGTACTCAGACACGACCCGGACCTGGGACTGCCGGACTGCCGTTTCGAAACGGGCGTTTGTCTGGGACGACCAGGCCCATGGATCGGCAGTTCGATGCCAGTCCCATCGGGTGGTGTTAGACCGGCTGAGCGGTTCGAGCGGGAGCTCGAGTGGAGGGCGGCGGGAGCGAGCTCGGCGAGCTCGGCGGAGGTCAGCGATTTGAAGGTGTGGAACTACGACGGCAGCAGCACGGGACAGGCGGACGGCCACAACTCGGAGGCGCGGTTGGGTGGGGTCCACCCACGCACGCGAGCTGGGCGAGCGCGGGGGGAGGTGGGCGAAGGCGGATGAAGTCAATGTCAAGTCATCCTCAGGAATTTCGCAACTTGGGCCCAGCTTGGGGTGACTGGTGAACATGAACAGCCCGGCCTTCTTGGCGTTTTTGTGAGATGGCTCAGTGATGAGTCATACTCGCCAAAGAGAGAAAGAGGGGTTGGTCTTCTTGGTTGCTATGACTTTTGGGAGGTATTGTGAAATTTTCGGTCCCCATGTGAGCCCCATTTATACAACCCGGCCCATTCTTGACCTGTTTAACTTGGAAGGGCCGTCCGCTTTGCCTTGAAGCATCAACACTTTGAAAACACATTGATTTTGGGCATCCCCACCAAGGCCTGACGTGGCGTGAGTAGTTCATAGTAGTTTCGGAAAAACACAACGCTTCGACCGTATTGAGATTTATCGATTGCTGATGTACGTCATGCGCACCATAGGATTAAGTATATATAAGCTCCCCCATCTCCCCCCCATCAGCTCGAGCCCCCAATACATCATTGACCCAGCTAAAGCTCCTGTGACCGTAGCAGTGCTGGATGGACCAGATGGACCTTCGCCATCCGATTCCAGCCGATCCGACCCTCCGGTGACCGCCAGGTACTTTTGAAGCCGCGGGCGATTTTCAACGACCCGCCCCTGGGATGTGGTTGATGCTGATCGGGAGAGCAGAGGAGCGGATTGGGAGAGCAGAGGAGCCCGGCCTAATTCGTTGACATGGAGCGAGCCTGGTGTTGGAGTTCCCATACTACGGCCCATGGTTCAGATGATCTTCCAAGTAATGTAGACCCTTGATTCATTTGGATTGAAAAGCCTCTTCAGGCTTGGGGGGGTGAACGTGGGTGAACTATAATCAAGAGAGTAATCAAGAGTCTACATTCGGATGCTTCCCAGTAGCCAAGCCTTCGCCTCCGGTGGCGCTGGTGCAGGGCCTGCCCGGGCGCAGAGTCAGCACTCAACGGGTTTTGCCAAACAACCAGGACGCCCGTTGAGGGGATTCTATTGATAGCCCCTTAGAGGTTAAGGGGTGTCCATTAACCACCCCTGGTGGGTCCCGGTGCAAATGCTTTTACATCTTAATTCTATTAACAAATGAGGATTTTAGATGCATTTCGGCCACCAAGCCAGGTCAACATAGTTCTTCCATGTTCTTCCAAGAACCGGAACGGCAGACGAGAAAACCCTGAAACCAGGTGCGCGCGTGACGTTTCCACCTCACCTAGGTTCCGCGGCTACCCCCACGTCATGGTTTTGGCCGATGCCTGGAATGCCTGGGACGACCAGCCGGCGAAGAACAACACCCGCGCCAAGTGCGCCGAGACCATGGCGCCTTTCTTGCGCGCCGAAGAAGGGTCAGAAGGTCGGAGGGGAAGGGGTTGGGTGAGTGGTATATTTGGAATGTATTTACCTAGAACCCATTTGACCTCTGTTTTGATAGGAAAAGACCATATATGACCATATTTTGGGTGGTTGGTGCTCCAAAATAGAGGTCACTCAGGTTCTAGGTAGATGTATTTAGTGAGTGGAATATGAGTACGAACCAACCACAGCCTTCCAAAAGATCAGTCATGTGGGAAGTGAACACGTTTAAACTGTGGGGTTGACTTGTGTGTAAGGCCGGAGTCTTTGTGCAAGTCAGCTTTGGCGCAGATGACAGCCAGACCGGACGCCAGTCGTTCGCCGGTGAGGTCTTGGAACAGTCATGTCTAGCTGCCCAGAACCCCTGGCTGCTCTCAAAACCCGCTTTGTGCCCAACCTCTTTCGCCAGAAATGTTTCCCTTTCATCCCACCCAGACACGACCCATGGGACTGCGGACTGCCGATCAAGCCAGACCCCCCAAAACCACCCCAATAGTCCTACGGCAAGTCCCAGACGGGTCGTGTCGCCCTTTCATCCCTTCAACCGTGGCACCGAGGCACGCATCAAGCGCACCGCCATCGGTTATAATCCGCCCAAGCCACTGAAACGTGACTCATGGTGAAGAAGTGAAGGCGGCACTCCGGTGAAGTGACCTGAACTAGGACCCGTCACCACGGGGTACCGAACTAGGAGAGTCGAACGGTTCGGGTTCTGACCCACCTCTGGGCTGAGGACATGTACCGCTCCCTGGACCCTTGGTTCGGCATCGAGCAGGAGTACACCCTGATGAAGCCAGGCCAGAACGGCAGGGGCGCTCCGATGCCCGCGCGCATGGTGCTCCGATGCCGCGGCGGACCGGTCGAGTGGACCTCCCATTTCCTGTGGCTTTCCGGTGGGTGGTTGGATCCCAGACCAATTCGATGGTCACTCCCTGATGTTTGGGACGTGATTGGGACGTGGATGGCATAGGCCCCGAGTTCGGAAGACCATGAAATCCGAATACTGATCAGGTGGCTTCCCATCAGCTGAGGGCTTTCTTGCCCCTGCAGGCCTCCAACACACCACGCACCTTCCACGGCTTCCCCCCCCGCCGCGCGCGCCTCCACTGCGCCTCCCACGCCACTGCTACACCCACCGCGCAGGGAAGGTCGGGATGAAGCCTACGGTGCCTTTGGGCTTCAACGCCGACAACAGCGAGCCCGCACCCCAAGGGCCATACTATACCGGCGCCGGCTTTAACGTGGCCATCGGCAGGCGCGGAGTCGCAGGGGGTGCGGCATTGGCGGGGTTGGCGGAACTTTTGGGTGGGAAAATTGGGGTGACAGACCGACCTACTTGACTCTATACTTGATCCTACTTATTTATACTTGTCACTTGCCAGTCAAACAGTGAGCTGTCAGGAACTTCTTGGACTCGAGTCATCCAAAAAAGGTCAGACCATGTGTTAATTAGACATGGAGTTCCTGAACTCCTATAGGGATCTATAGGGTATGACTAGTGGTATGACTACTACTCAACACCTGTGCCGGTTAACCTTTAACTATAGCTCTTATCGAATTGAGGGACTTCCGGCCCGGGGCGTATAAACCAATGGTGCCTGGAAGCCTAGGGTTTCGTGATTTTCCGAGTTTCGGCGCGTGTTTCCTACGAACCTTCCGACGATCCATGGGACAAGCCCCTGTCATGCATTGTCATGCAGGCCGTGTGAGTGTGCATTTGAATAGACAGTTCCCCTGGCCCTGGCTGGGTAGACTATCTCCTGAACCTTCCAGAGAGTTGCCTGGGAGGCTTCCTATTTTACTACCGCACCCATATTTGCTCCACGCTGGATTTTTGGCGCACGGTACTTCGCACTTCAGTCCAATATCCTCGACTCCCCCAAAAGACTGCGCCTGGTCAGTCATTGACCTCGCTGTGAGGCCCGTGGCAGATGAGCACTACAAGATGTGCATGTTGGCGGGAGTGAAGATCTCAGGCATCAACGCGGAAGTGATGCCGGGACAGTGGCTCGGTCAGAGGAGTGGAGACCAGATATCGGCACTCTTACTCAAAGGATCCGGACCCTCGAACACCAGGTAAGGATCGGCTCAACCCCTGTGAAGGTGTCGGGTCCAAGGATCCTTATAGGGTACCAAACGGTGATGATTGGAGGGAAAATGCATGAGAAGCATTTCGGACCCAAAGGATGGTCAAGGGGTTTCGAGCCACTGCGACTGAAGGCATCTGAAGAGTATCTGAATACACAAGTCCAGCTTTGTACGTGAAGTGTGGCGGGTGGCCATAGGTATTGAAGTCCAACACCAGGCACTTCGTGTATGGAATCTATGCCTACAGATCCCATGTCAACCACCCCAACTGATCGGCAACTATGGCAGTCCCAGACAGGGCGTGCTTGGGCAAGTTGGTTGGCCTGTATGGTGCCATGGGGTTCCAATGAGAACACCAACCAAAAAGCGCTCCTCCAACCGGCTGAGGTGGGAGTTCCAGATCGGCCCCTGCCGCGGCATCGAGTGGCGCGGCAGCGGTTTGTATCGTTTGGGGGGCGGAGGCCCCGCCGCAGAAGCAGGTCAATTTCGGACCTCCGCCGGTGTGGCGGGGCGGAAGTCCTTTCGGGGGAGTTTTGGCCATCCGCCACACACAGACTTTGAACATCTTCGGACATAAGCAGGTGGAAAAAGGAGTCTGTCCCAGGGACACTGAGGGAAGCCTGTTGCAAGAGAGCGAAGAAGGGACCAAAAGGTCCGGAATCATGCCAAGAACGTCTAGCGGTTGGATCGTTTGATAGTGTAGATCCACAGGCTCTGCTGCCCTGAGCTGCCCTTTTTCGCTGCCCCAGCTGAGGATGGGAGATCACTTGACCATCGCACGCTACATCATGTTGCGCGTGACCGAGAAGCACGACTGCGTGTGCTCCTTCGCCGCTTGGAACTCGACTTCCGGGATCGGAGACTTGGTGAGACGGTGTCACCGGCATCGGTTGCATGAGCAGATTTTGATGTTATGAGCAAACCCTACCCAGACACTTCATGGGACTGCCATATATGCCGATCAGTTGGGGTGGTTTGAGGGGTCAATGGGGCGGCATATATGGCATACATGGAGTGTCTGGGCTATAGACATTCCAGTCGTGCCGAAGCGCTTCGGTGGGACTGGGCCGGGTGCCAGGGTCCGGGTCCAGTCATACCGAACCTGAGGAGATACGACTGGATCCCTAGGGGAATTTCCAAGACGGTCATTCGTAGACCCTTGACGTGACTGGGTTTTGCCATCCAAGAACTGAGTGGTGCATTAGTCAGAAGTTGAGGATGACCACTGCATGTCGACTCCGGAGACGGCAGATGGGCAGGATGCCTTGTGGGTTTCTGCCCCCTTGCACCTTTGATCGGTGAAGCAGAACCCTAACACAGATCCCTTAAAAGGATTCGAGTTTGCATCGATGTGATGGTTGCTACATGTTGCCACCAAACAATTGATCTACTATTTCCCAGGGCATCCAGTTATGGCTGGTAACCAGTGGTTCCAAAGACTAAACCCATAGACCGAACGAATCCCTGGTTCCTTATATAGTGGTTTGCCTGGGATCCTCTGGGGTTTTGCATGCTACAAAACCAGGTCAACCAGGTCAACCTTTCTTTCGCTTTTGGAAGGCCCCCAAGGGCCCCTCCCCCAACCTCTCGACGCCACCGACTGTCTGCCGTGGGCCGTGGCCAGGACCCGAAGCCCGCGGAGGGCGACTGGAACGGCGCCGGGTGCCATACCAACTTCAGCGTCACGCCGATGCGTGTGGCTGGAGGCTATGACACCATCATCAAGGTCCAAATCGGGTGGGGTGGGAGGGGGGTTCCAGGGGTGTTTACCAGGGGCGCAATCAATGGGACATCAGCGAGTGGGACATGGTTCTGGAGAAGTGAGAAAGCTCTCGGATGGTCAGATGTGAGCGAAACAAGAGCCACTCAGTGAGCCACTCATCGCCACCTCGACACCGGCGGTTTCCCACGCACCACACAGGGTCGCAAGGTCTGGTTTTCCTGGTGCTGGTGTGATCCCCCAGGCTAGCCTAAGCGGGGAAGGCGAGTTCTCATGGGAGGCAGGTGGAACGTACAAAGACATACAAGACGACTGTATCCCAGGCGCTCCATGGGACGATCGCATACTGCATATCGATCAGGCCGGAATTCGGGGCCAGAGGGATCAGTATAGTAAATTCCAGTAACCAAGACACTCCATGGGACTGCCATATATGCCGCCCCATTGACCCCTCTGGCACCACCCCTGGCCTGATCGGCAGTCCTATGGCAGTCCCATGAAGTGTCTGGGAGTCCCATGGGGGCCTTTGGCTATATGAAATCAAGTCGAAGAGCTTCTGGGCACCTCGGGGCCATGCCCGAACCTCGGTCGGACTCGGCCCCGGACTCCACCTTCACCCCACCTCCACCGCGCGAACCCGCGGTTACGTGGCCCGTTCGCCGCGGGTTCAGGTGTGCGAGGCCTTTGGTAAGGTGGCCAAGGAGCACATCAAGGAGTACGGTGAGGGCAACGACAAGCGTCTGACAGGCGAGGAAGCGCTCCGCGCTGAGATGGTCCGGAAGAAGCACTGCCCAAAGCAGGAAAAAAGACACTAGCAGTTTCATCCACTAGCTAGCCCTACTACATAGGCACAGTTTCAACAAGCTCCCGAAAGGAATGATTATGAATGCCTGCACAGGACAAGGTTTCAACAATTTTCCGCAGATCTCAATCCTGAATGTGAGACCATTTTTTGCTCCTCCAAAGTTCGGGGCTTGTCCTCTTGGAATATAGTCATGGCCTTGATGGTGTCTATACAGTTGGTTTGGGATGTTTTAAAGTTTCAGCTGGTGCAGGATTTGTCTCCTGCAGCTTGTCAGCAGCAATCCAGACTGTTTCGGTCACTGTTTCTTCGTTGCGACCCCGACGGAAGACCTCCGACCGGCAGGCAAGCACGAGACCTGCGACATCAACACTTTCAAGCATCTTTGGATGCAAAAAGTAATGAGCTAGCTTTTGCTCAGGAGGGAGCTAAGGAGCCAGGGGCATCCATATTCCCCATTCACCAGGGAGCCGAGGAGCTACAAGGAGTCCCCCAACCCCTTACTAGTGAGACACGGAGTGCTTTGAGAGAAAGCCAGAAAGCAAAGTGGATGGCCTAATTCAGATGCCTTTTCAGCAAGCCACCTTACAACCGGAGTTGCCAACTAGTTGCTTCAACAAAAACAACTTGGAAATCATTCTCCATGGGGGGTTTTGCAATGGCATTGAGGCTCGACTAGGCCATGTGCCTGACCAAATGCAATACTGGCCACCAACCAAATCCCAACACCTGATGCTGACCTCATGGGTTGAAATCCATGGATCCACAAAGCCAGGCTCCATGCTTTCGGAACTCCATTCCAAGGGGGCCAGGCATTTCACCATCCGAAGTGAAAGCTTACAGCACCACCACCCTGTCCAATTGGTCTTCGGATTTGGTCCTTTGATATCGTGGCCAGTATCGTGGCCATGGCTTCCACGTGGACCATGAGTATTTCCAAACAAAGTGCATAACGAGACCCATGACTGGTGGTTTTCATGTAGGTCACGAAAACCACGCCACCATGGATCCTCTTAAGATCACGGTGTAACGACCCATGCATGTCTCGACTGTCGACCCACCCGCAGCGTGTCGACCCCAGCGCGGGGAGCCGCGGCGTGTCACCGGCGGCCGGCGCCATGGCGCACGTGGCCTTTACGGGGACCTTGCCCACCTGCACCTCGACGGCCGTCCTCGGTCGTCCTCGGTCGTCAGTCGTCGGTCGGGACATTGGCGGGGGTATTGGGGGTCGTTGGGGATTTGAGGAGAACATACCCTAGGGATCCCTACGGGTCCAGTTGTACCTTCTCAGGTACGGTGATTGGAGGCACTGTGACATGTAGGTGCCAGGAGGGTCCAGTCGTGCCGAACCTGAGGTTCGGTACGACTGGACCCCTAGGGATATGAGATGATATGAGAACCTGGTCGTGACAGGAGATCCACCACTTGGACGGATTTGAGTTTACTGGCCGGCTGGGAGACGGCGAGGTCGGGAGGGTGTCCACGAGGGTGTCCACCCGGGTGTTCCACGCGGGTTTTTTCGGTGCCAACGGCCCCGGATGCTCCTAGCTCCCAACACTATACCTCCATGGGACATCATGGGACTGGAATATATGCCGCCCCATTGACCCCCCAAACCACCCCAATGTAGGCATATATGCCAGTCCCATGGAGTGTCTGGGATAGGGATTTGAGACGAAAGGTTTCCGGAATCTAATCAGACAACGAACAGTGTCTTAAGTCTCGGTAGCTTGGGTTGCCATGAGTGTCCCAGGGTGTGCCTTCGCAACCCCTGAGCTGGAAGGTTGTTTGTGTCAGGCCTTCCATGACTCTTACTTTACCCAATGTTTAATAGCATATTTCCCTAATTTTACCGCTACACTGACCCCTGAAACCACCCCAACTGATCGGTAAATATGGCTGGCATACATGGAGCTTTAGAATGTTTTAGACGGAGTGTTTGGGACTCTTACTTTAGATTCTTTATGATTCTTCAGATGATTGGACGGGCACTCCATGAGGGTGTAACCACCCCGACCCAGACGATCCATGGCACAGCAGTCCCGTAGCCCACATTGGGTTGGGCAAGAGATCGGAATTATATCCCGGACGCTGACCGTCTGGACTGACATATTTACCTACCCCAGACACTCCATGGGACTGCCATATATGCCGCCCCACTGACCCCTCAAACCATCACCCCTGGCCGTTTCTCAGCAGTCCTATGGCAGTCCCAGACGGGTCGTGTCTGGGTACATTGGGGTGGTTTGAGGAGTCAACTGCTCGGTCATGTCTCACCCGTCTCCGTCGCGGCCTTCCAGGTATCGAAGGCGACTTCGGCGACGGGCACGTGACCTTCGCCTGGCATGGCCGAGCGGCCCAGACGCACCCCCCGCCGGGCGCAGGTTCCGCAGGTTCCGCGGGCGAAGGGGGACGGGTGAGCAGAACGAGACCCTTCAGCCAGACCTTGGAGGGTTGGAAGCAGGAGTTGCGTGAAGAGAATTGCTCCGAGACAACCTCTGAAGACATGGAGGAAGAGGAGGAAGAGGAGGAAGAAGAGGAGGAAGAGGAGGAAGAGGAAGAGGAGGAAGAGGAGGAGGTGAATGCTGGACATGAACACCAGTGGTGTGACCCAAGTGAAGCCAATAGTTTCGAGTGTGCCATTTGCTTGTCAGTGGCGGGTGATGCCTTGGCACATGATTGCGGCAACCTCTTTTGCGAGATCTGCTGGACCAAGTGGATCGCTTCCCATCGCAGCTGCCCAGTCTGTCGCCAGGATGCTCGGGATGTGGTGAAAGCCCCTAGGGATCGGCCACTTGGCTCCAATAAGACGCTCCAGTCATCCAGGTGATATAAGATATATTTATATATAGCCCTAGAAGTCCAAAGACTATATTTTGACTTACTGAAGTAAAGGACATTCCTCTTCGTGTCACCTAAAGACTATTCTTTTTATAGTCTTTGACTCCCAGGGTATAGTATATGGAACATACGTATTCATTCGAGCCAACTGAAGGGTTCTGGATGGTTTTGGTATTTTTTTGATTCTTTTTGCAATCCGTGGGATGGTTTGGGAGTTTGGGAGTTTGGCGTGGTTTGGCGTGTCATTCAGTGGCTCCAGAACGGGAACTGCCTTCCGACCGATCGACGTTTCCTTAGGCTTCGGCGCAACTCAGGGCACAACCAGCCAGCATGTTAATATAAAATATCACTCAGGGCGTCCAGCTACCACGATGTCGCTGGTCACCAGGGGTTCCAGTTCGGCAGACTCACCGATGACGGGCCCCGAAAACTAACATGTAGAGGAAAACAGCCGGGTTCTTCAAAGTGACCGTAGCATCCCCGTGATCCCCCGGTCCCCGTGATCACTTAAAAGACCCCATAAGGTCACGAAAGAAGAAGCTGGAGGCCGGGTGCCCCCCGCCACAGGGATGCATGATGAGTGTTTCCAGCGTGTGTGACCACGGACCAAACGATCGATCCGGTCCGTTCCTGACCGTGCCGGGCCGATCCGGACCCTCAAACCACGAACCCAGACGCGACTCATGGGACTGCCATACTATGGCGCCCCATTGACCCCCCTGGCACCACCCCAACTGATCGGCATATATATCATATATAGCATACATGGAGTGTCTGGGTAAGGGTTTTTGGAGGGGCCCGGCTGGCCCCCAGACCCCTTGCCAAGAAGAAGCTAGGGTACCTCCCGGCCAAGGTGTCGGGTAGGGTCCGCGGGCGGGGGCGGTACCAGATTCGAAGCCGTCCAAGGCGAAAGGTCCTGAACCTCATGCTCCGATGCCGCTGGGGCTGCGGAGCGCGCCTGCGCTTGCGCGACTGGTCATCGCACGGGGCCCGGTGTGAAAGACAACGGGTGCGCTGCGAGCAATGCAGGACGGAGCTGCTCAGTACCGACGTGCCTTTCCACCAGAAGGACAGAGTGTCCGAGTTGCGCGAAGGACAGGTGCGCTGCGAAGGGACAGGTGCTTGCACCTATACTTGTACTTAAGGGGTTGATTGGACTTGGATCGTGGTTGGTCAACTTGTTGCTGGGCCAAGTTTCTGGGAAGGTTGCGGCTTCATTTAGAATCTCAGGATTCGGGGGTGTACTTTTGGCCGGTGTGTTCTTAGGTGGTCAACTATACCTCGTCGCGTTCTATAGGACTGTTCGGGATATCGGATATCATGGCGAAGCAGCTGTCAAGCCAAGCCGCTGTGCACCGCTCGCCACCACCCAGGAGGAATGCCCCAAGCGCCGTGTGCCTTGCGATCTGTGTGGAAGAGACATCATCGTCGAGAAGCTGAACGCGCACAAGCTCAGATGCCCCAAGAGAAAGCGGCGATGCAAACGATGTACCAAGGAGACTGGGTGAATCAACTGCCGGAGGCTGTGAACTGAGTATAACTGAGTGCTGCTGGGTTCCAATGGTTTCAAACGTGCTTCAATTGGTCAACCTTGGTCAACCTGCATACCAGCAGTGGAAGCCCCAGCCCACCACTATGGGACCTCCAGACAGAAGGTCCAGGTACTGTATATCATCGGACGACCCGACCCTTCAGGATGAGGCCATAGTTGGTCGACGTGGGGGGTTTAGGGCTTTGACATGGGGGGGGGTCGTGCTTACAGCTTACATCAGCTTACTGCCTCGTGCTGATTGATCAGCAACACGTCCTTTGGTCATGGTGGTTCTCCTCCACTCGGATGTGCACAGGAGATCACTGTGGACATGATCTCTTCTCATCAGGTCCGGGTTCAAACCAACGGGGGCGGTGGACGGCGTCTGACCATGCGCGCCACGTTCCAGAGATGCATGCCTGCCTGGAGCGCTGAATCACACCCATCTGTGCTTGGGAAGATGGGTCAGACCCGTTATCAAGCAGTGCTAACATGGGGTCATGTTCATTTGCAGGGGAGGACTTGGTAGGACTAGGTGGGAGTAGCTAGGAGCGGAGCAGAAGAGAGCAGGAACCCCGCGGAGGCTTGACATCAGCAATGCCGGCAATGCTTTACACCATCGCAACACCCTCCATTTTTGTGCCATGTCTATCCCAGACACTCCATGTATGGCATATTTACCTACTCCAAGGGTTTGGGCCCACTCAAAGGATTTGGGTACCAATATCTTCGTTTTCACCCAGGCCCCCAGATTATGCCCCACCAAACAGTCCTTCAACTCAACCTCCTATCCAGGAAAACATCAATGAAAGCCATCAATTGCCATCCCAAACCCAGACACTCCATGTGTGGACTATATTTGCCGCATGCCTACCTTGCCCCCCACCTGGGGTGTTTGGGAGCATGCAGCGTACCGTACCGTACATTTGAACGCACATACCGTAACACGGCCAACACGAGTGCATCGAGAGATCGCTCCGCCCACGGCTTGTTCTCGCCAGGCTGAATGCATCATGCCGCGGCTGAAGCGCCTCCGCAGAGCCCACCGACGCCTGAAGAACGCCGGTTGGCTTGCCTGAGGATTGTTGGGCATTGAGGCGGGTCTCTAACGAATGGAGCTGTTTCCACAAGACGCATGTAGCAACAAGTGCACACGAGTGATGTAGCAACAAGATTGACCTCTTACAGCATATTTCTTTCCAAGCCACTCTCCTGCATCACAGTTGCAGGGGGACAAGGGCGGGATATGGCGGAATGATGGCAAACACTCTGGGGTTGGTGACACGGGGAGAAGTGTCCCAGACATGTGCCTGGCACCGAGAAAAAGGGGCGTCGGGCGGCACAGTGTGCGTGCCAGTTTTGCAAACCGTCTCGGGCTACAGGCTCGAGATTCGAGAGCGCCCAGATACCATCATAGAAAGTACACTGTACACTAACTTAAATATATAGGCCCCCAAAATCCCCAAATAGATAGATGTAGTAGAAAAGTAGATCCCCACTAAAAATTGTATTGGAAACTGTTTCTATTTTTTCGGGGAATCACTCTTCATAAAGTAACCAACGAAGCCAAAGCGTGCATGTGTGGCATCCAAGATCGGGCTCCCAAGACCTCCCTGAGAAGGTGGGTCTGTACATACATGGACAGCGGGTGGTTGGCAGGCGCATTCTTTCCACAGCCATCCGGTGATGCGAGCAAGGTTGCTGTGAATGGCACCAAGCGGTTGATGAAAGAACCATTAGGCATATTTAGGCAAGGTAATTGATCATTAAAATAAATTAAAATATACCAAAAACAAGTACACATCCCAAGTCCAGTTTTGATCCATAATCCATACCCAAAACCACCAGTTCAAGACCCAACCAGGGCGAGGTGCAGCTATAGATGGTTGATTTGGATTGCTCTCAAATAATCATGGAAGCTGAGGAAAAAAACGGTTTGTGTAGGAAAACGGTCAATGTCAATGTCCATTTTCCACTTCCATGATATTTCAGGGAGCGTGCCTGAGTTGCTCACCTCTTAGTAACTTGAGAGCTCACCTCCAGAGACCTCCAAATCCATCTCAGCCCAAATCCCTCAGCCTCTGACCGTGACGAGTCTGAAATCCTCTCCGACTCGCACAGCTGAAATCGAAAACTCAACAGCATAGAGAACAGAGGCGACCCCCGCTCAGACTGATCAACTACCACCAGAAGTACTTGCACCGTTTGGCCCTCGTTACCGCATCCTTTTTGCGGTTGAGAGGGTAACGGACAGGAATAGCATCAGATTTCACCTCCAAACTCCAAACCACCCATCCACCCACCCACTGGGTAGGTTCACCCACCCACTGAGATCACTGGGTCACTGCTGAAGACCCACCTGCACCAGCTGCGAACCTCCCCGCAGCTGCTGACCGTCGCCCAGGTACGGCGTGGCCAACCGAGGTGCCTCCATTCGTATCCCGCGAGAGGCGGAGAAGAGCGGGCGCGGCTACATGGAGGACGGCCCGCGGACGCGGGAAGACAGCGTGGGCATGGCCTGGGCGCGCTGGTGGGGACAGGGTGCCCGGGGGAGGTGGATGTGCTGCGTCGACTTAGCCAAGAAGGGGCCATAATATGCTATATATAAAGTGGACGACCCAAATCCATGGTGGATTGCGCTCATGGCAACATTGAGTGAATGGAACTTCCTCTTCAGAAACTTTGTTGGAATTCAGACTCAGATAATTCATTTTGCTTGGGCCCTGGTAGGGTTCCAACGCCTATAGTTTTGCTTATAATTGATAGCAACTTCCCATGTGGGTGAATCCCCGAACCTGGGGAATATGTTGATTGAGAGCAGATGGCATTGAGAGGATTGAGAGTAGACAGCACAAACCCCAAGAGGTGGTTTATATGAACCCCCATGTAAAGAACATGTTGAGGTTTGTGCCATCTACTCAGAAAATAAGCAAATCCAAGAAGGCTCGTTCCACAGGCAGGCGATCTTTCTCGATCTTGACAGGACCGGCGGCCAGGGGCCAATTGCGACCCCTATCGAGCGCCCTGGGTGAAGAGAACAATAGGACTGGAGGTGGTGGGCTTCAGAATGTTTCATGAATAACCTAGCGAATAACTTATATTGTCAACCTTTACTTGGGATTCCGGAATGATTGAACCCACTGATAGATGCGACACATGCACGGAACAAAGGAAAAGGACACGTCGGTCTTTCCCAGACCATCCATGTATGGAATAGTTGCATACATTTACCCCATTTAAGACACCAATGTAGGTAACTATTCCATACATGGATTGTCTGGGTTTGTTGACTGTTGCTTTCACGCGGTTCTTTTTGTGGTACCAATGAGTTGATCGTTTGCCTTCCGCATGAACCACGAGCTGCGGAGCTGCGGAGCAACCTAAGCGCCGCGTGCGGAACAGGCCACCCAAAGCGTCGCGAGTGGAGTAGGCCGACACGTCCTAGGCATTCCTGAAAGCAGATGGAGATTACCACTGACTTCTTGAAAGGAGGTTGACTCGTGTTGACCACGCAACTAACTGTTTTGTTGTTCAACCTTGGATTTGGGATGGATCAATCCGGAATCCAGTTCTGATCAAGTTCTTGGAAGCCAGAACTGGCCTCAGGTGACCAACATCATCATGAAGACCACAGGCTGCTGGGCGTTTCACACGTGGGAAAGGAGCGAAAGGATCTTCGCCGTTTTGATCCAAACATGCTTTCACCTGCTTTCACCCAACACCCGTTGGTGTGGATCACCTGCTTTCACCTTTTCGTTTTTGGGGGAAGGCAGTAGGCTACCGGCTAGTACCGTATGGCTGCTTGAAGCGTAAAAAAATGGGGGAAGGCACTCCAGAAAAAACGATTTTTGGTGGAAAGCTCCGTTCACCTTGATTTTTGGCCTATCACCGGGCCCGAATGGCTCAGACGCTGCAGGGAACGCGCGCATTTTTCTGCCTGTCGCGACCAACATATGGTAAATTGCATCACTTGCCATGCAATAACCCCATTGGCGGGAATGGCACTGGAAAGGCGTACTTTTGGTGGCATATTCCCGTCATGTACTAAACCCCATTGCCAACGTCATGCAATAACCCCATTGGACGGTTCTCCGTCATGTACCACGGAAAGCAGTGTTATGAGATCCGTGGTACACTTGAGAACCGTCCAATGTACTTTGGGGAAGGCCGGGAAGGACAATTCGTCGGCAGCACCATCGACCAGCGGATTCCGGCGGATTCACCCATAGACGATCCAGGACCCTCCACACTGATCCCAGGGTAACAAGAACAAAAGACGATCTCCGGATCTCAGGCCCAAACCCACGACCGCCATTTGGGACCGCCATGGACTGCCATAGGCCATAGCTGTGGGGATTTGTTGGAACGTTGATTTCAGGAATCAATGTACCTGGACCCTCCGACCTTCGGGGTGTCCTGGCGAACGACTACCCCACACGATCTACCGCACGAAAAGGCTTCCAGTCAGGGCATCCCGAAGGTCGGAGGGTCCTGGTATGTTTCACTGTTTCATCCAGCCGATCCTTTTAACAGTTGGAGCCCCAATCGCACCCATTTGGAAGCCCCAATCGCTGTCTCCCCCCATCTGTTTGCACCCATCGGTGCACCCGTCTCCAACCGGGCCGCCGGACGCCGTCTCCCGAGGTGAATGCCTGAGCGCTGAGACCATCGAGGCCGGGGGCAAGAGCCACACGGCCTTCGTGTTCATCAAGCCCCATGCGACGCTTGGACCACCAGGGAACTGGACGCTGGGTGGGGCAGGCCCGATCGGTCAGGCGCAAGGCTAGCTACTTTTGGTTCAAAGACCTAACTTGCATGGCAAAACCGGGGGAATAGTTGTGCTTTTTCCGGGGTTGTTGGCCCATAGGTCTCCAAGTACCTCCTCAGGTTCGGTATGACTCGACCCTCCTGGCACCCAGCCCCGTCCCACCGAAAAAGGTATGACTGGAGCCCTATAATGGGGTCCCAAAAGGGATCCACATACCTTCTCAAAAGATACTTGGGCCCTCCAAGCCTCATACATAGTCTCCAATCACCTTCTGAGAAGGTACTTGGATCCCTAGGGGGTGAGCAAATCCACCTCAAACTTTGAACCCTTGCTGGGTTCAGCACTCGGAGCCTGCCCCAAAGCCGCCCAAACTCCGGCCAGCGCCGCCGCCCAGCGCCCCAGGAACAACGAGAAGGTGCAAGCGCTGGTGAAGGACGGGTCCGTCACTCAGGTGGAATCCCAGACCATCCATGTATGGAATAGTTACCTACATTGGTGTCTTAAATGGGGAACGGTATGGTACGGTAAATGTATGCAACTATTCCATACATGGATGGTCTGGGAATGGACGTGCCAAAAACGGCGCCGCACAACACATCCCCCGAAGATCTTGGAGACGTGAAGGAAGGATCCACCGGCGGAAACCCGCGGCGGGGTTGAGCCGCTGGGTGGCTCCAACGACGGGTTTCACCAGTCGTGGCGGTGCTTTTGCATGTTTTTCTACTTCTGAATTAGCAGAGCATGCAGAGCTTCAGAAGGACCATGGGGCAAGGGAATCATGTGTCTTTCTTCGGTGCGTAGGTCATTGATGTCCATTAATATATGGGTGTGGAAAGACCATGTCTAAAATCCGGAATTCCCTGCACTTGAGAACTGAACACGGATTCCACCAACCCTTCCATGCCACATGGAGTGGGGTGGATGTTTTCGTCCGATCCCGAGTGGAGAAGCTGGGCACCCCGATCCTCCCAGTGAGCTGGGCACCCCGGACATGTCTGCCACACGCAGCATGTCGTTACACGCGGCGCATTCGTAGGTCGTGAGAAGTCAGTGGGTGGCTAAAGCACCTCTCAGTGGCTAAGCACCCCTGGCAGCTTGGGAGAGAAGATGAGTGGAGTAGAACATGTGTCAGCCTCATGTGTCACGGACACCAAGCCCATTGGAAGGGCCAAGTGTGACCCACATCGCCAAATTTTGATCCACAGATATCCAACCAGCAGTCACAAAAGGGGGCGCTTAATGGAGGTTAGGGGGTGCCCATTCTCAACTCATTTAGGGACCAAACATCACCCCGTTGTGACTCCTGGAAGAGACATCCTCCTCAAGCAACATTTTGAAGTCATTTCATGTTCACTTCCGTTTCCCAGAGTTTCCCACCTTCCTTCTGACACCTCCAACTTTGCCTTGCATGTATCATCCCACCTTCACCACTCACCCCCCCCTTTCCACTTTCAGCCAGACTTCGCAACACCACCGACGCCCCTGTCCGTCCGTCCTCCCGGTGCGTCGCCCTCGCCTGACCGAGCCGGGCGAGCCGATGGGACCAGGAGAAGCTCAGTGGCTCGGGGCTCACCATCAAAGCAGAGGGTGCCATCAAGTCCACCCTCATCGACCCTTGGAATTGCGGGTTGCTGGGGGTGGAATTCCGTCTGAGTTCGATCGGGCCGGCAGAATTCGAGGGGGGAGGTGAGGTGGGGTGCGAGGTTGGCGGTGTAATCAGGGCGGGGGTGATGAGGAAAGTGGGACCTAAGAAGTTGGGCGATGGTGCCACGGTGGAACGCGGGCAGGTGGTGAAGGTGCTTTCTCAAGGTGAAACGAGCTTTCCAACCAATGACTGTAGTTGGTTGGTAAAGCAAAGGCATCCAATCCATCCAAAAAAAGGATTATCTAAAGATGATCAAAGAGTTTGATCAAAATGTAACATGTTTTGTGCTATAGTCTTCAACTCCACCCATATTTCGCAAGAAACCTCGATGGCTTCGAAGCCCCCTCATCCACACTCCACACTCCAAACGGCTCCCTCCCAAAACGCACGCGCCTTCGCCGCCTGCGCCTCCGTGTCAGGACAAGAAGAAGCTCATCGACATCCACTACGGCGCCATCGCCGCCAAGGCGGTGATGATGAAGCCGAAGGACCTCACAGTCCAGGCGAGCGGAGGTACCGGAGGAAGAGGGGACGGACGCCGGAGGGCGGATGGGGCGAGGTGTTTTTCGATGGCTGGAGCTGGGTGGCAGATGTTCTTCGATTCTCAGGGTGTTTGGTCTTTGAGTCTTGTTCTTCTCCATTTTCTCGGTCCGCTCCTTGAACAAGGCCATAGTTATATGGGTGCAGCGTATGAAAATTGGGAGACCTCCCAAAGACCCTGCAAGAAGGAAGATAGACCAAAAAGTTATTGGTTGGGTGCCTCCCTGTTAAAAATATACACCCCGCAAAAACGCGTACGCATTCCTTCGCTGTTTCAGAGTGCAAGCTGTCGGCTGATGCAGCTTTCGATGCAGCTTTCTGTCTCAGCGCCAGGAGAAATCCCAAGAAGAATTTGAGAAGCAGCGCCTTGGGCCAGGAGGAGTTTTGGGAAGGGAATCTATCGCCTGGTCGCCTGGTTAAGTCACTAGAGAGTGCATTGAGTCCGTGGTGACGAAACGGCGGCATTGTTCCTTGACTTACATGGTTACGTGGATGGCACACCCTGTTTGTAGTGGATTTCATGGTCTTCCAAGAGGCCAGGACGTCCGCTTCCATGTTAGTTCCAGGGATTGTATATCGCCTCATAACTCCGCTCAAACATGGACGCGGACGGTCAGTGGACAATTCCCCTGTTTGTAGAGCAACATGGTCTTGAACCAAGGGTCATGCCATCCTTTTCCATGATTGCTTCAGGAGTGGAAATGGCCGTTGTCCTCTACAAACAGGTGGTTGTTCACTTCTATGTGAGTTACTCGGAGTGTAGAGCTTTAGGGAATGGGATGCCGTAGGCCTCCCTGAATGTAGACCCTTGATATCTCTTGATTAATAACACCCCCCATGACATGGATTGTAAGACCTTTTTAGGCTTGGGGGTTTACTGATCAGGAGTCTACATTACTTTGGAGTGCACACGGAGGTCCCCTCCAAGTTGCATGGTTTCGGACAGCAAGGGCCTTTTTTCCTTTGAAGGGGCCAACAGAGGTTGAAGAAACATAGACCCTCCCATAGGTACCCTAGTTCAGGTCGACGTTCCACCTCTTTGGGGACCTTTGATCACTCCTTTTCATCCTCATTTTTGGAGTAGAAAGAAAGTGGATGTTTCTCCACCAGGCACCCAGGACCCATGACCCTTCAGCTCCTGGAGTGCAACCGCGCCAGGTTTGGCGTGAAGTGGAGCAAGGTCATGGAGGCGGGTGTGGCGGAATTGAAAGAATTGGCTGAAGTATAAGGCCCAGACACGACCCGGACCTGGGACTGCGACGGACTGCCTTCGAAACAGCCAGACCCCCCTGGCACCACCCCTGGCTTGATCGGCAGTCCGAATCGGCCGTCCCATGGAGTGTTTGGCTTAAAGTAAGAGTTCCCATCTATACCAGGACTCAGGGGTCTGGTGGAGGACTCAGGGGTCTGGTGGAGGACTC